>JAQMYJ010000037.1:15058349-15070061 GCA_030014305.1 Clarias laeviceps
TATTTTGTCTCTCATAGTTGATGTATACCTATGATGAAAATTACAGGCCTCTCTCATCTTTTTAAGTGGGAGAACTTTTGGCACAGTCGGTGGCTGACTACTGTAAATACATTTTTGCCCCACTGTATATGGTTAAAAAAGATCAACTTGAACATCAACATCTTTGTTGCTATGTTGTAAGGCTGCTTGATTATGGCAAAAAATCATATTTGTGTTTATTTTTGTCATGACTCGTTTATTTAAAATACTCCTTAGGGGGTTTTAGCTATTTTTGGAGAATAATTTTAAGAGAATATACTATTTTATTATTTATTTTTTTTAAAGGAATTTTAATAAGAATGATTTTCGTTAGAAAAAATTTTTGTGTAATGTGGCTCATTTTTGCCCATTTATAATTGTTGAAGCCCCTTTAAGCAAAAGAGGATTCAAATTATGCAAAGCTGAAAATTTGCTTATTAACTTTTGCGCAGGTGGAGTTTGAGGACGGTTCACAGCTCACGGCCAAGAGAGACGATGTCTACACTTTAGATGAAGAACTGCCCAAAAGGGTGAAATCCAGACTGGTGAGCTGAACATTTCTCTTTGAAGACCTCATGTGAATATCACTCAGTCACATTCTTCCTAATGACATATGGTAGTGAATCAGGGAGATGGCATTTTATCTTATAATAACTGTAGCACTGTTATCCAACACACAACCAGATTATCCACCTCTGTCAGGTGACCTCAGCTAGACAGATAAGATCATACAAGCGAAAGGCACACAAGCTTAACCACAAGGGAGCTTCACACAATACATCAGAATAGAACTTTCCCAGATAGACTGAAAATTAGCTTATACATTATTATATTAAGCTCAAAATCCTGACCCTCTTGGACTGACTTTGAATTACCTTTTAACATCAGACAGTAAATTATTGTGCACTTTATTCCCAGTAAGAACATAAAACGCAACTATAAAATGCAAATGAAAGAGATTCTGTTTGCATATCTAAAATTTTAAATATAACCAAACAATATTGAGCAATAATTCTTTTGAGATACAAAATCTGAGGCTTTCCACATTGACAACAAAACCGCCAACATGTTTCCGTGACCCCGTTTCCCCCGCAACTCATGTGCACCAAATGCATGAATATACATCACAGTGCATTCCATAGAGATCTGGGTTATGTGCCCTTGATTCCGCATTTGTCGCGTGCAGTAACCTCACAATCACACAATATTGTGTGTGCACAAATTGCGCAATCTTGGCGTTTCAGCCAAAACACTAAAATGTATCGTGCATCCTTCCTTCGAGATTTAGGGGATGTGTGCATGCTACCGTGCTTGTCGTGTTTGGTAATGTCTTTTTGCCCATGTTCATATGTTGTACATATTTGTGCTTTCCTCTTAGTTTAGTCCTTATAATGGACATTTCTATAAGAATATTTTGACAGAACTAAAAACCTTTTTCTTTTCTTTTTTTTTTATATTTCTTTCTTCATTTTATCAAGTTACTTGGCATTCATTGCATATTTTTTTTGGAGGCGAGGATTGCAATTATGTAAATAAAACTGACACTACAGTATATAAAAATAAGATACACTCTGGCGGAGCTTTTCTATGACTGGTCTTAAAGGGTTAAAGTAACCTCAGCTGTAGTTGATTTCAGGAGCATCTTGTGTTCATTGTTTCTAGAGCAGTTTGGCAACATAATTAACAACATAACCCTTAGCTCTGTTTGAGGCTACCACAATTTATTTATGCTCTAGTCTACTATTTGTTAAATTTTTTATTAAATTTTTTTATTTTAACCCTGTGAGATCCAGTTGAGAGCCAACAACACAGTAATTCAACATACTCTCACTGCTTCGCACGCAGGAGTGCTAATATCATTAACAAGTTGCCAAGATTTCACTTGCAGCCTGACTTCATCTCAAAATCCATGCAGAAAGCAATAAAATCAGCAAGGGTGACACATTGTTTTTTTTTTCCCCACAATCCTTGCATGGAGAACAAGGTCAGCATGATGCACAGACATTTCAAATGTGTAGAATTTTCATCATTTAACTTATCGTGTACCGATTGAAGGTTATCATTTGTTTAAGGAAGGACATATGTGGTGGAATACTTCACTTGCCCCTGTGGACTAGACACTACTTTTTATTTTTCACATAAATCTCTTTATTATAATTGAAAAAAAATTTCTATGCCTATGCACCTTCCAGCAGCTAAACCCAAATACGGTCAGATTACTGAAATTAAAAACTACTTATTAGCTAATAAAATTAAATATGAATGCTTTACACAGTCATGTGAATATCACTCTGTAGAACATAAAGGTTGCATTTTATTACACACTTAAATGAATGCACATATTCATTTCTTGTGGGTAAAGTAAATATACCTGCCACATGCAAATTTTAAAAGGCAGTTTTTATGTATGTGCATATTACAAACTCAGGCTTTCATGTTTGTTCCTCTAACTGATGTGCGTGTGTTGTTAGTGTGAGAAGTGATCTGCCCAGAAATGACACACATGCAGATTCCTATACTGATGAAGTACATAGATGTTCCATTTGTTTGTAACAATAATGTTATTTGCCATAGTGATGTCATTGGAGACAACTTGGGGACAGCTTGCCCTGGAGTTCAGCTGGCAGCTCATCAGCTCTAATTGTAATTTGGTAAAAGATAAGATGCTTCTTCAAAAATTAATTATATCAGGGGTCATTAACTAGAGCACTACATTTTGGAAGCAGCAGTAGAAGCAAGTAATTCAGCAGCCTGACCTGAGCATTTGGAAAAGCCTTGTAGCTTATCAGATAAACATGTATGATGGAAAAAAACTGGCCATAGTTCAGTTTTCTAAACATGAACCAGCTTGGTGTCTGTACTTAATTCTCTGTTGTGACTTATCCAATTACACAAATAAATGTAACGTGAGATCAGAAAGGGAGAGTTTTCTTAACCCTAACATGCTCACATCAGATCATTCCACCCTCATGTTATTATAGCATTTTTTTCCCCCCTTTATTATTGTTATTTTTGTTTTTTACTATTATTCATTTCTTTATTTTTCCCTGACATTGGGATTGGGACTTAGAAATATCTGCATCTTCGTTGGCTGGGTATTTTATATGGGGATAGGGTTAACAAACCATCTTGAAGTCTGTACTTAATTCTCATGTGACTTAAGTACAGCCATGGCCAAAAGTTTTGAGAATGACACAAATATTAATGTCTCCTGCTTCAGTGTTTTTAGATCTTTTTGTTAGATGTTACTGTGGCATACTGAAGTATAATTACAAGCATTTCATAAGTGTCAAAGGCTCTTATTGAACATTACATTAAATGAATGCAGAGAGCCAGTATTTGCAGTGTTGACCCTTCCTTTTCAAGGCCTCGTCAATCAACATCTGGGCCACATCCTGACTGATGGCAGCCCATTCTTGCATAATCAGTGCTTGGAGTTTGTTACAATTTGTGGGTTTTTGTTTGTTCACCCATCTCTTGATGATTGACCACAAGTTCTCAATGGGATTAAGATCTGGGGAGTTGTACATGGACCATGGACCCAAAATTTTAATGTTTTGTTCTCCGATCCACTTAGTTGTCACTTTTTCCTAATGACATGGTGCTCCATCATGCTAGAAAAGGCATTGTTCTCGGATGGTCGGGAGAACTCGCTCTCGAAGGATGTTTTTGTACCATACTGTTTTTGAACACTCCCTTGGCTAAGAAGCGACCCCACACATAAATGGTCTCAAGATGCTTCATGGCTGGCATGAGACAGAACTGATGGTAACGATGCCACGATAGTACTGTATACTTGGTATACCATCTAACAAAAAAAAAGTCTAAAAATACTGAAGCAGCAGACTTTGTGGAGATTAATATTTGTGTAATTCTCAGAACTTGTGGCCACGGTTGTAATTACATGAATAACAGTAACATGAGATCAGAAAGATTTCAGACAGTTTTCACAGACCCTTTCTTTTATTTATTTATTTTTTTCTCTGTCTAAATCATCAGTGATTGTTTAAAATCATGAAAAGTATGCTTAAAGGTGAATGGTCAGAGAAATATGCGTTTATTCTCCCTGCTTCAAATTCAAAACATGCGTTTTATCTGTTCACCGTTTATTGCATTTGTCAAAATGTGGTAATGTGAATGACCTGATTAAATACTAAAAAGGTACTGCTGTCACCATTCAGTCAGGTTCACTGCTTATCCAGACCTTTTGGAATCAAGAAATAATGTTACTGGACTTCCTGGACCAATTTTCGTTCAACTAGATTTTGACGTGAATGTCCTGCTCAAACGAGAGATTCTGCAAAAAATCATGACCTGTTATATGAAGCCTGCTAAGCTGGACCCAAAGCCGCTTGCTGTACTTGTTCTTTCACTCTTCTTTAAATAGTTAAAAAGGAGAGATTTCCATAACATAATTACTTAAACATAATTTCCTTATATAATTACCTAATGTCTAACCACCTGGAAACTTTGGGACCCCCTTAACTGCTCACAAACTGTAAAACTTGTCTCGGTCAGGCCCTAACACTTAACCACAAAATACCAGCGTTTAACCACAGGTCTGAAAGAGGGGGTCAGTTGCAAAAAATAAAACCATGCCATCAGGTGTGTCCTGTTTCAAAATCTGAAAGCTGAAACTGACTTTTTGTTGTTGTTGTTGCTCTGTGTTTGTTGTTCTTCTTGTGTGTGCCGTCATCTAGTCGAAGGCATCAGACATGCGTTTCGATGGCATCTTTGGAGAGAAGAAGCTGCAGGACAGCAAGAGGCAGCGTGTGATTAACTCCAGATACAGAGGCGATTACATCGAGCCCGTCATCTACCGGACCATCATGGAGTAATCAGCAGCAGCATCTTCTGCCTCACAGCACCAGCATTAATTGAGCAAAGCTCTCACACATCTCACATTAAGTGAGAATATTTCTTTCTGTGTGTGTGACTGCTTCACACACATCACACACATTTGCTTTTTTTTTTGTTTGTTTGTTTGTTTAAAGTTTTAATCGCTCCATGAGCATTGCCATCACGCTGATGTTTAAAAAGCTTTTAGTGAAGGCATTTTTAAAACACACACTTGTGCCACGTCCTTTTGGACATAATGTGGTTTTTATATCCTTACTGGAAATTAAGCCACTTATGCATATGCCTTGGCCAGAAAGCATTAGAGTTTGTACTAGTTTTATACAGACCCTCATTGTTTCCTCCTCTTATTCAGTTTGCATTAATTTATTTTCCCTTCAAGTTCAGGGTGCTAGTTCTTGCCCTTTTTTATTATTATTATTTTTTTTAATCAAAAACGGAGGAAACGTTGCCATTTTATCAACATGAACACCTCCTTTTTTAAATCCACACTGTTGTCAAATTGTACAGCTGCATTCCTGAATATTGTAGATTATTTAAAACATAATGGATGAAAAGTTTTTTTTTTTTTTTTTTTTTTTCCTTTCTATCCAGTCTATTGGTGCTTTCTAAAAGTAGCCTTTGCAATATTACTCTGAGTTGTAACAGCACTGTCATCAGGGCAGACAAGTTTTTTTTTTTCTTCCAGCTGGGAGGTTCTTTCAAAATGCCACGGATTTCTTTCCTGTTCCTCCCAGCTCTGCTGTACGAGGCGTTTCAAGATCTGCCTTGAACTGCTGTTCAATCAGACGTGTTGCATGTTAATTACTTACAGCTTTGGCAATCTTAATCCTTACTGTGTTAGGCATGTTTCAATGCTAAATTTCACATATCATGCTAAATCGCATGCCTCCACCACCTGCACAATATTATTACCATATATTGCATAACCAAAACAAAATAATGAACTGTTGCGAAAGCCCTGACAGTCCCCCTGCTAATCTATTCAACCTTGTCCTGTTGGCTGAAATCCACTTTATGTACACTAGTCATATTGCTCCATTTATTTTTTTTATTTATTTATTTTTTTTTATGATAAACTGGGTAACTAAAACTAGCTAGCTAGCTGTACTCGTAAGCAAGTTAGCTCTGGGATGACAAACCGTAAACATATAGTTAGGTAATGGCTGCCTGAAAGCTTTTCACTAGCAATATTGCTTGTCGTGGGTTAGCTAAAATAAATAAGTAAATAGTTAGCTTGGTTGTTTGACACCACCATGCTATAAAATGAAGTACATAATAAAATAATTTATTAAACACGCTGGCATTAATGAGATGTTGTTATTATTATTGAAATAGCACAATATTACTTAAACAGCCTCGCTAACAAGATGAATATTTGGATACGATCCTCAAGGGTACTTTTGTTTGTAGGGCACCAGGGGGACTGTAGACGCCAGTTCTGTCCATGGTCTGGTAAACAGAATTGTGGGATTCCCCTCTTCAAAGCCCAGTACAATGCTGTCTTCAGCTAAATCAGGTAGTCAAAATAAGCAAGATGGCAGAATACAAGATTAAGAGCAGAAATGCTGCCAGGCCAATACTGCCTACTCAGACAGCACTTTATAATATCCCTAATTGCAGACTATTGTAATAGCCTTCCTGTTTAATATCATGATATGTTGTATAATTTTAAAGACTATCAGACAGAACATACCTAATCCCCATGCTTTAAAAAAAAAAAAGAAGCTAGTTTTGCACTTCTAATAAAGCTATACTCCTAATAAATTGTTTCCTCTAGCCAAGTTTCTGAAACAGCCACTCACTCATGAAGGCCTTTTAAAGCCCGTGATGTGATTTTGTAATGTGTCTGTAGTTAACAGCTGTCCCTTTCACTCAGCAGGAGGGGACCTACATATATCACCACTTAAAATTAAAAAGACTTATTACAAATGTTTTTTTATTATTAAGAAGTCTATTTTATTGCTTTGTTTTATAATAAGTGTTTAATGTTTATATGCTGTGAGAAATAGAGTTGTATGTAGTTAATTTAAGGACTTCATGAACTGGCAGTGTATTTTTTCAGCTTGCTTCTTTAAGCTTAAGCCTCAGTCACACCAAGAGCTGAGGCTCTGTTCCTGTCTTTTGTAAAGATTATCAATGTGTTTCAGTAAAATGATGTGGGCTTACATACCTCTTCTATGAGTTTTTTCATTTTATATTCAGCTCATAATTCAGATGTTACCTAAAATGTGATTTATTGGATAATGATCTGGTTCAGAGCCTGGAGCTTTTTACATTTAGGCATTTAGCAGACATTCTTTTCCAGAGCAACTTATAAAAGTGCTGAAGTTTCTGTCATTGGATTTTACATTTTGTACTAGAACTACTACAGGTTTCATGCACAGTAGATATCAAGGGAAGCCTGAGAAAACTGCATGCTTAGGTAGCACCCTTGCCGCAGATCAGATCAGATTGACATGTTGTTGAATCTCAAATAGACCCGCTTATGTGGTTTCTTACATACTTGAAACAGTTTAAGCAGCAGAATTAATTTTTGCAGCAGCAACAAATTAGAGGTTTGACTCAGTTTACATGCAGAATTGTATGTTGGATCTTTTTTTATTGATTTAATTATTTATTGGTACATGGTACATTATCATTCTAAAACATTCTGCTTTTATTTAGTTCATTTCAAATTGTCTTGTGGATCTATTTTTTCCACCATTCATAAAATAATAGATTTTAACAAAACAATCTTTAAGCAAAATTTACTGACTTTTAGAAGAATAGACAGTTCCACAGAGCTGAAGAATTAAGCTGTTCTAGCAGCTCATGGTGGTCTTAGACAACACTTTGAGCAAGCTGAGCTCAAACTCGCATGGTCAAAATAGCCTAATATAGAAAATACAGAAGGGCATAATACCCTGATGCATCACAACGCTCCATTGCACCAGCAACAAACCAGATGTTCTGATGGGTGAAGCCACCAGCTTCACTGGGCTTGCTGCAACCCACTTGTATTTACAGTGTCATCCTTTCAGACACTCAAAGCCCAAATTAAGAGTTTATTTGTGGTTTAGCCCAGTGGTTCCTGACCGTAGTCCTGGAGGACCCCCTGCTTTGCACATTGTAGTGTTTTTTCAGCTTCCAGCAGACCTGATTATTTAAATCTGTTCATCAACGGCGTTTCTGAACAGAAGTGGGTGTGGAGAGAAGTATAGAGATGAGATAAGTTGGTTTAAACCATCTTTACACCAATCACCCCAATAGTCCCATCTCCACACACATCACTACTATATAAGATCCTGCAAAATAGTTTTAGCAAGTTTAAAACAAGGCACAGGCATGCTAGATCAGTAAAATGAATTCTGAATCAAAATGTTCATGATCAATGAAGTAAAGTAAATTAAACTCGTTGAATCAGTGATATAATCATATGCAATGCAAAGACCGAGTGGGGTTTAATCCACTAGAAAATTAATGAGTACATTTAAAACAGTAATATCAGACCAATGACATGCTAACATTTCCACAAAGAGCAAGACACAAGACGTTACAAGGCTTTGGTTTTACTCTAAAATGTGTTTTAACATACAGTATCTACACTGTAAAAACACTGAGCACGTTAATACCACAATCAAGATGAGCATGATCACCATCTTGTAGATTGTTAACGACTAGGGTGACCACTGGCATGACTCTCGAAAGGGGTGCCCGTTATGTCCAAAAACACAAGCACAAGCGAGGACAAACATTTAAAAAATGAGAATGCACTCGAATCACAAAGAACCAAGTGAAAAGTGGTCAAAGGCATGAGAGTAACATTGGTCTTCACTTGAATATATCCACTTGAGAGAAAACCGCTGTCTTCACTTCTTCATCAGAAGTGAATCTTCATTCTCGTATGACTGCTTTCAGGGGAGCAAACAGCTGAAAGTCTGATGGAGCAAGATCAGGACTATAAGGAGGATGCTTTAACACCTCAAAACAAGGTTTTTGCAGAGTGTCGACAGTGTGGGACATGCATTATCTTGCAAGATCACAAGGCCCTTGGATAGTCCTCTGCATTTAATCAGAAGTTTAGGTCTCAGTTCTTCAATAAGCATCTCACTATAACAAGCACTGTTGACTGTTGAACCTTTTTCCTGATAATGTTCCAATACTGGCTCTTGAGAATCCCAAAAAACTGTAAGCATCATTTTTCATGCTGATGAACTACAGTATGTTGGATGTTTCCATTCCGTACTCGGTTTACTCTCAGGCTCGTACTGATGAGTCACTTTAAGAAACTTTCACCGTCCTCATAGTACCAGACCAATTTTTATTTGCAGATATCTAAACGCTTCCGTTCATGCTCTTCTGTGAGTTGTTTCATTACCTATCTCGCACAAAGCACGGATCACTGCACGCTGCTCTTCTTTTGTGCAAATCACAAGTGAGTCCTCCATTTTTTTCTCGCACCACAGTTACAAATGCACTGATGTAACCCATTTGTTTGAGATGCTAAATCACTAATTTAATGACCGTTATTACTACTTTAAAAAGGCTAATGACACGAATAACTACTGTGAATTCCTTCTGTGAAGGTTGATGCAGACATGAAGCTCTGCCTTGACTGAGTCTACCTTTCATTGCACCATGTTGTGGTCGTCATTGAAAACATTCTCTCTGTATGAGCATTGCTGCAGGCAATGGATTATATGTCAGCACTAAAGATCTTCCAAGTTCCTGAGCAGGTCATCAGTTTGAAGGATGAGTTTCAAATACCTCTCCTCAGTGCTCTAATTCTTTATTTCTGCAGAACTGCCAAGAACTTTTTCAACAGAGGCATATTCTTCATATAGCCCATCCATGTCAATGTCTGACAAGCTACAGGCTTTTACTGCTTCACAGAACTGTTCAAAGGGGACTTTAGCTATTTGGCTGCGGAAGGTGTGTTCTTAGAAGTCGTATCTGTCACCGAGGGACTTGTGTTGGATGAGGTAGACAACAGCAAAGTAGTTGACACACTGTCTTATATCAAGATGGTCATTCAAATTGAGGACGTGGCACGGTGGTGTAGTGGTTAGCACTGTCGCCTTGCACCTCCAGGGTCCGGGTTTGATTCCCAGCCACCGTCGATTCCCGTCTCTGTGTGCATGGAGTTTGCATGGTCTCTCCGTGCTTGGTGGGTTTCCTCCAGGTACTCTGGTTTCCTCCCGCAGACCAACGACATGCAGATTAGGCTAATTGGCGTTCCCAAATTGCCCATAGTCTGTGAGTGTGTGTACGTGTGTGTGCTCTGCGATGGTTTGGCATCCTGTCCAGGGTGTACCCTGCCTCGTGCCTTAAGCCTCCTGGGATAGGCTCCAGACCACCCACAACCCTGTATACAGGATAAAGCGGTATAGACGATGAGTGGTAAACTGAGGTGATGCAAAAAGATTTAGCTTCCAACGTCTCAACAGAGTCAGTGAACAACCATCCCCAGAGCACTTTGGGACACTGCGAAAGTAACTGGTTCCCAGTGGTTCCCAGTACCCAATAACGATCCTGTCCACATATGGCAGCAGGGACAACTCCATGTCTCACAGCATGACGCAAAATATTTCACTCATCCAACTGAAAAATTCCTGTTCTGAAAAGGATGTAGGCTTCAAGGACACTATCTTCAATGTCAACATCCAGTTTTGCTGCTTGCGGCTGAACGAATGTTGTTTTGGGCCAGGTTAAGTTTGCACTGTTGTGTCTGCCATGATTAGCACAGTTCTCAGTTCTAGACCTTTGCTTTGAGTAACTGGCTGGCTATGGCTTCAGAAGTTTCATCACTGTCAGTGTAAAAGTCGAGCGGCGCATGTCGAACTCCCTTTTTCAACGTGGTAATATCTGAGGACTCTTGGAAAGCACCCTTGTTTGAAGAATAAGTAGCGAGAGGGGAAAAAAAAAAAAGATTTTCTTTTTTACACAATTTACACAATGCTTGTGCTTTGGTTCTGCCAAGGATGAGGGCTTTAACATCCATGGAGTGTTCATACACCTGATCTGCCTACCAGTATAAATTGATGTTTCACAGCATGAAATAACTCCGATCAGCATCAGTGGTTTTATCATCAACTACAGTATAGTTGTTAATGGAGCAAAAAAACAACAGTGCACAGCAGAACAAGCATCATCCTTCTGTCATTTGGTAGCCGAGTGCCGCTCTAATGTACCTTTATCTCTGGTGCTCGTATCAATGTCAATGTGGCAGACCTTGCAGAATTCACAATATTCATCTTTGCTGCTTTTGCTAGCAAAGTGTGTTCTGTAGGATTGAAGTCTTTCTTTTTGTAAAAACGTTTTGCTTAATAATAGCCTTCAATTTGTGCAGTAACAGTCAGCAGTTTTGTGACGATGCATGCAACGAGGTGGTGGAGGGTCATAAATTTGATTAGACTTGTTTAGATTAGATTAAACTTTATCGTCATTGTGCAAAGTACTCGTACAAATTAGCATCTAAGCAGAAGTGCATAAGTGGCCTATTTACAATAAATAGCATATGTATGGGACGGGAGTGATTAATGTGCAGACAGTGCAGTACATAATGAGGATGTGTTATATATGAAACTGTACAGTATAACTGTGCAAATATTGTCCGGTGGATAAGACATGTCAAGAAGACAACATGCTCAGCATGCATATACAGTGGGGCAAAAAGGTATTTAGTCAGCCACCAATTGTGCAAGTTCTCCAGCTTAAAAAGATGAGAGAAGCCTGTAATTTTTATCATAGGTTTACCTCAACTATGAGATACAAAATAAGAAAATCACATTGTAGGATTTTTAATGAATTTATTTGCAAATTATGGTGGAAAATAAGTATTTGGTCACCTACAAA
>JAQMYJ010000037.1:15084245-15098331 GCA_030014305.1 Clarias laeviceps
GAATTCACTGTTCTGTTCAATAAATGCAACATATTTCCAAAGTCAATGAGTAATCGTGTAAAATAATCGTGATTTCATTCATGACCAAAATAATCGTGATTATGATTTTTTCCATAATCGAGCAGCCCTAGTTTCCACCCTCTTAGGTTTAAGACTCCAGCACGGTTATTACCAGGTGTGTATGCACAGGACAGGAAACAAATAAAAATTTTTTTATTATTATTACAGCAAATCATAGAACATCACTGTCGACTCGCACTTTCAGGTGAGTTTAAATCTCACCTCCTGTCAGCTGATTCACACATGGATTTTGCATGTTCTTATGCAAAGTGTGTTTCCTCTGGTTGCTCTGGTTTTGCCCACAGCCCAAAGTCATGCTGATTTGGTGTTTCTTGATTGCCAGTAGTGTATGAGTGTGTGTGCTTGAGTGCCTGCGGTTTTGCCTCAGCAACGTAGCTTCCCTTTACAGCAAAGGTTATGAGTATGAGGTGTCATAGGTCATTATGGCCAACCGTCGGTTAGAGGCATCAGCTTGAATGGACAGAGGGATAGATTAACATTATTTGTAAAGTTGGATTAGATTTTGTTGATTCATTAAAAAAATCAAAAAAAAAAAAAAAAAAGATTAAAGTGCTGTACATTTAGTAGCATTAATAGAAAATCCACTATGGATCAGTTATTTAATTGTAAAAGGCAGCAATTCATTTTAATTACAGGCTAAAATACTAGGGATCAGTTTAGTTATGAGTCTGAAATCTTTTGGGTGTTTTTTATTTCATATATCTTTGGATGCATTTGAGGAGACAACATAGCCATTTCTTTATAATCCTATAGGTAAACTATTTTCAAAAATTAACCATTTTCATCACATGTGTTAGGAGTGAATTATTTGCTAAGTTTGTTTAGAAATAATAATTATGGCTGAAAGATAGAAACACGTGCTGCTCAGTTAAATGTTAAGCTCTTGTATTTAAAGTTATTTTATATTGTTTAAATGCTGCTGTGAGAAAAGTAATCTTATAAGGAACGGGCTACATTTAATTAATCATTTAACTTTTTTAAATGCAATAAAATTATTTATTACAATAAATTGTAATAAAATCGGGTGAAAATGTAATATCAAATTGGGATATTTATAAAATCGCGATACTCATAGAATTGCAATTTAAATCGAATTGCCACCCAAGAATCAATATATCATATAGGGGACTGGGCCCTATAAAATATGCATATACACATAGTTTGTTTTTAAATAATTTTAAGGTGATAAATAAATAAATGGCAAAATTTCTTGTTTAGTTTAAAAATATTATATTTATCATAAAGTATAAATTTTATACTAAACAAGAAATTTGAGCAGTTTGCTAGAATTCTAGCAAATTTTTTGAAGAAAATTTGCTTCTGCACTTGTTCAAGGGAACAACTACAACATAAAAATCACGCCCACAGAACCCCAGTGCCCTACACACACACACACACACACACACACACACACACACACACACACACACACACACACACACATACATACACTGTAGTGTTTGGGTGTGTGCCAACGTGTCTTCCTGTCTTGCTGCTATGACTTGCAGTGCATTGTGTAGTTCACTGTTCTAACATTTCCTTTCTCAAAACCAAAATGTTAAAACACATTGGGAAACCTAAAAATACTGAGTTACACATTCAGCTGTGACACATGTCTGGTTCATGTCGCTACATCACATATGTCTCTTTCTGTCAGATGATGATCTGAAGATGGCGAATGAGAGATGAGAGCGATGAAGCCCACGAGGAATGTGATGCTGGTGCTCTGTCCCATGCTGGTGCTCGGCTTCCTGTACTATTCATCTGTGAGACTGCACCTCCTCATCTGGGTCCAAAAACCACGTTAGTACTTTTTTTTATCTCTTTCTTCGGTTTTGCATTTTATTCTGCCCATTTTTCCACATTTACTGCAGATTTATATTTATAGGTTTATTATATTATATGTTTACTGTCAACAAGTTTACTTATTGACTTCCAGGCGCCGACGCGAGTGGCAACACATTCAGTAGCTCCGTCTGTGTGTCCTTTCTTTCTACATTTCTTTTGGTTTCTGTTGCTTGTTTTTACTCTTTTTTTTTTTCCTCATTCATAAGTTTTTTTAATAGTTTATTCTATGGATATGGAACCCATCCAGTTGTAATCTTTTCTTCTATTCAAGAGAAGATCTGAAAGAGTCACGCTGATACTACCTTTTTTAATTTGCTGTGAAGATCATATTTTTTTTTATTTCACCAGTACTTTCAACATAATCCAGCTCTTTTTATTGAGAAACATGCTGACTGACATGCAGGTGGATTTAAATCTTGTGATCTGGATCACAGACTCTCTCAGTAGTACTACTACTACAGTAGTAGTATATGGAGAAGTATAGAGTACAGAAGGACTTTGTGGCGTGGTGCAATCTAAAATGGCTAAGACCAAAGAGATGGTTATTGACTTTTGTCAGTCCGGGTCCGCCAGTGTACTTTTCTATTCGGTGGCGAGGTTTTGTTGGTTTGCAGGGATGCCATGCCACACAATGGGACAAGATGATCAGGAGAGCTAGTTTGGTGGTTGGGTTGAAGCTGGACTCTCTCGAGTAAGTGTTGGAGAGAAGACTTAACAAAATGCTGTCCATCATGGCCAACCCCCACCACCGACCAGAAGAGTGTGTTCAGCGGAAGACTTCCGTCGCCGAGCTACTCATCTGACAGACTTGCTTACCAGAGCCATTCGGCTCACTACAAGGGCATGGGAATGTGGACTGGGACATCTCGGCTAATGCTCGTCTGCTACAGTATATACATCAGTGTTACACGCATAACTTTCTCAGAATTTTTTTTTTTCACATATCTCAGTTAGGAAGCTAGGGTCAGAGTGCACGGTCAGCCAGGATACAGCGCTCTCGGATCAGATAAGATTAAGGGCCTTGCTCAAAGGCTAAACAGTGGCAACTTGCCGGTGCTGGGGATTGAACCCCCTGACTTTCTGATCTATAGCCCAGTAACCCACAGCCTTAACTGATTGAGCCACCCCTGCAATTACTCTGCATATTTTTCCATTACACAGACTCAATTTTATTGTCATTTTCATGCTGCTCTTTGCACAACTACTTGGGTATTCGCACAATTAATATTATTTGCACTGTCATCACTTTACCACAATTAAAATTGCACATCATGGCGGCACTGCAATTAACTTTTTTTTTTTTTTTCATTAATGTATATATTTTTTTGTAAATGTGATTTTTATACTTTATTTATATGCTTGATATACAGTATATTTTGTAGTTTTTAAAGACAAAGACATTGATGGTTGGACAAGAAGGCCTTGTAGTCTCCACTTTAATTCATCCCAGAGGTGTTCTATCGGGTTGAGGTCAGGACTCTGTGCAGACTAGTCAAGTTTTTCCACACCAAACTCGCTCATTCATGTCTTTATGGTTCTTTTTTATGCACTGGTGCACAGTCATGTTGGAACAGGAAGTGCCCATACCAAAATTGTTCCCACGAAGTTGGGAGCATGAAATTGTTCAATGGAGCATTGAAAAAGTTCTTTTCACCTCTACGTAAGGGGATGAGACCAATTCCTGAAAAACAACCCCACACCAGTGCCAACATGACTGCGGACCAGTGCACAAAGCAACATTTATAAAGACATGGATGAGCGAGTTTGGAAGAACTTGACTGGCCTGCACAGAGTCCTGATCTCAACCTGATAGAACACCTTTGGGAAATTAGAGCGGAGACAGTGAGCCAGGCCTCCTCGTCCCACACCAGTGTCAGACCTCACAAATGCGCTTCTTGAAAAGTGGTCAAAAACTCCCATAAACACAACCTTGTGGAAAGCCTTCATAGAACAGTTGAAACTGCAAAGCTGCAAAGGGTGGGCCAACATCATATTAAGCCCTATGGATTAAGAATAGGATGTTACTCAAGCTCATATGCATGTGAAGGCAGGCGAGCGAATACTTTTGGCAATATAGCGTATAGTATATATGGGGATTGTGCAATATAGAATTACTCTTAGACATATAATTTTTTAGGCACAGCCTAGACAATATGGTTAATTGAATTTTATTACAGTTTAACCAGCTATACACACATGACTGAGCTAAAAATTTAAAAAGAAATGGCAAAAATTCTAAATATCAGTTTTTTATGGTTGGTTGTTTTTGTGACCAACTAATAGTAGTAATTATATTATTAATAATAATAATAATGGTAATAATATGCACATTCGGTGAGTTCTACATTTTTGTGACATCATTCCCATATTTAGGTGGCAGTAAAAATTTACACGTTTTAAACGTCATAGCGGAGAGACCGCAGTAGTAAAGTGGTAAATGATCTACTACTGGTCTCTGATCAGGGTTGTGTCTCCTTGCAGGTTTTTGACACCGATGGTCATGTTATTCTCCTTGATGGATTAGAAAATATTGTAGTTGTTGAGGGAATGCCCCTCTCCTGGCTCAGGTCCTATGTTTCTGATTGTTATCAGTTTGTAAATGCTAATGGTTACTACTCTACATGTACTAAAGTAAAGTTTGTTGTTACACAAGGTTCTGTCTCAGGCCCCCTGCTTTTTCTGCTGTGTCTGCTTCCTACTTTTAATATCATTCATGACCATGATATCAGTTTGCACTGTTAGATAAGATAAAATCAGAATGTCTTTGTCATTATTATTGTCATTTATTATTGGGTAGAATAAAATTTTACAGGAGAGAGTGCAGAGTCGCTGTGACCATGTTATGCTGACGACACACAGTTACAGTATATATTTCAGCTAAAAGTCATTAAACACAGAATGTTTCCCTCTACATCCTTCTACTTAGGATCAAGTGAGGTTAGAATTGAGCTTTCTGATCCCACAGTAACTCTGAAAATAAAATAAAAGACATATAATGGCAACATTTTTATTTGTAAATTGTATATATAAGATTGTTTAGCTGGGTTTTATACTGTCTGTGCTTTGATTGAGCCACTGGGGACAGGTAGTTCCTAAAGGTTGTTTCTGACATGTTTACCTTTTTTCTGCCTCATCAAAGTTCAGTCAGATAAGAACTCAGCAGTGACACTCCGCTGTGAAACATGTCTAACTGCGTCTGAGTGAGGTAGGCTCTGTCCTCTTTCTTCTGACCTTTAGCTTGGTTGCAGTGAGTAAAGCGATTCTATCCTGAAATAACCCAGCTGCAGGAAGTGAAGTAAACATGCTGCATGTTTTTCCTCAGTAGATGCAAGCTGATGAAATGAGCTGCAGGGTGCAAACTGAGACAAAGAGCTGAGCTATAGCTCAGTGAAATTGTCACGTGTTCTGGTCAGTTTAATCTGACAGCCAGAATATGAAAATAAAAGCTGCATGTGCTATGCAGTGTAGTTATGATGTATGATGCATGATGTATTTATGATGTATTTATCTGTTCAGTAGTTCGGTGCTAGCTCTTTGTTCATACTCTCAGTGAAGATTCGTTTACAGATGTTTACTGTATTTTTGACCACGGAATGAATCCAGTTTAGAGATCTTGAAGCTTTTCAGTTGTTTTCTGGTTTGTTTAATTATGTGTAAACCAACTAAAAGTCTCGGATTTTAGATTTGGAAACAACCATGTTGTCTTAGCGCTTGGGAACTACACACATTTGCGTGACATACTATCAGTACATAATGCAGCAAGTTTTCATCGTTATTTTTGCTAAACCTTGACTTTTCCATACTGTTAAACATTTTACAGCAGTAAAAGGAGGAGACACAGACACTCTAGGGCAAGATAAAGAGTTTTATCTATTTGTTTGTTTTTGTTTGTTTTCTCGTGTTTTGTTTTTATGTGATGGATTTTTCCCATTTGGAAATTGGAAAAGTTGTATAGGAAAGGTTTACTAGCGCTGACCAGAGGAGGGAGCTCATCTACCATCACTGGAGCCTTCCTTTGAACACTGACCTCATCGTCTTTTGATATTTGTGCCTGGAGTAATGACCATCATGCAGTTCAGTAAAAACATCAAGTAAGATTTAGGATAACTGCTATGGTGTGTGTGTTTGTGTGTGTGTGTGTGTGTGTGTGTGTCTATATAAATAGAATAAAATTGACAATGTCTGAGGGGGGTTGCGTAAAGCCAAAATTTGTTTTATACAAAAACTGAAAGTCATGTGGAAACTCAGTATAGACTTTCCAATGCTATATTGGAACATTATGTGTTAAACATCTGTACGGATTGCATTCTGATATAGCAAGAATTTGTGGAAACTTTATACTCTATCAAATTCATTCATATAATTACGTAAGCTATTATAAATGGTAGACGTGTCCCATTTATAGTAAGTTGCTGGCAGGTTTGTACGTATGCATGACCTTTAATAAACCTTTCTATATTATTCATGCATTTATATTTTATTATTTAATTTATAACAAAATCATTTTTGTTGTATCAAAACATGAAATGTGTAACTATTTATTTATTCATCACTATCCTCAGTTTTCATCATTAACCTCAGTTTTTACTATTACATTGCAATTAATTAAATCCAATTTTATTACAGATTTATCCTGATATTTTATGAAAACATATTTATGTACAAATGGTATTGCTTGGCAGATGAAAAACTCACACATGTGTGAATAAGCCAAATTGGATTTATTTTGGCTTAACCGATCCTTAATCATACACGGCTGCAATATAAATTCATTAATGTGAACAGATGTATTTATTTAAAGCGACTGTCAGTGACGGCGAATCCATTCCAAGTACAGAGCTGTGAGAAGTGCTGAAAATGAGGTGCTTTTTACATTATATTTGCAATAATTTGTTTGTCAGAAGCATTTATTCAAAGTGACTTAAAACGGTAACAGGATACAGACCGCCGAGCACAGCTGTGCTGTTGAGGGTTAAAGGTCTTGCTCAGGGTCCAAGCAGCACTTCTCTGTTTTAAAATCAGGTGGTCTTCTGATCACTAACTCAGACCTTGATTACTGTGAATGGTGCAGAATAATTTGTAGGAAGCATAAAGAGCCTCAAAAGCATGAAGCTTTAAAACATTCTAATATCGTGTATCTCCCCCTTGACTCCACAAGACCCATGAAAGCTGCTGTGGTATCCTGCTGTGTAATTCTCCTGACCACTGAAAATAGGGAATACTGTTGCACAAAGGGGTGTACTTTCTCTTCACCAGTGTTTAAGGAAGTGGTTCATGTCACATACTGTACAAATAGAGACTTTGTAGTGATGCAACAAAATTTGTTTGGCAGCTCTCAGACACCAGCAGCAATAAGAAACGTAAGGTTTTCCCAGGAAAACATTACTCAGAGCAACACACTGCCTCCTCCGACTTGCCTTCTTTTTCAGCAGTTTGTGCTACAGTTGCCCTTTTGTGGGATTAGGCCACACTATTCTTTGCTCCCCATGTGCAGAAATCAGCCTCAGGCATCTGTGACCCTTGTGAGATAAAAAAAAAAGTGTTATGGCTGATTGGTGTACCTCAATCAGTCTACTGAAAATAAATTTTCTCTGCTCCATTTAAGAGCTAACACTTCAAGAAAGTCATTTTAGTAAAGCTGGACATTTCCTGAATGTTGGTGTAAGTGATTATACTGAGGAGAGGTAAAAGCACATGAACCAGACTTCTTAACACTAAGGATGGGAATCAACAGTCACCACCCGATATAATATTATCACAATACCCATGTGCCGATTCGATTAAAATGGGTTTTGAGACTCATTCGCTTGTAGAGCTTAGAGGAAAAGGCAGATTTCTAATCTAATGAGGCTTTTTAATGCATGCAACTTTTGAAAGTGTAATGTCATAAAACTGTGTTTTTGTTGCACCACTCAGAAGCTCTGCACAGATTTGGTTATGTCCAAGGCCGTCATGCATATATAGGTCATGGCCGAGCAAGCTGAAAAACAGTTTGATTTACTGGCTGATTCTGACACAATTCTGGTCACTGGTTGATCGACGGGTACATCTTTAATGCAGAAATAAATATTGATATAAATCATTTAACAGTCAATTTTGAAGTGTATGTGGCGATACATGAATCAGCACACAAAAGAATTGTGCTTTGCAACTGAACCACACACACACACAATCTCTGCTTAATACAATAATAATGTAATGTGAGAAACTGCAGGATGAGTCCTGAGGACCTGAGGGTATTTCTGCATTGGTTTTAAGCTGTCCTAAGAGACGTATCAAGTCTCGCTATGTGCAATTTCTTTGACTAACTCAAAAGTGCCATGGAATCAAATGTACTTTCACCTGATGAAACTGGCCATTGATGTTGTATCTTTGACTCCAGTGTAGGGCTTGAAGAATCATTTAATTTGCAATGTTTGAGATCTGTTGCGAAACTTGATCAGTCAATTTCTTCTGCTCTATTTAAAAAACAAACCCTTCTAAAAGGTGCTTTCAGTAAAGCTGGAAGTGATTCCTGTAACTGAGGCTCATCGATCAGCGTTGGCCTGCAATTAGAACCATAATGTTTGTTGGCATTGTGTTGTGGCATTCACAGCCTCTAGGCATTGAAACTGCTGCCAGCTTCCCATCAATATGAAAATGAAGCACAAAATGCTCACAGATTGTTGCATGTTAACATCTGTCCTGATCTTGAAGTTATTTCGGAGATGGAGGAAAAAACGGCCATGCTAAGACCATAGCAGGATGAGGAATTCACAGTGCGATAGCGTCATTCTCATAACTTCACTGTATTTGCTTTTTCAGTTCATACTTCATAGGAATCTCATACTCGGTCTTCTGCAAATTATTTGAACCAACTTGAAATGGTTTTGGTCAGGTTTGCAGCCTTTTATAAACATGACACTGCAACATGATTTTAAACCTGGTTGACTGTCTTTAGGATGTTTTATCAAGCATATAAGAGTGATCTCTAAACGTGATCCTCAGCAGAATCTTGCTTATCCCTTATCCCTTTTTCAGTTGTCAGATATAGAGACTAAACTGTCGCTGTTGGGCTCTTTGGCAAGATCCTGCTTAGTTGTGTAAATTAGATACATGTGGATAGGGCAGGGGTAGGTCATTTGTTAAGGCATCTTCCTACTGTTTGGAAGGTTCCAGGTTCAAACCCCAGCACCTCAAGTTTTCACTGTTGGTCCCTTGGGTCGCTCTGTATATAGGCATATGCCAAAGGAAATGAATGCAAATGTATGGCATTTTGTATGTCATCCATGCCATTAACAGAAAATATTTTCTGGATTTAAAGCCATAAAAGGTCAGACCTCTTTGAAAACCAAGATTTTGGTTAGGCCTTAAACACCCTCTCTAAAACACCCTCTACCATCGACAAAATGCTTGTGATGGTCCTCAATCAACAGAATTATTCTGGAACCAAATACCTAGTGACATCAGGGATTTGGACGCCATAATTTTATCACCAAGACAACATGCTGAGACAATGATCAACATCCGAATAACGTTAAAATAACAGATAGCCAGTCTTCTAAATTAGGAAAGAAAGCTTGATCTTCTGTTTGAGGCCACAAAACGTCAGACCCCATAAGCCGGGCCTTTGAAAAAACGTGGGGCCTCTCAGAGCTGGGCCTCTCTGACACCTGATTGCTGTAAGCAGGCAGTACTGACACTGAAAGTCAGGTCTAGTCTCAGGCTTCTTAAGCCATATCTCTTATACTTAGCTGTCTGAAAAACAACTTTCTACAAGCGGCCTTCCAAAAGCCAGGCCCCTGAATCCAGACCTAAAGCATTGTTACGGAGAATCTCTGGACTCTCTCATGAGGTCTAGACATCACCCCCTTCACTGAATCACGCCTTCATTTGGCCCTTTGATTTTTGTTCAGCATGTTTTTGGCCTGACTTGGAGAGTTTGAATTTTTTCATTAAAAGATTAGCCAGAGTCTCACTGTCTGCGTGTATTCCTGGTTGCTTTGTCATAATCATTGTAAAGTCTTGACAGTTATAGTCACCATAGGTTACTGAGAGTTGAGGATTTTTCTTAGTATGTTGAGAAGTTGTTACTAAAGCACACAGTGGAAAGCAATCTTATCCAGCAATCTTACAGAGCTGTTATGAAAGTATGCGAGGGTTACATCGGCACGCATGAGCTCATTAAATCATGAAAACGGCCGCCGCTATGAAAAGCAAACACACCGCCTTTCATTGGTCCAATGTAGACAGTTGTCTTGCCATGAAAATATTTTATTTTGATTAAGATTTAGTGTTTGTTAGAAAGTAAAATGTGTTCTAATTAGATAAAAATATAGTTTTTCAGTGAATTAATTAGGTTTAGTCACATGTTTTGGCATGAGTCTGAAGGACTGCTTTCTTTTCAGCCTAGATTTTTTTTATTTGCTGGTAGGCTTCTTTACTTTAACTTTTTTTTTTTTTGTCACACGAGTTTCAGGTTTACTGGCTTCCCAACAATTTGTATGATAAAAATAATATCTCTAATGTCTCACGAGGTTAGATACACTTTCTAGATTCTGAGACGATGTATGTGGCAATAGGTAAGTATCTGCAATAAATCATTTCAGCCAATGGCGTACTGTAGGATGAAGAACGGGATCTCCGGCCTCTTTCACCTAGGAATGGTGGTAGTGGGGTGTCACTAACATCACTTGTTCCTGCACAAAACCCAGGTCTCAGCGCACATCTGCTGCTGGGATTACTCTTAACATGCATTTATGTGTTTCAGAGGTGGACCTGGGCAGCTCATCCTACGTGGGACGGATAATAGCGTCAGGGATAGGTAAACTGATTTCCTCGAGATCTTTAGGGTAAACACAGTCTCGGTGGTACGGGGGTTAGCATAACTGCACATGACATTGTGTTTTGGCTAACAATTAACTAGTCTGGTTTGACATCTCTAAAAGTTGCAGTGTGGATTCAGTATGACTTCCATCTAGATGGCATGTTTATGTAATATAACGATTATGTCATGGTAATGATCACAGTATGAGCTTAAACCATATGAATACGAGGTGTTGAGAGTTCCCCTTTCATTTGGGCTGTATTCTTACCTCATGTAAAGTTTATAAAACTATGTTTTATTGTGAACTGAGGTTATAATTTTTTTCAGAGGTGTTTGTACCTGTCTAGACTGGCTCCTCCTGAGTGAAATGTAATTGTATGGTTAAAAAAAAAAAGATGCAGAATTTAATCCAATCCAACAAAACTAAAACAGTTTATCAAATACTGAGACTGTTTACCTGAAGTAGTTGTGCTGAATTCTATAGCAAGGTTGATGTAAGCGAATGTGAATATGAAGCAGCTGTCTACGTTTCAACATTAATCCAAATTTCTTTCTAGCGGTCGAATCAGCTAATATTCTGGTTAATGCATCTTAAACATATTCAGTAAAGGAGGGACCGTGTGGAAGTTCTCATGATGATCAAACCAGGCTGGTAAACATTTTATTATTCATTTAAATGTATTGAGACTTACATTTACATTAGTGTCTTCGGGGCACTAATGTAAATGTTAAACTTTATTTTATGTTGATTACTATAAAAAAAAAAAAAAAGAATTAAACAAAACATTAAAAGTTTATACATAATCTACATATCTCCATAAGAGCACTAAATGGTAATAAATTAAGGACCGTCAGTTTCTACAGTTTATTTAGAAACTGACACACCCTTTTTTTTTTTTTTTTTGCAGGGAAAATCCAGCAACCTTCATTCTGGATTTGTTTTCCTTTTCTTTTAAAGGAAATATGAAATGTTTTTGTACTAACTTAACAATACAGTCCTAAAGTTAAACATTTCTACCAACAAAAGTACTTGGCCTAAGATTTTTGTCAGTACAATAATGTTAAAAACCTATTAACACCCATATTGAAGACAGCAAGATATACACTCCAGTAACACAGTGTAATGACATACAAACCCATCGTTTTGGGAATTGTGGAAAATTATGTAATTGCATTCCTTTGATGAAGCTCAGATTAAAACATTTATTATGAATCATTATGACTTTTGGACCCGCTCATCATATTTTCTTAATGTGTTTTATTTTTTTTATTTGAATACATGTTTACTGAACAGATGTTAATTGCTAGCCAACATAAAAGCTAACCCCCACCACTTTGACACATTAAACCTGCCAGAAACACAAGCCCTGCTCGCCCAGTTACAAAGCTGCTTACAGTGCTTCTGTCCCAGTTATCACTCTTCTCGAGAGATTTATTAATATTCTTTTTTTTAAGTGAACAAAATAGATATTTACAAATCATCTTTTATGCTTAAACCACATGTAATTGATCAGAGACGTGTTTGGTGTCTGATGTGAGCTACATTTCTCTTTAAATCCCCAAATCTAAAAATTGTTTTACCCCCTCTCCCCTTTTTAGTGATATGTCAGTTTAGGCACTGTTTGTAAGGTCTTGGCTGCGTTTACTATGAGTGGATCTTTCAACACTTAAATGGTGCCAGGGGTTTAACAGATAATAGCTAATGTTTCAATTCAATTACTTTTACTGCCATGTTTTGGGCAAGCTTTGTTTATCTTGTACACAAAGAGAGAACATGATGGCATAGCTACTGATTTTGTATAACTCTTACTCCTTCAATAGATTACTGACAGAAGCACGGTGGCCTTTGTAAAAATGAATGACGCGCACTGCACAGATTGAGCTGCTTTTAACCAAAGACCAAACCTGCTGCTTTTCTTAGCTCTTAGCCAGGATGCTAATCCACAATGCACAAATGCTAAATGGCTCAAACCTCCCAGCACCACCCATGTCCCTGCCCCATTTTTTCTTTTCCTTTGTCAAACAGTGTAACATAATGTTTGTACTGTATGTCATGTACTTTCTAAGCACTGGAAAACAGGAAGTGTGGTTTCTATTCTTCTTCCTCATATCACAGATTGTGGATGGTTTTGCATGTACTTCCTGGATAAGAAGTCCTATTGGTTTAAAAAGGAGTTGAAGTATGAATTGTCCTCATAGAACAGTCTTTATTGCTATTATTATATATGGTGATTTGTGCTTTATAAAGAAAATGTGAACTGTTAATGCACATCTGGTTTTTATATAGCAGTTTGCTCCTCATAAAAATCTAATTTCTGTCTCGTTGTTAGCTCTTTCTCTTTTTGCTTTTGTCTCTCTTTTCTGTGCAAACTGACACATATTCTGAAGTGTTATATTCCTTTGTTGTAGCTGGTCACTTTTTTCCACTTACTGTAGCGTAGCTGAGTTAGTACCAAAATACATGTGCCAACGGAGTTTTCTGAACCTCTCAAAAGTTCCATGTTTCACAATAATCTTAAAATGCATTAAAATCCTTTTTTCCTCGTCATTTGTCACACAATACCTCATGAAGACACTGTAAAAATAGGTGTTTTAAGTGTTTTGTTGATAAATAAATAAATACTGAAATAACCCATTTAGATAAGTATTCAGATCCATCACTTAGTACTTGGTCAAAGCAGCTTCGGCATTTTGGCATTTGATTCTTGGCAGAATCAGTTAAACTCGGCCAGGTTTGATGGGCAGTGTTGGTACACAGCCATTTTCAGGTCTCTCCAAAGATGCTCTATTGGTTTTAATGTTTCCCGGGCAACTCTCAGGATAGCTCTTTATTTTTCCACATCCATTTTATATACAATTTTATATAATGATTAATCTCCCAGTTCCAGTCACAGAAAAACTTCCCCACAGCATGATGCTGCCACCACCATGGTTGACTGTAGGGATGTGCAGTTCCTAATTTCCTGATCACAAATGGTTCAATCTTTTTGTCATCAGACCAGATGATTTTGTTTCTCATGGTCTGAGAGTCCTTCAGATGCTTCAGATGATTTTTGAAAACTCGCAGCTGGCGATGACTTATAGTGAGGAATATCTCCTGTTACTCAACAATATAGGCCTGTTGGTGGAGTGCTGCAGTGATGGTTGTCATTTTGTAAGTCTCTTCCATCTCCACAATAGGGCTGTCGCGATAACCCAATATTGTAATACCGCACTATTGACAAGCCAACCGCAGAGGAAGGAAAGCAACCGCAGAAACAGGGTAAATTTTTTCTTCTTCTTCTTCATGAGGCTGTGGCCTTATTGTTTTACAATTCATCACCTGTATTGAATGTTAAATAAATTAATAAT
>JAQMYJ010000037.1:15098431-15117340 GCA_030014305.1 Clarias laeviceps
AAACGGCGGTAATACCGCATACCGCGCTATTGAGCCACCCATAAAAACCGCAAGGGAAATTTCCTAACCGCGACAGCTCTACTCCACAAGGGAACTCAGTTAGGCACAGGTGGATTCCAGTCAAGTTTTAGAAGTATGTGAAGGACCACTGAGACGAGTAAAATGCCCCCGCACTCAAATGCAATTGTCATAACAAAGGATCTGAATACTCATGTAAAAGACATATTTTAGTATTTATTTTTTCATAAATAAGTAAATAAATAAAAAGAAAAAGAACACATGTTTTTACTGTCATTGTGTAATATTGTGTGTAAAATGATGAAAGGAATTTTTTTTTAAGATGAGTGTGAGAAAATTTAATAACAAAACTTTCCGCGCTAAATGTGTCATTATGACATACAACCGGGTAACCATGGAACGCCATTAGGGTCAAACTTTGTCATATGATAAATTGGCGTTAAAAAAAAATAGTAACGTGTTTGTTGATGATTGTTTCTGATCAATCATGAGTGTGATTATGGCTTTTATATAACAGTCCTACTAACAAGAAATTAATATTGAGTAACTGACATGTCAGGAACAGTATGACTCAATCACCCAAAATGTTTCTCCAAGTCACACCTAACAATCTGTTGCTAGAGTAAACACAGGCAAGCAGAGTGATACAAACCATGACATGTGTTAATGCTGTTATACAAAATATCAGCACTGCTAGAACACGACTTACCAAACACATTAATGGACCAAACCCAAATGTTGTGCAACAATTTCATCATGCAGATACTACTACTACTATTAATAGTAATAAGACACCAACAAGAGAGCTTAATGAGTCTTTGTAATTTAGGAAGGTTTTATATAAAAGCACTTTTACTCATGAATTATTGAATTTGGGTACCAAGTACCAAGATGCACTTTTTCAGTTTAAGTTTTGTTTAAGAAAATTTTTGCAACACAATATTGATTGTGTGACAAAAAAGTGGTTTGAAAGTAGTTTACTGTCGAACACAGTAACGAATATTGTGCACCACCTGAACTGCAAGTGGTGGTGAAATTAATACACACACATGAGAAATATTATGAAAAATATGATCAGTTAAATTTTTTTAATCCAGGTTCCATTTGTTTTGGTGTGTGTGTGTGTGTGTGGCACCACATTAATAAAAAAAAATGTTTCCTTAGTTCATGTTGGCATTGACTACCTCCATCCCTGATGAACAGTAATTATTACATAGTTTTATTACTCATTGAAAAACTGTATAACTCTGTTTGTCTGTTTTTATGCTGTTGGTCCACAGCTGTTGCCTTAACACTTGTTCGTTCTGTGTGTACAATCTCTTTTTATTGTTTTTCTGAAGCAAATTAGCTTAATTTTCTGCCGTATAGGGCAAAGTGATTTTAGATTATTGTTGTGTATTTATAAGAATTCTGAATTCCTAAATGGGAAGTTGTGCAGAATTATGAAAGCATGATGATAATGATGATGCTGCAGCATGTATGTCTTGATGTCATGTATGTTGCACTAAACAACTAAGCATTCATGCTTTACCCTGTCCCTTGCACATCTGGAGCAAAACGTCCCATAATTCTCCTGCTTTATTTTCCCTCAGACACACTGAATATGAAATAATGCTTTTTGAGTCTGAGCTTTTTTTCACTTTCAAGTGTGTGTACACTGGACTGATTTGTGTTTGTTTGTTTGTTTTCTCCTTAGTGTATGACAAGCAGGGATTCCTCCTTAGGGGTGAAGGAAAACTGTAAGTAACAACTAAATGTAATGTGTGTGTATAAATGAATAAGGATATTATTATTTGGATCAAATTTTCAAACATGTCAAAAGTGTTAAGTTTAACTGTGGATAAAGAGATGATATGATCAAGCACATCGAAGACAGATTTTGTGTTAGAAATGATGACATGGTGAGTGTGTGAGTCAGTCTGTGTGTGACTGTGTGTATTTGACTCAGATTACGAAGCTAGATAACAAATTAAGTCATTCCATATGGGAGACCACATGGTGACCATACTGCTTCCTCTTTCTGCGCTGTGAAATGAACACTCACAAGCTAATACTGGTTAAGGTTAATTTCGAGGGAATGTCTACAAGTGTTGTGGGCAGAGTAGACGACCTTCATGTGCTTGCAAGATCACATGCTCGCTGCAGTTACATGTTGGTTGTCTTGCCTGAATGCAACACAATCACAAGTCTGGCATGTGTCACATTGCGTCGATGTGTTATGGTGAGTGAAGCCAATTGATATGTAATTTAATCACTTTTTGATTTAAGCCAAACCTTGTCTGAATGTGGCGTATGCTGAGGCCTTTGCGCTCAAAAACATCCTTACACACAAATTCAAGTCCTGTGTTTTTGCCCATGCTCTCAAAGTGGGAGAAGTGGCATGCTTCCCCTCATCTGTCAATCTCAGTGATCACAGCCAATTGTGATTGTCGAACACTTAATTTCAGATTTAGTTCCCACTTTGTTGTAATAATAACTTCCACTCTTCTGGAAATGCTATCCACTATATCTTGGAACTGTGGCTTTGGGGCTTTTCCTCATTTTAGCCAGAAGATCAGTAGTCACTGAAGTTTGGACATCTTCCACATCATGTCTTCATGGCCTCTCCTTTGTGTACAGGGACATTATGCACCTGTTATATGGGAATAGATTCAGGCCTCTTGGATAATTTCCTCTAAGGAAATTGTAATGCGACCACATACTCAAAAGACTTTTAGATGATTATGTGCTTCAAAAGCTCACACATGCATGTAGTGGTTAGGTTTCCACAAACAATTTGCTATATAATGTATGAACTCTGTCTTACTTCATGACCCACCTTCTGTTCTTGCACATCGTTTCTGAATCTGAATCCTAATCCTTTCGTCTTAAATAGATTTTAGGTCAGAAAACCTCTTGTGACCCACTGAGAATTACCAGTACTTGTTTAATCAGTGTGACCTCTAATAAACCCTAATATATCTCTTCTTCAAGCTTGGCTCCATGTTTATTTGAGCAGTACAGAACTATGTAGATTATAAATTATCTAGTTGAGTGTGTTTTGCACATGACATTACTGATGAATTAACTGCAACTTCATTTGCCTCCCAATTTCTGATTATAAATCTGCCCTCTTTCTTACAATTCTCTATGGGAGGTCTCTTAGGGATGAAGAAAAATTTGACTTCCCTTGTGAGGTCCACCTGAACAAATGCTGTCCATCAACAAGTTGTCTTATTGCACGGGGCTTGGCTGAGCATTGATGGAGAGATCTTGTTTGAATCAGCAGACTGATGTAGGACAGCCAATACAAAATAAACAGTACCTCACCCACCCAGGCTTTATTATTGTAGACACAGTACCAATTAGAGGAGAGGGACTGTGGGAACATGTTACAGCTGGGTCTTCAATAATTTAACACTGGTCAGGTCTCACTGACCCTAAATCTTTAGGGGATTTTTTTTAGCATGTAAATAAAAAATTTATATTTTATTGCTTCTTTATAGGTTTAGTGTATAATCTGTGAATTCTTTTTACAAACTGATGCTCGCAAAAAGGTTTGATCTGTGGCCGTTTAAATTAGCAATGAACAATGATTTTATTCTTTAGAAATGTTCCCTAGACTTATATAATCATTATAGTCTGGAGGCCATAGCATTTATTAGTCTATAGGCCATGTGCTCTTTATAGTCTATAGGCCATGTTTGTTATAGTGCGTGTGCCATGTTAATTATGGTCTGGGGGCCAAAGCCTTTACGATCTGTGGTCCGTAGCCTTTACAGTCTATGGGAAAAGACTCCACATGTATTCTCCCGTCTTCTTCAAAGAATGACCAAAGTCAGAACCTTTTTTCTTTGTTTGAGATTTGGTCAATGTTGGAAACAAGCAGAATAAGTTAACACTAGTGATGGGAATCACCACGAAACAGTAATATGATATCACGATACCTACAGTAGGTGCTGATTAAAATTGTATTGGAATTCTCTAAGTATCACAATTTTAAAAATATTTCGATTCAGTATTGTTTAAGATTTTGTTACAATTCTAAGCAAACTTGGCAAATAATTTTCATACTACACAGGAGGCTCCTTGCCAACATGTGAAAAGTTGAGCACATCCCGCAGTCACAGTGGCTACACATGAATTGCCACAAACAAGTTACATATACTATAACTGTATACTTTTTCCCCATCTCTAGTTAACTTTAGGAATAATCTCTGTTTTCAAGCTTGTCTTGCAATCCTTAAACATTGTGATCAAATGCTTACCATTTGTACAGTGTGACTTTCACTCATGCACTCACTCAAATTCTATACCGCTCTATCCTGTATTCAGGGTCGCGGGGACCTTGTTGGACCTGGAGCCTATCCCAGGAGGCTTCGGGCACGAGGCAGGATACACCCTGGACAGGGTGCCAATCTATCACAGGCCACACACATACATGCACACACCTCACACACTCATTCACACACTACGGGCAATTTGGGAACGCCAATTAGCCTAACCTGCATATCTTTTGACTGTGGGAGGAAACCGGAGTACCCAGAGGAAACCCACCAAGCACGGGGAGAACATGCAAACTCCATGCACACAGAGACGGGAATCAAGCCTGGCCGGGAATTGAACCCAGACCCTGGTGGTGCAAGGCGACAGTCCTAACCACTACACCACGGTGTCACCCAATGTGACTTTCATCAAAACACAAATGCGAACATGGCTGATCAGCCATTGGACATATACATTTGGAATGAGAGTCCCGTCCCATTTCACTCATCTTGCCATTGCTCTCGTCTCCACAAACGTTCCTGCTTGAACGATATGCTGCAGTCGATTTTAATCCAAGTCTTTTTGGCTTTAGTAGTAAAAATGGTTTATCATTGAATAGGGATGTAATCTAAAATGTTAACATTTTTAAATATTCTATCACAAATCATTTGAATATTGTATGACAATAAGAAAAACTCAGGACATGTTAGATTTCAATCATTTAATATAAGAATAGAAGTGGAGCATGAGACTCCACTGCGGGCCATGAACTCATTCATTCTGCATAGCAAGCGGGAGATATTTATGTAAGTTGATGTTTTTAAAAATAATCCAAGCTTGTCAGCAATTAAGTCATGAATCGTTTCTGTGTCTGAATCAAACAAGCTGCTCAAGAAAACTTTTAAGGGTGCAGGGAAAGCTTGGCACTGTTTGTTGTAATGTGCAGTCCACTCGAACATTAATATGAACCAGCACTTACAATTAAGAACACATTCGATGCCATAGTATGAGCTCATGCAAGTGGACAAATTAACTTTTGAAATAATCCCTTATTTCAAACTACTGTAGTTTGAAAAGTGCAGATAGCACCTGCTGCCTAGTGTACATGACCTGTGATGCATTAGATATGACAGGGGAGCCACCAGTCACTGAGATTCAGCAGATGATTAAATCAAAAAGAAAAAATGAGGAAAAACATCAATTAAAAAGTGGAAGAACAACTATTTATAGTTCATGTAATGTGTTATACAGCCTGTTATGTTTTATTGCATGCTTGTTACTTTTTTATGTTACAGTTAATGTCAGAGTACTTGGGCTGTTCTTGTTAACTGATGCAGTAAAGTTAATGTAAATAATTGTCAATAATTTCAAATGAAAATTTTATAATTTGCAGTGCATATAATTTGGACATGTTGTCCCCCATTTATTACTCCAAAGCACAGGAATATGCAATAGTTTAAAATCTAATAATAATAAAAAAGAGTGATGTAAAACTTGAATGTTGCAGTGTAAAAAATGTTGTAGTGTAAAAAAATAAAAAATAATCCAAGGAATGTATGAATGAAAACAGGACGTAACTCACCAGTGACACTTTCTATTTATCCCTTAGTGTATGTCAGTGTTATGATGTCATTCATGTTTACTGATGCATTTTTATGTCAATAGAAAGTTAAAGGATCACCCCCCCCCCCTTTCTGTTTTTTTCTTCTCACAGGCCACTGGAGCTACAGTATAAGTATGGGAATCTGAGCAAAGGAGAATGTAAGCCCGGCTATTCGGAGGCCAAGATGAGCTCAATCTATCCAAAGCAAGTTTGTTTTCATTTTTTGTAAAAAATTTTTACCCCCCACACACACACTCTTACTGCACATCATGATTACCTTTGGGATCTGATTTACTTAGTGGGTTTAAAATGCTTTTGCAAGAATATAACACAGACCTGAAGAAACACAAACATACACGCGCACATTCTGTTGTGGCTTATTTCTCTGATCTTACCATTTGACATGCACCAACTCCCAGACACGCACAGTGAGGAGTTTAAGTTACTGGAGCATGTACACTGGATTTAGAATATATTCACACACTTTAGTTTCTGCACACTGTATATCCAATATCACCAACACTAGCTCACTAAGCCGCGGTCAGGTTTTTACAGAGCTGCTGGTGTGTCATATCTCCAATACAGTTACCTCATTAGCAAGTTATTCAAGCATTTTCAACATGACTCACTCAACATGAATCGTCTCTGACTTCCTGTGCTGGAAGGAAATGCATCAGCAAAAAGAATCAGCCCCCAGATAAGAAGCTGTTTCATGTTGACTTTTGTTTGCGTAAAGAAGTTGCTAGGAAAGTTTTGTAATATTAATGTATGCAGCTACACATGGGTGCGCTCTGTATAGATACAGTTACTTGCTGTAGTGCCTCTGTTGCTAATTTTCATTTATAAAAGTTGTTTTACTGAATAAGCAAGTAGTCAGGGTCTCTCCAGGGATTTTTTTTTAATTTCCTCTACGGTCTAAACTGTCCGTGTGTTTTCGAGTGTTTGAAGCTGAAGGTATTATCTCTTGGCTTCATTTCTGGGGTATCTGTCTAATCCAACTCTCACTATTATAGTGAGCATGTGTACAGTATGTGAGCAAAATGTTTTACCACCTGTTGTCATTAAACTCTCATCTTCATTCTTCTAGATCATCTAAATCAGTACTAATGACGACACAAATGGAACTGTTTTTGCTCCAATAAAAGCCCAAGATCAATTATAAGCTTGTTCTGTTGTAGTTTGTAGCTGGTGGAAAGCTTTTTCCTTATTTCCTACAATAGCATTTAAGGCCACTTTAGGTGTCGTTTTTCCAGCGCATTGCTAAATGCAATAAGTTTTCAACTCGAAGAGTGTTGGCTTTTGCTGAAACTAAACTTGGAGCCAAACGTTCCCACAGTTTATAAAAATGCCAGGTGACGTCAGACTGGCGCAGAAACAGGAGCTGGTGCAGGTGATTCGGGCCGGTGTGAGCGTGGGGCCTTTAAGTGGATCCAGATGGTAACACTAAATAGGCCGTTACTTCTTAAATGTTTGTTGAGACACTAAACTTACAAAGCTTAGTTAGCCATATAATTTACATCTGACACGCGTAGTTGAACGTGGCCTGAGTGCGCTTTAACTGAGTTTGACTTCAGACGTGAGCTGCGGACGTGGAAAAACAAACCGGATTAAGCATAAAGCCTTGGGGGCATAAAGAGTCGTGACTGCTGAAGAGTATTTTGACCTTGCACCCTACAGTACATGATACACACAACACGTGAACTTGTGTACATTTCATTCCTCAATATCGATCGCAGTGAGATCATTGTTCATTTTGTACCGCACTAACTGCACCAACTGTTAAACGCAGAGGTGGCAAGTAATAAAATACATATCATTTGTTAATGTATTTTTTTATCCAACTGTACTTTACTGTAGTATTTTTCATGTTTTTTACTTCTACTCACTAAATTTTTTTAAAGAAAAAAACTATACTTTTAATCTGTACATTTTAAGTAGAGTCTGATGATCACAGATATCAATAGTGCATTGATTTTCTGTTCTCAGCAGAAGTGTTTATACTGTCATTCACACCGTGACCTAAGCTATCCACCCATTGAGACGGGCCAATTCACAACAATCCCAAAACATCCTAGTTTACATAAATGACTAGCAGGTCTTTTTGAAAGCGCAGACTGGTTAGCGCTCCAAAGTGATGTTTACCTGGCCAACGGATCCTGCCCACTTAGTCTCTGGGCTGCGGATTCTCCAGACTCCGTTTTCAAGCCTCTTGAATGGGCGCACTTGTTAAGGTAAGACTAAAGGTGATCTAGCTAACATACTAAGCAAAAGAGTTTTACATGTCTTATGTGTTTGGTTTGTGTTTCATACCAATAACAATACAGTTTTTATATAACACACTTGGCACATCTTTCAATCATATTGTATTCTGTATACTGCTGTATGCCCATGTTTAATTGTGTGGACTACTTGCAATATACAGGGTAGCAATGGTAGCAACTAGCTAGCTAACATATACAATGCTATCCAACATCTGTTTAATTATCAGTGTTTAATGATGTCAAATCTTTAATGATGTCCAGGCATCCTTTCTATTAGTTGCAGTAACTTGATAATCTCATCATTTTTTCATCGTCCTTTGTGAAATATTTCTCTGGGTTGATTTTTTTTCTCTCTCTCAAGACATTTTGCCATGAACTCTACAGCATTGGCTGTTAGAACCAATTTTTAAAAAAGTTAATCAACAATTTATTTTAGCATTTAAAAAGCTCTCTTGAAATAAAACGTTATATTACAAAGTAGCCAGTTAAACTCTTCTTGTTTATCCATAAAACTCAGCAGTGCCGAAAGTTATTCAACATTGTAGCTGTAATGTCTTTTGCTTAAAATACTATCCAGTGTTCAATCTTCTCAGTCCAGCCATGTCTAAACAATCCAGGCAAGTCATTAATATACTGTAACTTGTGTTTAAAAAAAAAAACCTAAAAAAATTCAACTTTTGTAATACCTGCAAGGTTTTTCAGGTTTTAAAGCATCTAAACAGCCAGTGAATTGTAATTTATGTAATTTATTTATTGGTTATTAATTCATACTTACTTTCTGGTTTAAAAAAAATCTGAACATCTTGGACATAAAAAAATTAAAACACTGTTCAACAGTAAATTATTCTGGCAGATATCCAGAAAAATCTGTTTCTTTGTGGAGTACTCGTACTTTTATCCATTTTAGAGCATGTATTTAGTACTTGAGTACAAATTTTACATTGTATTCTGCTTGTAGTGGAGTGCATTTTTAGGCAAGTACTTTTACTGGAGTATTAAGTTTGTGTAGTTTTACCACCCAATTAAATTTCCCGGTTTCCTGATCCTAACGCCTCAGTCATTAACTTTGTATGAGGGGTTTGTATTTTTGATCACAGATCCTGTGATACTATTAATTTCTGCTAGAACTAATAGAGAAGATTCAGTTTTTGTTATTGTGCTAGTTTCAATATTGCTTGTACCCTCTCATAATATTTAATACCAGAGCAATGTATTAGTGCCATGATAGATTAACAGACTGATGCATCCTTTTACAGTAAACAACATATTCAGTTTGGTGTGGACATCATAGCACCCTCTAGAGGACGTCTAGTGGGAGTTGTGCATCCTGCAGACCAAAAATGCAGGCTTAAAGCAATGTAAATGGTGGGGACATGAAATAAATTATTTGACTGATTAGAACTTAAAAAAAAAGATAAAAGAGTGGCTTAGAAAAAGATTTAGTTTTTGGTAATTGGGAATATTTTTTTAGGTAATTCAGAGTTTTTGGAGTAGTGTATAATATACAAGTAAACAGGCACTTGGTAGTACAGGCAGTGGTCGACCATGCAGATATATGCAAACACAGTATATCATAGTGTTGGACCAATTTGTCAATCCTAATAATTTTTTTACAATCCTATAAAGTAGTAAGAGTTCTCATTTAAATATTTGATGAAGGCAACCAGGAGAAAACATGTCATGAAATGTAGAGCTACATAATGGCTTATCTGTCTGCAAACTTACTGGCAAGTCTTGAGGGAATTTCCAAGCAGCTCAGAAACGAGAGGAGTAGATGGCACAAATTGATATCTGACAGCTTTGACTGATTCAAAATCGGGTTGTTCCATAAAAATGTCCTACTTGATGAACTCGCATTCACTTATTTGGAACAGAGCTAAAAACGTATTACATCTGTTCATAGTTTCATAGTGTATCTAGGACTAAGATCTTGTGTGTGTGTGTGGAGGTGATCTTCAGGGTCATTGGGCGCTTGCTGAACCCTTGTCCTCCTCACTTACAGCACAGAGCTGAGAGGAATTCCAGAGCTTCTCTTTGGTGTTTTATTCTCAGCGTTTGTGGGAATGGATGGAGAGCACCTGCGTTATTACCACATTTTTATGTCTAGGCCGGATTTCTGCAGATCATAACTAACGTGCTGAAAAGACTTCTCCAGGCCAACAAGTCATTGGTTTCATAACAGCGCTGGATAATTACAGTCGTGCTTGAGCGAAGTGGGCAGTACTGATTCGGTCCTGATTAAAGGGTCAGAGCAGTAATGACTCACAGAGGCTGTCTGGTAAATAACGAGTAACACACAGCACTTGCTGTTAATAACGCACCCGTGTATTAGACATGTGCATTACATTTTCATATCGCAGCATTTTTCAGTAGAAAAACTAATTTGTCAGCTGAAGTGATAACTGTGCTGTGGTTCCATGGTTTTCTCAAACACTTACATGCAGAGATCATATTACCAAGGCTATCATAGCAAGACCCCCCTCAGCCTATGCCACCTTTGCTCGCTTTTGGTAATTCACAGTAAAAGCCACCAATCTGGCATAAAGCTGCCTTTCCAAAAGCATGCTGGCGTTCAGGGCTCAGACTTGTGTGATCATTACAGCACCATAACAGCAATGCCCCACATACTATTGCTCTAAAAATGATAATGGAAGGTGAACTGTGTATTGAGGAGCTTTTGCTAGCTGTTCACACACTGGGACACAGTGGTTAAATCTATTCTCCGCTACACAGACCTTGCTGTGTCCATCATTTGCGGCCATTTGTGACTGTTCCTCTGTTGTTTTCTTCCTGTATGATTAGTTAATGTTGTTTTTTAAATCTCCTGGTGGCATCACATATTTTTGTGTCACAACCCGTTCCTTGGTGCCAGCTCTGCTTTTTAAGCACCTCTTTGCTAACCTCCACTGCCAGCTTGAAGGCGCAATGGCAACGAGCCCCATTCTTTTATTACACAGAACAGACATTGTAAAAGTGGCTTCGTTTTTTGATTGTCTCTCTTTTCTGGTGAACTGACAGATGGGATTTCATTCTACAGGCACACCTGGTCTTTCAGATTTGTCCTCAGTTATAGTTGTACTTGTGCAGCCTGTAGCAGAGGGAGTGATGGTTTATGTGTAGCAGTAATCAATAATTGGAGTGCTGTTAAATTCTTGCTGGTGATCAAGAGCCTCGCTTAAGGGCCCAACTCCTGCAATTTGAACTGCCGACTCCCTAATCAGTAACCCAGAGCCTTAATCTACTGAGCTACCACTTCAAAAATGTCCTCTTTGCTGTAGTAACAACTCCTACATGCACATGTGTGGCAGATGTTATACTGTACGTAATGAGATTAAAATTCACATATAATTGTGAATACAGGGAGGTTTCCCATCAGGGGAAGTTTATTTAGCAATTTATTAATGACCATCCGGTGTGGGAGCGTACTAACAGTCAAAAAAAGTTTCCTGACATGAGAAAGTCTTCAGGACGGAGAGCTCTGTAGCTCATCAGCAAAGTTGCATTTTGTTGATGTATTATTGAGGTTTATTTTCTTTCATTTGTTTTTCCGCATAAAAATTATCTATATGTAAATAAATATATTGTACTGATAGTGTGCTACAAACTGCTTTCATCCTGGTAAGAAAAGTTCTGAAAGTTTGTGTTTAGTGCAACAACCATGCAGTAAATGAAATAGTGTCAATTAAACTCACCACTGTAGTCAAAAAGGGGAAATTTAATATATGCATATGAAAGGCGTCTATACACACACACACACACACACACACACACACACACACACACACACACACTGAGACTTTCTGTTAGCGTAAACAAGTAATAGCAGGTCATCCTTTGGTTTTGGAAAGACATGGTCAAATTTCAGATTTCGTTTCTTATTTACTGATAAACACACAGACGGCCACCGCAGTACCTCCAACTCCCTTATGCATCATGTTGTCCACTTCATGCCTTCTCTCTGTTTCTCTCTCTCTCTCTCCCTGTATTTACTTATCCTACCTTCTGTCCTTCCTCAGATTTATGAAAGCGGCCCCCATGTTTCTTGATATGAATTTTAAACGCCTGTCAAAGATCGGCGCCTACCCACCACCGTTTGGGATAAAATCACAAGGTAGGAGTGTGTTCTCCTAAACCCATGGCTTTATTTTACACAGGAACAGCAACTACTGTCCTTAACCTTTTAAGTCTTTGACATTTTTTGGGGAAAAAAAATAAAATTCATTGTTCTTTGTACACACTGTGATAGAGATTTGTAAGTCCAAGGAAGTTAATGAACATTAAAATATGGTACACGGTAGAGCTGCTATGAGAGTCAGGAGGAAAGAGTGTAAGGTCTCTGTCCCTTGTCTGTCTGTATAAACTGTGTAAGAGTTGAAATTGTATCAAACCCTAATCCGCACATTTCCTTATTTTAATGTTAGTGCACACTGCCAGATTTTAGGCCTGATTATTAAGCGATTTGGCTGTTTGTGTCTCTATGCATGCACACACACACACACACACACTTTGACAGGTCATGTAGTCTTTGAGAGATCGCAGAGGCTCAGATATTTTATATTTTTAAGTATGTAGTGTGAATCCCTCAGTGTCCTGCTTCACGAACAGTCCAAGAGGAAACACATCTGTTCTCAAGTGCAGCAGATCCCTGAAACAAGCTCACTATCTCTTTGGGTGAGAGCATGAGCAAAAGAATGACAAGTAATATTGCTTGTAAGAAGTTTTTTGGCCTCATGTCATATCCAAATGGTTGTTAGGAACAGTAAAACTAAACACAAACATGACATGGTAAGTGTACAAATAAATACAGTTCTTTTCGCTCAGCATTGCCTGTGTCTCACCAAACAGTATTTCCTACAAATTTTCTTTTCTTTTTTTACTTTCGTACATGATAAACCCTTTATTTTTATGGAAAAAGCAGGATATAGGGATCTCTCCAGGTGAAAGATGTTGGTGTGCGTGTGTGTGTGTGCGCGTGCGTGCCTCATCTGTAGGTGATTGCTATTGCATGGGTGTGCGCACTACACAAACACATGATCGCAAAGCCAGGTATTGTGACACGGTCAGCACCTCTGAGATGAGCCGTGGTTGTTTATCATCTGAGTCTCTCTGTGTGTCTTTCACTCCTATATGAAACTGAGTGTCTAGAGGTTCATATGTCATAATGGTGGTACACTTGAACAAAAAAATGTATAGCATTAATATATTTCCTGCAATATTGTAAATCATAGGTTAGTGATTTCAAGAAGTAAGCCAAACACAAATGCACTAAATTCAGCAATAATCATCTGAAAATGATCTTCATATATACTTTAATTTCTTCTGAAAATCTACAACAGTAATTTTGGAATAAGTTTTGCCTGCTTTGACAGGCCGTGTAAATAATTACTTAAATAATGAAATAGCGTAATTGATTAAAAGCCCTGACTTGGCTCGAATGTAAGAATGAGAGATCTGGGACTTGAACTCCATTAAATGTTGTTCTCTCACCACAGATAAGATCATCGACATCATTTTAACTGAGGCGAGGAGCTACGGGCTTGGACCTGAACTGGAAAAGTATTCCTCTTCTTTCTGTTTGTTATAAAGCTACATGATAATTCCAACCTAAGGCATTTTTTTCAGTCAATGTTAACTTTGTGCTTTCCTTTTTTACTATATATCTGCTGTGTTTGTTATATGAAGTTTGAGCTGTAAAAGGTGTATCGTCATTGGCAATGGAGGGATCCTTTTCAACAAGTCACTGGGCTCTAAAATTGATCAGTACGATGTAATCATAAGGTATGAGAAGCACGTATAAAGAGTAGACAACAACAGAAGAAAACTGATTTAGTGTTTTATAATAAATGAATAATAAACTTTTTTTTTTAATAATAAAAATATACTTGCAGCTAATTTGCCAACAGTTTTCATGTAATATGTAGTATGTGTAAGGCATGTTTCAAAAACAGGTGGCTAACAATTTGTAGTTATGTTTCATGAGTTTCAGCCACAAGATGGTAGGATTCAGCTGCTGTTTTGTAATGTTCATCATTGCTGTCATGCAAATTTGTGATCTAATTGCTATGTCTATAATATTCATATTAACATTTTCCAGCCCTGACTGAGTATCACTGTGTGAATTGCTGCTGCAGGTTGAACGGGGCTCCAGTGGCCGGCTATGAGAAGGATGTGGGATCTAAGACCACCATGCGCATCACATATCCAGAGGGAGCTATTCAAGACCTCAAGCAGTATGAGAAGAACTCTCTGTTCGTCCTTTCTGCCTTCAAACCACACGACCTGAAATGGCTCAGGCAAATGGTGTTCAAGGAGAAACTGGTAGGTACCTTATGATTTAAAACCTCAGCCAAAAAAGCAATTGCATGCGTCATGTCTTTTCTAATACTAACAACAATAATAAAAACATAATTATGGTAATGATATTAAATAATGACAAGCTACTAAAAGTCTGGTGAGTTGAGATTTTTGAATTCCTGTTTATAGCAGCTGGAGATGTATGAGATGCTGTTCCGAATAATCCTAAAGGCATTGATGATTTTGGAAGCCAGTGTGTCCCTGTGTCCCATCTTGCTTGTCAAACGTTTTGCCCACATATTTCATGAATCAACCTAGACCAAGTAAAAAGGTACATGGGTACATTAAGTCAACCATGAACTTCTCTGTATACCAGAGTATTCTATAGGCAAATGTGAAGCCATCTGTCTAACAACTAAAGCTTGGACATACAACAGGACGGTGATCTGTAGCACACCATAAAATCTACATCATAATGGCTGAATAAGGTATAAATCGTGGTTTTGGAATGACCTAGTCAAAATCCAGACCTCAACCCTATTGAGGTGCTTTGGTAGGATCTTAAGATTAAGTAAGAATTTCAGCCTTCTTTCTGATCAGTAACTGAGAGCCTTAACACACTGAGCCATCACCACCCCAATACCTGTGCTTAAGCAAATGGGCAAAAACCTCAGTGAGCAAGGAGAACGGGCCAAAATTTCCTCCACAATGATGTGGGAGTCTTATTAACTCATACAGGAAACAGTTACAGTACTTCAAGTTATTGCTGATAAAGGTGGATCTACAAACTGCTGAACCATGGGGGTACTTACAGTAGTATTGCCCATATTATTTTTGGCTAAAACAAAAAAAAAATGTAATTTGTTGTTCTATGATCAGATCATTTTTAGTAAGTGTATACACACAAAAAAGAGGACGCGTTTACACATGTTGAGAATGGATCATCAGGAAACTGACCTTATGGACACTGAAGCTGATCACATAAATATTGTGCCTGGTATTGTTCTGTGCAGTCGTTGCATGTCACTGTGAAATGGAAATGTCATTTTCAATTAGGCTCTAATAGTAAGGCTTGAACAGAGGCATGGCTATTGTGGAGGAAAAACGTCTTGCGTAGCATCTCTCTTCTTTTTTTTAAGAAGAGTGTGTGGGACAGATGGCTTCCTGTGTGTGGGATCAATGATGATCTTTTCAGCTTTCTTCCTGGCCCTGATGACGTGAAGCTCCTTAATTGAGAGCTGCTTCAGGGCTCCACTCAAACATCTAGGACAAGCGCCAACATGCTTACAATGAAGTAATTACAGATCTGTCACAGGGAGATTTTGTAGTGAAGCTGTCTGCGGGCTATCTCGGGCCCTGAAGTCGGAATGTTTCACGTTTTTAGTTAAATGTGTGTCCAAAGGCTTTCTTTACAGTGATAGAAAGAAACAAGATTTTTTGTATGTTCAAGTTAGCTGCTGTTCAGATGATGGTTCTGAAGATAACTGACGTCATTAAAGCTGATTCCACCAATTCAACACAGTCTTGGACACAGGGCATGTTGTGATGTTCAGATATTGCAGTAGTGTGCACACTCCTATTGTGAACACTTTAGAATATCATTATTACTCATGTGTTCCATTGAGCCAGAGGAGAACAATGTTGTCAGAACAATGTGTTCACAAATCTGCTTTATAGACTAAATTGTTTCCTTTTTAGTGAAGGTAATGTCATAATTTTCAGTGCGTAAGAGTTTCATGAAAGCCATGCAGGTAGAACTTGGAGATAATGGAGATGTTTCAGCAATTTATTTATTTTATAATATAGTATTGTAAGCTTAAAAAATAAAAAACTATGAATTGTTTGTAAACATTATCAGTTACTGTACATTTAGTTTTTGTCAGTAGGTGACTGAAAATACACACTTTAACACACTTCTAATCTGACCACTATCTGTTTGTTAAATATTTTGTTTTTTATTTCTTAGATAAGCAACTCTAAAAAAAATAAAAATAAAAAATAAAAATAAAAACATTATGTTGACACAATCTGTATTGGATCATTGAGCGATGAGCATCAGTCAGTCGGAGCTAACAAACTGACACTGTACTGTACTATGTAAGGTGAAAGAACACTTTATTTCCACCAACAATGTAGTGTGCTAAAACAGGGACGATAATGTGATCTTAGACTGATCAGTAAGTGCTTATTTTCTGCAAGCTATGCTTAGAGTGATGACAAGGAATACTTAAATAAGAAGGTTGTTCATAAAGAGGAATTCAAAACATCATGAGTATCCAGGACGTCATTGCTAATAGGGGAGGTTACAGAACATGAAAGATGACGAGTTGCCTTTTATATGGTTTACAATCAAGGAAATGTTAATGTTTGAGAGAAAATGTAGCAGTTCTTAGAACGTCATGACAATTCATAGCGAATAGTGTAAGCAGTAAAAGATTAAGGTGCATGATTTCAGAACAGCTCTCACAAATAGTTCTGACCAGTTTACCCCTTACAGTGGCAGAAATATATACAGTACCCTGTGCTTCCTTTTTTTAAATGGATCAAACATCTCTTTATGTTTGTTTGGATCAAAACAGAGTGATCTCATCAAATAGCATTAGTAAGTAGTGTAAGTATAGTAGATACATTTCCCGCTGAGATAAGGAGTGAGCTTAGACAATCTCCTGAGAGAGGACGGGCCGATTCAGTGAGCACACAATGCCCACACACGGCTCAAAGAAAGGCCTTTAATAGCAGCAGGACGATCCGAGTCTCACGATAATCTGATAAGGTTAGTGGGTCAGACTCATTGAGCTTTTAAACAAGACTTCACTTAGGGTTCTTCTCTCTTTCAGTAGAGGGAATAATGAGATAAGTTGGTGCCCCAGACTGTATCTACTATGTCACCTGCCTTTGCCAGCTCAAGCAAATGAGTATTGCAACTTTTGCATGGCTTATTCTCCAGAGTGATTTAAAATATGTCTAGCATTTAGGGATGGTAGCGTTAATGCAGTTACAGTTTGAACTGATTTTAAAGGTGACTTAATATTAAATCCTTGATCTAATCTGGAAACCCTGAATACAGTGAGATAATAAAATGCATGAATTGATCCTGTCTACCATTGCATCAAACTTTTCATGTTTGTTCCCAGGGAGGAGAAAGAGTGCATATTTGTGTTTCACTGAGAGATGACCTTGTATGTAGTTGTATATTTGGGAAGCAATCAATAAATGTAGAACATTCATCTGTCCAAAATCAGGCAAATGTCAAATTTGATGCATTGTGCTGATTTACTGGAATGAGCTGTTGTTTTTCTTAAAGGTGCCATCATTAAACAAAGATTTACTTTTGTGCAACCGAAAGAAGGTAAAATAAATGAAGCGGTCTTATAAGATAACCATTTTCCGTTTGGATACCCTATTCCGTCTCAGATCACTGTTTCCCATTGACCCTTCTAGTTAAACCATTGTTCATTCATGTCCTCGTCCGTCCTGTAATCAGAAGACGTATTTATGCATGAAATTGAGTGGAACATTTTCAATTGAGTTTTGAAGTATCCCAGTCTGGAAGCCTTGCATATTATTCTTTGATTTGAAACACTGATGAGGATAATTAGAAGATAAAAAGTAAATGTGGATGTGATGCTTGGCAGTAATCAGAATTGCATAAATTTATAGAAGCTTTCTTCCAAGGGCCCCTGCTGTTCTTATTGATTGGTTCAGAAGTAATGTTCATCTTGAAGACAAAAGAGCTCACGAAGAGAACAATTGGAAACTTCCAGGAAAGCAAGCAAGGACGGGGTACTATTATCTGACTTTAAAATAAGGGTCTGTAAAAAGGGTCGAAAGGTTGTTTAGAGACATTCCTGTGTGGTCCGCTGCCTGTGGTCGTGTCAGCTGTTGAAGAGGCAGATATGCTACAGCTTCTCTTGCTTTTGTACTCTGTCTTTCTCTCCCTTTCAAGTATTAGAAGACATGAACAGGTGCGCGGAGACATTGGCACATTCCGTGCAGTTATATTCATTGAAAATATCTAGGCTCTGTGGTGATGCCACAATAAGAAATAAGGATGGAACAATATTTGACAATTGTTTTTAATATTTATTAATTTACAATATGATACAACCTTGATAAGATACAATTAAAGGTTCAGCAACAGCAATGACTGCATGAAAAACAGTTCTGCTTTATCCCTCCTACTTTACCCTTTACTGGCTCTGGTTTGATTGAATTTATAGGGCAATCATAAATGCAGCTACTGTATGTACAAATAATTGGATTCTGCTAATTTTAAAAAATCTGATAATCATAGTAATGGACTGAAACAGTGAGCCAATACTGGCCATAGACAGCATAGTTTTTCTGGTTAAGGATAAGTCACATATATAGTGGTATGTATTGCTGTATGTTTGTTTAAATTGGTTTAATGTACATATATACTCAGCAAAAAAAGAAACGTCCTCTGACTTTCAACTGTTTTTACTTTCAGTAAACTTAATGTGTAAA
>JAQMYJ010000037.1:15140368-15154122 GCA_030014305.1 Clarias laeviceps
TGAGTGGTTTTTTTTTTTTTTTTTTTTTTTTAATCTTCTTTCTGGCACACTGCTTCAGACGTTCTGCACTCTTAGACAAAGATACACCACAGTGACAATAAAAGAAAATCGTGGTCTGAAACCATCTTGATCCTCTGCCGATCTTGATAAGTTACAATCCAAAGATTTCTTTACAATTTAGTGGGAAAGCCGTCACCGTTTCAATGGAGCATCTCATCAGCCCTCATGTCGATTGTTTATTTATTTGTCCTTCCTATCACCAGTAGTTTGGATAGAGCAATTGAGATTATCAATAGTACGAACTGTTGGAAATAATCACTGACAGGAGACGGCGCTTTAATTTGGCCAAACATTTAAGTATTTGACCTTGAAGTCACATAGCAACTTTTTATTGCTCTTTCTCTGACAGGCTGTTTATTTCAGGATTTCACTAATGGACACAATGGCCGTGATGCATCGTTTTTTTGTTCTATTATTAAAATGACCCATTTAAAGTCAATAAAGCTTTCATCTCTTCAGCCATTTATATACACTGTAAAGGCACGATCAAGGTTGAGCATATACAATCTATTATATAAGTCTGATAATGCTATAGTTTTATTTATATAAGTTTTATTCATTTATTATTAATTAAAGGCATTTTGTGTTTGAACTTTTTTCAAAATTTATGCCAATAGCATTTAAATGTCTTTTTGACTCTGAACACACTCTCAAAAAAAGACTTCTACAGATCGTGTTGGAAACTTATTTCTTTCCTGTTTCTTGTTTAGACGAGAAACTTTTGAAATGATCGTTTTCATTTTATTATTATTTTTTAAAATAAATCGTAAATCCAAAATTTAAATATTTGGAAAATGTACCCTGTAATATATATAAGTTACTGCGATGGATTGGCACCCTGTCTTGTGCCCTAAGTCTTCTAGGATAGCCCCCCCGCGACCCTGAATACAGGGTAAGGAGGTATAGATGAGAGATTAAGATTAAGTTATATTATTATTATTATTATTATTATTACTACTACTACTACAAAGTGCTAGTGTTTTTTAGACTAACAACAGAAGATTGAATAGATCCAGACTTAACACTACAAGACTTGATTTCTTTGGAAGTCTGAATCAGAGTCAGCCCTCAATAATCTTTGCAATAAAGTCACTACATGTAACAATTCGAAAGAAGATTGAAAAAATTATAGATAGATTTTTTAAAGTAAACTTTTAAATAAATTTTTGCTTAAGGATCCAAACTTTTCAACAATATACTATATGACTGCATGCATAATGTCCCATTTGGCAAAGTTTAAAGCCTTCAGCCGGGGGCTTAAAAAAAAAGAGAAAGAAATTAGATGGGCCATGACACACACAGTGGTCTAACACCACATGAGAATTTTTTATTCATTCAAAATTTTTAGGAATTTGTTAATGACTTTAAGTTAATTCATCACTTCTTTTTGCTATTTGTGTTCTTTATATTAATAGCCTGCAGTCAGTAGATGCTTTGAGACTCACCTGGTTTATATCTGAATTGTAAGGACTAATAATCAATTTATGAGAGGGTGGCCTGTGCAACTGGATCCAGTTACAAGTGCAGGTTAGCAGAGAGCCGAGTTTAGCCAGGCCACTAATGCATCCTGTGGGGAATGTTGTCTGTTTGAAACTGAAACTTCTGACCCATGATTTTCTGTCCTTATATGGTACTGAACTGAAGGAAGTATAAGAAAAAAATGATAGTTGCTTTCGGATTTTTCAGTCCAGGTTTTATTATAAGACACATAACTTTTGTATGAATTAACCAGCCAGCTAGTTGTATCTAAAGCTTATCTAGAATTGTCTAGATGATGTCTGGGAAACACTTATTACTACATTGTTTTATGGGATTAGTGTGATTAATGACATCCTTTATATATAATAAATATCCTTGAGCAAACACTCTTAATGAGCCAAAAAAAAAGAAAAAGAAAAAAGGCCCCTGTGCTCCACTATATTTTAAATAATTGTGCAATATGGAATATTCAGCCAATTAATTGTCATTATTTTACAGTTTTTACATATTTTTCTATAACAGTTTTAAACCTGACTAAGACCAAATCTGAAAAGAAACCTAAAACTGGTCATACATGATAGATATGTTGGTTTTTAATTACTTTTTGTACCTTTTCAAGTCATATATATATATATATATAGAGAGAGAGAGAGAGAGAGAGAGATACAAAAAGTTTCTGAAGCATTCTTTCTAACCGTGCTAAATAATTATTTAAAAGGGACAAGTCAATAATTACATGCTCTAAATTAATAAAAACGTTAACTACATGCTACTTTTTGACTGAACCCCAGGTAGGCTAAATAATAAATATTGCTTCAATATGTTTCAGAACGAACTCATGCAGACAATTTTAACAGGCAACGCAAGAGCTTGCAGAACTTTCGAGAAGCTCGTGCCAATTCCTTTCTAACTGCAGGGATTTTAATTAAAAAGTCTCCTGTGCACAAAGTGGCTGAAGCATGCGCAGATTGCCAGATTGATGAGAATCCCTATATTATACGTTTCTCAAAAAAAAAAAAAAGAATATGGTGGAAATGTTTTATTAAAAAAAAAAAAAAAAAAAAAATATATATATATATATATATATATATATATATATATATTTTTTTTTTAAATAAAACATATGAATAATAATACATATGAAAACATACAGATGAAACCCAAAAATCCGGTATCTCAAACTATTAATTTCAAGTTTAAGTAAATTACTATTCAAACGGTATAAATACTGTGTATCTCTTGGTTTATTCATGGAAAAGTGTGGTAGGAAAAGGTGCAGCCACATCAGGGATGACTGCAGCCTTATCAAAATGGTCAAGCCAAGAAGATTCAAGAACTTGAAGAGCTTCACAAGGAGAAGAGTGAGGCTAGAGTCAGTGCATCAAGAGCCACCACACACAGAGCCCACAAATGGGCTACACCTATTGCCTTCCTAGTATCAAGCAACTCCAAAACCTGAGACAAAATCAGAAGAATCTTATCTGGGTTTGATTTTATTATAATTTAATTATATGTCAATTTTTTAACAATGGAAATGCCACAATCTGTTTTACTGGTATAAACAATAAGGATATGAATATAAAAATGAAGAAGTAAGAATTTCTAGATCTCCAGGATCAGGATTTGATTCCCCCGTCAGGTCTGTGTGCATGGAGCGTGCATGTTCTCCCCGTGCTTGGTGGGTTTCCTCCGGGTACTCCGGTTTTCTCCCACAGTTCAATACATGCAGATTAGGTTTATTGGCATCCCCAAATTGCCTGTAGTGTGTGTGTGTACCTTGCTGTGGATTGGCACCGCATCCAGGGTGTAATCCGCCTCATGCTTACAAAATAAGTGGTGTAGAATATGAATGAACGAATAAATTCACATTTCTGGCTTCATTGATTTTTTCCCTAATGAGCATAAACAGTGCACCTGGCATGTTTTTGGAAGTGAGAGGAAGCCAGAAAGCATGGAGGAAACCTCTGTACGTACTGTAGAATATATCTACATCATAGCATCATAGCATAGTGTTTGTGGGAAAAGTCATTGTGTGCAAAAGAAATGTTCGTATGGTAACTTGACCTGATGTATTTAATTTGTTTATACAAGCTGGTTGTTTTATTAAACGCTTGAACGTTTGATAAATGAACAGTTTGAGCAAGTATTTAAAACGGGGATTTAGTTGCTGATATGGCAACCCTATCCGTCTAATTTGGCGGCCGTGTTCCTCGTGCACTCATTTATTACTGCACTGACACTGAGTTGGGCTGGAAGTGTGCGCTGTCTGTGTGTGTCTATACGTGTATATGTGTGTGTGTGTGTGTGTGTGTGTGTCTATGTGCGTGTGCATGCGCGCATTAAACTGAGCTTCTCCACACGCTGTGGTCCATAGATTCGCTGGAAACTCATTTGGATTCGGAGTTTAAAATTATGCCACCGTATCCCAGGGCAGAAGTGGAGACGGATCAGCCGAAGGAAACGCGTCTCGGGTGCATTTTGTCCGGATTGTTTGCATCTCGTGTCATTTCGTGCAGAAGTGCGTTTTTACACACAGGTCCATGAGAGGAGCGCGAGCAGGGCGCAGGAAAGGTAACAAGACATGCCAATAGTCCTACCTCACTTTACTAGCATGCAACTACTACTAATATGGAGATATTTGTTTGTTTGATTAATTAGTTATTATAATAGAATACAGTAGGAATTTCCCAGGTCTGGGTTCACTTTAGTTTATTGGAGCTTAGTGATGTTATTACTAGAAAAAAAATCTGTCTAATATTTGATGTATTGCATGTTTATTAAATCTTTGTGATCTATTTATTGTTTCAGTTACTGCTCTATGGAATGCTTTATTATAGTTATATAGCAGTATAATGTAGTTTACTACACTACTTGTACAACATATTTAAACTTGGGAAGTAGAGTAGGATTTTTATCGAATGAACTACAAACAGATTTTTTGCTATATTTGGGTTTTGTTTATAACTTAGGGATGATACATGCACAACTCTGAGCTCTCTGGTTTTGTTTTCTCTTCTGTTGTGTTATAGTAATGCAGACTTTATTCCTCTAGCCTTTTCTATTCATTTTGTCAACAGTGTGAACTGTAGTTTGTAATGAAGATTAAAACAAACAAACAAACAAACAAAAAAAACACCTGTTTCTGTTCTGGCTCTTAAAAGAAAGGAAAAGAAAAACAGGTTCTTAAAATTAAAATGAAAAATAAACACTGAAATAGAGTAAAAAGCTGAACATTTAACATGAAAAGCTGCAATGCTTACTTTATGTCTTGCCATTATATAGTGCAGGTGTTTGAGATCTTGTTCAAAGCCTAAAACTTGCTTAGTGTTTTTTTTTTAACCCCACTTGACAAAAAAAAAAAAAATTCCAGTTTTAACTGAATGAGATGTTTTATCCTAAGTGAGGTTTTATTTCTGCTGATCAAAGCTCCGTGGCTGTGTGTTTGCATGCATTGACAGAGCAGTGCCAGAGCTGAATGCTCGAATGCTTGTGCGTACTCCAGGTGGCTAGGTGATTCATTTTCCGCTCAGTTTCTCAAAGCTGGAACAAATCAATGCACCCAGAGCGGCACTTTTCACGCCACAAAGTGAGATTTTTATGTGCATGCTTTTAACCCGGCGTAGATGTTTTCCATTTAAGGGACCGTAAAAAAGCTTCTCCATATCACATGCGCTTAGGAGTTCTTGCGATTTGACAAGAGGTCAGTGGTATGCTGTAGACTGACCTAAACAGAGTATAGCATGTGTGAGATATATTTTCCACTGAGGAATTATTTATTTGTGGTGTAGAACGTCACAGCTGCAGAAGTGAAGACTTGCTTTAACAGAATTTGTTGTCACATCATATGTATATGTAGTTACAATAAAAAGTCTTTTCTATGTGTAACCCAAAAAGCTGGGGTCAGAGTGCAGGGTCAGCTGAGATATAGTGCCCTTGCTCAAGGACCCCTCAATAGCCAGTTTGCAGTGCGTGGGCTTAAACTCGCAACCTCCAGATTAATCTGTATGCCTTGAACATACTAAAATGTTTAATAAAATATAGGTTTTAGCCCACAGCTACATAGTTTTGATCATTTCGTCTAGTTCTTCTTGTATTAAATCTTACTGCTAGCTAATGTAAGTAGAAGAAGCATTTTTAAAATCTCATCTACAAGGTCTGTCCAAAAAATATCCAGCCATTATTCTTCTAGTCCTCTCACTTTCAGTTGCGATCTTCTTTGATTGTTCAACATTCTCAGGTGTTCTGCTTGTTGCAGGCCTTCCGGAACGTGGATCCAAACCTTCAACAGATTCTCGACCATCTTTGAAGCGTTCGTGCCGCACTCTCATTAGCGCCGCACTCATTGATTCGTCCCTGGAAGCCTTCTGAATCATCCGAATAGTTTCCATGAAGGAATGTTCAAAATTAACACCAAACTTGATGCAGATTCGGTGCTCTACTCACTCAGTCATTTTGATTTCGACAGCCACAGGGTACATGCTCGCTCCACATCGTTTAGCGCCTCACTGACTAGAATAGTCATTGTTCACGCACGCACATTCCAGTCCACTCTCCTTGTCTGTCAGGTTACATCGATGTGGTGCAAACCGTACATAAGGCTGAATGGCCATGCTCCAGAGGCAGACAGTGGCAGCTTGATAATAATAGGGCTTAAAACCATGTTCTTCTGATCAGTATCCAAAGCCTTCACACTGAGTCACCACTTCCAAGCTTACTAGGCATGTTCTTATAATCAGTTACAATATACAGTTGTGTTGGACTAATGGCACTTAGTTATTAACCTAGTTAACCCAGTGTAAGTATCTATCCAGTGATGTAAACTTTAAAGCACTTTTTGTACGTCGCTCTGGATAAGAGTGTCTGCCAAATGCCTAAATGTAAATGTAAATACAGAAATCTGCAAAAGTCCTAATCCACCTCTTCTATAATTTCTTTATATTCATTGCTAGGAAAATGAGACAGGATATGCAGTGATTTATTGCAGCGTTAATACAGTATACTGCATAACACAAGGAGAGTTTGTATAATTCAAATAAATGTTAAAGTCAATATTTTATATGACCACTGTTATTTTTCAACACATCCTGAACTCTCTTAGGCATGCTTTCTTGTAATTTGTTCGGGAATAGTTTTTTTATGCACTTCTTAAAGGACTTCTTTGGACGTTGGGTGCTTTTTGTTCCGTTCTCTGTCAAGACGATTCCACACTTCTTCAACAACGTCGAGACCTGGGCTACGGAAGACTTGTATTTTGAATTGATGTATGCTTTGACTGCATCCGCAGTGTGTTTAAAAGACTAAATAAAAAAATACAAGAAAGTCTGGACCTTTGGAAGTAAAAAAAAAAAGAAAGAAAAGAAGAAGAAGACATGAGGTGTGGCTTAAGGCTTTTGCACAGTATTTGCACAATATTAATAGTCTATCATCGCTATCGCTTTGTTTCGATCACCAGCAGGTTGTCAGAGCATTTTCTGATAGAGTTGGTGCTTCAATGATAAAGTGTGTGTGTTTTGGAAGGCAGCATAGCCACTGCAGTCTTCTCAGGCTTAGTATTTTGACAGATATAAAAGATAATAGAATCTGATCATTTAGTTTCCCATGCAGGGTTTTTATTTTTATTTTTTTTAAATGAATATGAACTATCCCCTAATATAACTAATTCCATAATATGGAATTTTAATCTCCTCACCTGGTTGCCATCTTTATTCGGATTCCTTGAGCACTTTTTCATTTGGCCAGGATGATTATAACCATTAACACTGGCAGAACATACTAAACTAATCTCAGATTTCTATTATTGTGTGAGTCAGGATCTCTGAGTGTTTCCATCGGAGTTCTACTCTCTGATACACTCTTGACAGATAAGGGAGTGTTTAGGGACTCCTGTTTGGATACGCCTCACTAATAATAATAGCTCAGTAAATGGGTTTTACTTCCCTTTAAGTAAAGTGCCATATTCAGTAGCAGGTGTACACTAGGTAACTCCCATGTTTATGACACCAGCTTGGTTTCAATGGCATGAAAGAAATATCTTTATGTAGCAAATTTACTGCTGTAGACAGGGTACGTGCTATTGCCGCTTTAAAAAAAATCAGACTCTGAAATGCATTACCGCCTTAAAACAGCATTAGTGCAGGTGTTAGGAGAAAAGCAGAAGAAGAGAGATGAAGCTGCTCAAACACACTTTTATTGTAGTAGAGCTGAAATGTGGTTTAGCCGCTGTCGGTACTAAAATAAATTCATGGCCGCTTTATGTGCGCGCATTGACGTTTACTTAGCAATAAAAAGCTCTTGTGAATGCTTGATGAGAAGCAGTTGTGTGATAGTGTAAGCTGGTCTTTTTTGGTTTATTTTTTTAAATGAACAGCTTTTATTTACTCTAACAAGAAACATCTTTTCCACTGTAAAATAACAAAAAAAACCCGCACATAACTTAACACAGAAGTGCTACCCACCAGGAGTAATATAATTTACTGCTAAATTGCTTTGTGTTCATTTTAGTAATTCCACAGTACACGGGTCAAGCTTTGATTTTTAAAGGAATAGTCACTCACTCATCGTCTATACCCCTATACAAGGCGAGGTAGACCCTGGACGGGGTCCCAATCCATCACAGGGCACACACATACACATACACATACACACACTCATTTACACTGCCTAATCTGCATGTCTTTGGGCTGTGGGAGGAAACCAGAGTATCCAGAGGAAAAGCCATTGAGAAGATGTACACAGACCAGAGGCGACAGTGCTAACCACTAAAGCACAGCGCCGCCATAAAGAAATAGTTTGGCCAATAAATGACAACATTTCCCTTTCAACATCCCTTTAACTCTGCAGCTCTCAAGCTATTGTTGCTAACAAATAAGAAATGCTTGTAACTTGCAGTTTAGCATCATGCAAAAAACGAGTTTCTAAATTGAGGCTGGTTTGATGAAGTTGCCTCAGTGATCCTACAAGCAGATGTTGCTCTGGAAGAGATTTTTACCCGCTGTGACTTGATGTGTTTATTCATCTTTGTGTGCATATGCAGAGAACCTTTAAACACTTCTGGCATTAACGGAATAAAGCGTTCTTCCGAAAAATCTTTCAGCAGTTTATTCGGCATGGAGCTCATTACTGCGCCTCTCCGCCGGCTGATTTGTTGGCGAATTATATTAATACAGACGCAGTTATAAAACTAATGCTGTGGGCGCCCTCGGCTTGCTCGTCAGGGAAAATCTGATCATTTTGATTTATACAGGTTTTCTCACACATTTCATAGTCATTTTCCTAATTATCTTTTGATTCTATAAAGCTTCTTTGTGACAATGACCTTTGTTAATAGTGCTATACAAATAAAAATGTAATTGAATTGAATTGTCCTTATAAATACTACTGTCCCATATAGGATGCTGTTCAGATAGAATAATACGATCATTCGCTTGTTTTATTTCACTCATTATAAATATTAATGATCTGCTAATGTGAACATTTAGCCATAACAAACATCTGGGACCTGTCTAATAAATGATTTGTTATATTGCTATAATAATAAATGTATAATAATATATAAACTATAACTTAATAATCTGATAAGGCACAGTGGATAGTCTTGCCACCTTACAGCTCAAATATATACAGTATGGTGTTACACTAAACTTCTCCATTTGTTAGAGTGTGTGAAGGTGCCCTGTATTCCATTCCTGCAATAGGGTCCAGGAAATAAATGACTGGATATTCACTTTGATTCGATTACATTTTTTAAAATAGCAAACATCACCACACAGCAGCTTTATAGAAACAGAATATTGCTTTGGGAATCACTCAGGATGTGCTAGACTGTTTCAGGAGATCAGATAGATACACCTTGGCTAGTCTCAACCTCGCCGGATTGTATTTTTTCACTTCAAAACTCAGAATACTGAATGTGACAATCTTATTGTACCAAATGCAGTGGGATTAAAAGTGAACATTGTGGCATAATGACCTCCGTGTAAAAGTATGTATGTACTGGGCACGGATGGGTTTTGTTTGAAGTACTGAGTGGGGCGTAAATAAAGTCTTGTGTGCGCTGACAGGCTACAGCATAAGGTTTGTGTTTGGACATCTGTTATGTCAATCAAATTGCATTTTCTTGAAAGATATGCAGTACCTTGTCAGGTTTACTGATAGAAATCTACTAGAATCTCTAGCAAAATCAGAGGTATGACTTGTGAGACTAGGTACAGTAACACCTAAACCACACAGAACTTACAGTAAATGTGATGAAAAGGACTTTGTCAGTGCAGAGCTCAACAGAAAGCTAATGTAGATTACTTCATCTGGTGACTTGGTAGGTGTAGGAACTTTTCTTAAAAAAATTATAAACTTAATATGTTACAGCTCAGAAAAATTAACATACTGTACATTTACATTTTGTAATTTGATTAATACTTTATATCTAATTGACATGTCATTGGATGTCCTGTTCTGGGTTTCTTTCACCATAATGACTTGTGAAATACTGACCAATCAAGTTACTTACTGGTTTGTTGTTGCATCCATAATTTAAATTATAATAATTATATAATTTCTAAAATTAGTGACGTCACAAATTAAAACCATTCTCAACCCTTTAACATCCTCACTCTCATTGCATTTCATTGCATTTTCATTTTCATTTTTTCTTTTCATTGACGTTTTTTTTTTATAACAAACCCTACAGTATGACAGGCCTCTTCCAAATGGTTGAGATGTCACTTAATGGTAAAGTATCAATATATTTTTACAGATAAAAAAACCCCCATAAAAACCACACTATTTAAAGACACAACATCATCTAATAAATTGTTTTTATATTGCATAATCACAACCAGGTGGTAGAGATAACTCAATCAGGTTCAATTATTGCATAAAAATAATGATCATAATAATAATAATAATCATAACAATTTTTTATAATCATTATTTTTGCATAGTAACATAGTTGCATGGTTTTAACCACTTATGTAATTAACAGTTCTGCTGCCTGTTTGGCTTCCTGTTGTCAGAATAGACGTTTAAACTGTGGAGCAGCTTTTATTCATTAGTGTTAAACAGTGCAACATGTGGACTCACACTACTTCACACATCCACCGAGCAACAGACATTCATTTAGCAGGTTGTTGGAAAGGAGATTTAATAGTTTTGTATGAAAGCACCGTGTTTTCCTGTTATTGCTAAAGTGTCAGAGGGCTCAGAGTTGGAGGAGCATGCAGTCAGTCTGTGAGTTACAAACACACAACGCTGTGGAATGTTCCAGAATCGCATCAGAGTAAACACACACAACTGCAAGAATGCATCTTAATCTCTTCTCTCTCTGTCTCTCTCTCTCTCTTGCTCTCTGTCTCACACACACACACACACACACACACACACAAACACATACACACACATAGACAAACACACGGGCAGCATCTGAGCACAGGGCACTTGCTCCCTTGGTTCTGTCTCACTGACAGATGACAGAGTCCGCAGAGAGCCACACTCTCCACCGTGAGAGACTGATTACTTCGTCTCACACGCACAAACACATATACGTCTACATACATGCACATTACAGGAACTGCTCCACCGTGTTTAAAGAAGGTGCACTCGCTGTAACCTACAGAACACCAGGAAAACAACAGTGTGTGGAACAGAGATGGATACTGATTATATTAGTTTGCTCCAGGAAAAAAAAAAAAAAAAGAAAAAAGTATGGCTGAACATCTGGTCCTTTGCTGTTTTCGCAAAAGGAGATCCATGGTGAGGAATCCAGAGGCCTCATCATTTGGAAAAGTTGAGAACATGCTTTGATCAGCAGGCCTTCTGCTGCGACGGTTTCTTCTTAGAGAGAAAATAAATCAATACACAATCATTCTGACCTATCACCTTTATTCTATACTGAATTGAGTGGTCTCGTCCTGGGCACGAGGGCTCATTCGGTTCATTAGATTTCTCCAGAATGTTCCGTTTTTATAATGTAGCCTCACTGTACAGTACATTCATAACACACATGTTCCCACTTGTGTTGTAACACAGCTGATTGAGTGAGTGAAGTGTTACAGGGGCTGTGTGCTGAGTGGTGGAGTCAGGTGTATGGGTGTGTGTGTTTGTGTGCATGTGAATACACGTGTGTGTGCTCGTGTGTGTGTGTGTGTGCAAAGCATCATATCTTGTTGCGGCATACATTTACCCAAACTGATTTGTCTGTGGTAATTCTTACATACTAACCGTTACCTCATGGCAAACCTCATGTTTTATTATTTTAATATTTATTATTTTGCTATTACAGATAGTCTTACTTTCTATATTTAACCTTTGAAAAGCTGAAAATGAGCAGAGTTGGTGAGAAAGTAATACATGCATTACAGTGAATTACTCTCTCCCTCTCTCTCCCTCTATGGTGTTTATGTACATTAGGGTTGGGTAATCTAATGGAGGCCATCTGTTGGTAAATAAACAGCATATGTTGGCACATTTCCTGCTCTTTTACGCTTTCATGTAAAGACACTTAGCTAAGTCTAACTCGTGCACCTTTTCTGAGGCTGCAGTGATTAAAAGTGCCATAAAGCATATTATTAAACATTACATAGACAAACACACTTCAAGTTCTTTTTGACATCTTGCATTAAATTTTTATTTGCTGAATTAGTTAATAGACTAATAATAAGTAATAGTATGAAATAAATGATCAAGTGTTAGATAGAACTTTATTGTCATTTTGCAGTACTGTGTTCAAATGCAGTTTAGCATCAACCAGAGGTGTAAGTAGTAGTGTATATACATGGTATAGAGCAAATACTGTATTAACTGATGTTTGGAATTTTGAAATGTTTTGTTTTTTCATGGTTTTTGGGCTTTGATGATGACTGCTGTTACCACTTTAACCCTTTATAATGCCCCCTTCACTTCTGTTCTCACTATATGTTTTGACTTGCACAAAACATTTTCAATTATGACTTGCATACAGTGCCTGAAGCCATTTACATCCTTTGAGGTGTGTAAATATTTGTGTGTGTGTGTGAGTAAGTAAGTAATTGGGTAGGAATGATACTGTATCCTTGCCCGAGTGTGTGTTCTGATCGCAGTGGTAGTGTAGTGATGGTATGAGCGCAGTTGACGTGTCAGTCGCACAGCTTAGATTACAGCACGTTTCGTAACAAGACTCTGGTTCACCTTTATTCCAGTTGGTCATCTCTGAGCTGTTGTACTGACTGGCCCACTAGTGCTATGGAAGCAAATCAGTCTCATTAATAATTCACACAAAAGACACGATGCACACATGCGCATCCCAATTCACGTCTGTGAAACCCAATTCACGTGAACGAAAAAAAAAAGATATTCACAAAAAAACAACTCACGTAACAAAATAAATAAATATATATACATTCATTATATACGTTTCACAAATGCAAAACACAATTCACAGATATACAACTGTGTACAAAATTTTTGAATGTTTAAAATTCACGAGTGTATCATGGACTGTGAATGTGAAAATTCGTCTTTCATTCTGAGTTCATTACAATGGAAATGAACTCAGAATGGAAATTACCCACTCAAACCAAGAACAGGATGCACGTGTAAGTTATTACTTTATTTCATAATGTTTCATTAATAAACTTCGCCCAAAAAAAAATAACACAGTTAACCAGTTTATCATCTTTATAAACACTTCACCCTCATTACATGTTTGTCAATCAAGACAGTCACAGTTTTTAATTTGAAGAATAGATGTCTCTGTTGGTCACAGGGTTTTCTGTTATATCTGAACGCCACCAGATTTGCTTTTATGTCATTAACAGCTCAAATGTGTATAACATAATGGATTAAAGTTGCAAGATTTCAAATTTGCTTTGGTGCCGTCACTGAGCCAGAGAGCGGTTGTCATTTATAGGTATTTATAACATTTTGAAAGTAATTTTAGCTTCAAATAAAGGTTGTATCAGTTATATCAGGATGTGGCGACAAGTGGTTGCTAAAAATGTACTTCATTCATTCATTCAAGAGATTAGTTAAAAATGTTGATTTATCCAGTAATGCAATAAGTAAAGCCTTGAGTCTTGTAGGAGAATTATGTTTATTGTAAAGAATCGAAAATCATGGCTCTTGTTTTATCCATTCATGCGGCTTAGAGTGAATTATCAACACTGAAAAAAATGAAATTGGCTACCTGTTACATGTACTAAAATGTAATATGTGTTTTGTACATAATAATTTCATGTTTCCAA
>JAQMYJ010000037.1:15158944-15181179 GCA_030014305.1 Clarias laeviceps
TAAATTACACTGTTTAACAAAAAAGATACTTTTGGGACACTCTACAGTATTTACATGGGGTAAATTACACTGTTTAACAAAAAAGATACTTTTGGGACACTCTACAGTATTTACATGGGGTAAATTACACTGTTTAAGCAAAAAGGTACTTTACAATTGTAATTTTTTTAAAAACACATACGTATAATATTCTCTTCCACTCGAGACGCACTCGTGTTAACACATCCTGTAAATGATCTTTGTGCTGTATATTTGCTGGTATAACCTGGCCTTCTTGTGCCTCCACATGTAAAAATCCAATGGCCTTAGATCTGAGATCTTAAAACAAATCAGCACCAAGTTTGTAAGATTGGAAGATTTCCCCCAAATCTTTGCTGTGTAGTGATTGGGATCACTTTGGCTTCATGGTTTGTTATGGTGCTGATGCCAGTAAGTGGTGGACAGTGTGCTGAATCATCCAAATATGTGTACGATGCACCTAATACCACAAATATGTGACTAATATGGCAACAAAGCAAACCCTATGCTGCACTTAGGCAGATGGTCCTTGCTGATTCAGTCCTGGCAAAAGAAATCACAGCTGTTGGAAAGTTAATATTTGGCATTGGAAAACAGGATTGAAAAACACATCTAGGGCTACACAGGAAAAGAGTAGCCAACAGCCGAATCAGAAAAGCCCATGCTTCAGAAACTCCTCCTTGTGAGTCAGGACAGTGAAACCTTATCTAAAGCTTATGGAATTAGATTCTCATATAAAACTTTTGTTTCATCATATGCTGTGCGAATTAATGTGTGACTGGATCACACAAACACTGTGTCATCTAGAGGTCCAGTTATTGTACTGAAACCCAAGGCTCATAATCAGACAGTGATTATTCTGTAATGTATCAAGGCATGACCATGACAGAAATTATATTCAAGTTTAATGGTATGTCATTAGACTTTTGTTAACTTTATTCGATTATTCCTGACTCTTAGTTTAACATTTGTGCTTTCAGTCACTCAGTCGTTCATTCATTTACCCACTTTCTCAGTTATTCACTTAGTCACTCACTTCTTTAATCACACTCACTCACCATCAGTTATGTACTCACTCACTCACTCTATGATTCGTTCACTCCCTCATTCAGTCATTCACTCATTCAGTCAATCATCCACTCTCTTTCCCTCTCACTCACTCACTCACACACACACACACACACACACTCACTCTTTTAGTAAATCAATCACTCACCTAATCATTCACACAATCTATTTGGTCAGTCAGTTACTCACTCACTTACTGAATCAGTCATTCTATCTCTTGGTCATTCACTCAGTCACACCATCAGTCACTCACTAACTCATTTAACCACTTATATATTATATAATATTAAAAATAGAGCTCAGACAGGAGTTATATTTGCTATATCTGTGAAAACACTAGACAGCTTTCATAAATATTATGTGTTCATTTTGCACATGGACATGAGACATGGTTTAATACTAGGATGAATGGTCACAATGCTGTGATGCTTGTCATCAGTTTCTCTCACGGATAACAGCAGAAATATATACCATGTGTTTGATGCAAATTATTACAGCATACTCAATTCCTGCCATGTTCACTCTTTGCTATGTTCTCCATGTTAGACAAGGCAGTCAAATATGGTTTTGCAGGTGCACGAGTTAGTTTTGACCAGCCTGCTAGTGGACACAGCTTTGAAGCCTCCAGATGTGCAAGAAGTATGCAGACAAGCATGTGAACAATGCTGGATTTGTAGCTGTTGTTACTTATCAAGTGGAACCCCAGCCTAATGGGAATTAAAGTGCATCTTGTCTGCTTTTTATTTTAATTATTTTAAAATGAATTGTCTAAAATATGTATTTCAATATTTTTCTACCTATTATTTTTGTAATCTTATTGATATTAGTATAATTTATCACAAGAATAGTGATCAAACAGTATTATAAGTAAGTGTTATATTAAGTTATAATGGTATCCAGATGTTAAAACATAATATATACCACAGAATTAACTATCAGCATGTGTTTTGTTCTAACAACTTGCTGTTGTTGTGTTTCAGATGGCAAGAGGTGGTGGAATCAGCAGGATACCATTGCAACATCTGCCCAGCGTCACCTGACCTACTGGAAGGTTTGTATTTACACACAGAAACCCACACAAGGGGAAATTATTTCACCTAATAGTTCAGTAGTAGTAGTCCATTTTAGTTGTCAGTGAGCTTCCTGTCCCCAGCATATCACATCCTCCTGACCAAACATGCCTCATGCTCATTTAATACGCAGACTCAACACACATATTTACTCAACACACACACACAGAGGTTTTGGGTGTTGGTTAAGTAATTAAAATCGCATGTGCAATAGTGTACATAGTGTAGTGTGTAACAGGTTCATTCATCATTCCTGTGGTGATCACTATTTAGCAATGCAACTATCGAGATTCCCTGAGCTAAGTATTTAGCTTTAATAGGAAGATACAGTACGGTGGATATAAACAGTCTACACATTCCTGTTAAAGTTGCAGGTTTTGTGAAATAAAAAAATAAACCAAAAGATAAATCACATCAGATTGACTTCTACCTCTCATGTCATGGCGAAGGAATAAAAACAACTTTCTTACCTTGAGCGATTTTATTTTACTCTTTTATGAATAAATTCTTCAAATCTGTTGAATTGTGCAAGGATCACCTGTGTACAGCCATCTTTTTATCATCACACAGATTTTTGATAGGATGTAGGTCTGGGCTTTGACTGGTTCATTCCAAAGTGATGATCGTCTTTTTCTAAAGCCTTTCCTTTATTGACTTGGATTTACTTTGAGATTTTATTATACTGGCATAGTGGAAGGCAGTTTTTTCTTCATTTTTAGTTGTTTAACAGCAGCCTTCAGGTTTTGTGATGACAGAGATTGAAGCTGAAAAGAAGTAGTCCCACAGCATGATGATGCTGCCAACACCACGTTTCACTCTAAGTATAGTGTTTTTTTGGGTGATAAGCTGTATGAAATATGTAGAATTATGTCCAAAAGGTTTTATGTTGGTATTGTTTAACCTTTTTGTGAGAAAGCATTTTCATCTAGCCACCCTAGAGATCAAGAAAGAGACAAGAGCTCAATGTTTTTGAATTCACTGTATCCTTATCAGGATTACTGTTTTTTCCTCGAGGGCTTAGTGGTTGCTGGTTTGGTGTTGGGGTCAGCATTATTCTAGCACCCAATGATTGATTATTTGCAAATAACTACACTGACCCTTTCCAAATGATATTTCATTTAGAAATCAAATGCCGAGTTTTGTAAAAGTAAGTTAAAAAATAGGTGAAATTATAGTAATTAGCTATTCCTTCTTTCCCTACTTGTGAAGCAGCTTTGTTAATATGGGATAGTATTAGGGAAAAAGCAGGGATGCTTGGTCATTGCTATGGTCATGACTTGGACAACCATGCCGCTCGAGACTGCTGTGCAGCAATAAGTCTCTAAAGGTAGCACTAAAGTCATATGTGGTGGCACTATGTAAAGGCATGGAAATAACGAACCTTGCTTACATATAATACTTCTTGATAGAACTGATAATACTTGTTGACAAAAATACAGAAGCGATGGGCTTTAGTTAACTCCAAGTACTGTATGTACAACTAACTATGTTGCTGTAAGTTGCTGTGTGCTAACCTGCCGTATTGAGGCACTGTTCTAATTTGCTGCCTGTACCTTGAAAGGTTGGGACGTGGAATATGATCTATGTTTCAGTAGTAATTTTGTCAGTTTTTCACACAACAGGTTGCAGGCTATTATATGCTTTTTCTGAGCCACATGAAGCCACAACAATTTTTTTTTATTTATGTCACAGCTCAGCTAAACACACTTTCTATGTAGAAAAAGGCCCTCATGATTGATTAGTGCTGCTCTTTTTAAGAGGGGAGAAAGTATTGCCATTTTATTGTTTTGCACTCCTTGCCATGCTTAACGAAACTGAAGACTGATTGGGATTTGATCACATGATCATCCAACAATAGCTCTTTTTCTGCACCGATCAGTAGTATGGGTTTTAAGAGTAGAATGTTGATGTGATGATCTTGCTTTGCTTAAAAAATTCCCTATATTCTCTTCATTTCTCTGATATATTTAGTTCAGAATAATGCTTAACATCTGTTTAAATCTATAAAATTAACATACTGTATATATGATATAACATATATACAGTAATATAACATGCATGTACGAGGAGGTATCAAAAAGTTTCGAGACTAGAGACACACACAAGGCTGCCCACACAGTTACAGGAAGCACCGACCTTCATAAGTCAGTGTGCCAAAAGACATCGTCCTGTGTACATCGGGAGCTGTGCAACTGGTGCTATTTCGTTACCACGTCTGTGATTTCATCATGAGCAGCAAGTCAGAACAAAGTGCATTTGTTTATGATCGTTGGAGAACTTCCACTCCCACCCTACTTGCCACATAATAATAAAGCATTAAAAAGTAAGCAATAAGTGATAAAGTACTTTCTTGTAAACAGAGCTAATCTTGAAACTTTTTGGGACCACCTTATAATAAATACATATGAGAGTAAATTTACAAGGCAGGGTGTGCCGATTAGGCCGGGCAACAGAAAAGTATTGGATGGCATGAAGTGTGGCACGATGGTGTAGCAGGTAGTGTTGCAACCTCACAGCTCCAGGACTGTTTCTGAGCTCAGGTTACTGGATGTGAGGAGTTTCACATGTTCTTCTTGTGTTTGTGTTGGGTACTCTGGTTTCCTCTCACTGTCCAAAAACATGCAGGTAGGCCAATAAGCTGCCCCCTGGTGTGAATGTGTGTATAGTGGACTGGGATCTCATCCAGGTTGAATTGTTCCCAGTGTTTCCAGGATAGGATCTAAATCCACTCTGACCATGACAATGACAATGGATGGATGGATGGATGAATGAATGTATGGCCCAGGTGAAGAAAAGGTTAAATTGTTATGTGATTTTGTAGCAGCAGTATGGCTAGTAACCAGCCATAAGACAAAAGCATTTTAAGTGGAAAAGCCATTCAAGAAGCAGTAATGCTATAGGAAACTGTCCCCATGGCAGCAGGATAGAGAAAGTTACAGTAATAGCAGGAAGTGTCTCATATTAGCCTTATAGGATTGTCTCTGAGGACACACTACAGATCATATAATTTTACAGGATTGTTCGGAAGGGTATCGATTTGTTTTTACACCAGACATGAGACAGCTGGCCGAGGGCTGTTAGATCTTTCCAAGTCCTGCTGATGTCTTGGCTAATTGGGTGATGTTATTGCACTAATTACACTAATAAATTACACTAATTTAACTGTAATTACACAGCAAAATACCCAGTGTTGATTTAACACCCAGAGTGTTAAATGAGCACCACACCGTGTTTATATAAGACCAGCTATATTATTAACACTGAAGATTTGACTGTAAACTATTGCTGACAGACAATGATTTTTGAATGTGTTGGTCCAGAAGCATACACCGATTAGTCTTAACTTTAAAACCATCAGCATTAAAAGCGCCTAGGTTTTAGGTTCCTCTTGTTCTACTGGGGTGACTCTAGCCCCTCGGAGGTGTGGATGGGGCATAGGCACAGGAACTATCCTTTAACGGATCCTTTGAGTGCTGTGGTTTGTGGTGTGGGACCTTCATGGGTCGGACTTGTTTTTTAAGCACATTTCATGGATGCTCGATTGGTTTGGGATCTGGGGAATTTGGAGGCCATGTTAACAACATTGAACTCTTTGCCTGCTGAGCCGCATACAGGGCAGGATGTGATGGACTGGATGTTTTGATAACTTTTGTATATGGCTTCTATTTTCTGTAAATCATATTAGACATTTCATCACATTTTGGTTATTAAGGGGTTCTTTCAACATGTTACCTGTGGTTTGGTGTGAATAAGAAAAAATTCTTTGGCTTTTTTTTCTTTTTATCCCACAGGTGGTATATGAATAAGGCATAAAATAATGATTCTTTACATTATTCCTCACGTGCTTGTCACGGCATGACAAAGTGGCAGCCATCCAATTCTTAAAGCATGTTCTATTTCAACCAAATAAGCAAGCAACTCTAAGAATAAAGCCGTTACTGAAGAGAAATGAATGAAATATTACTTACAGTTGTAAGACAAAAAATCTCTAAATCATCATCAACATGATAAATTGGCTAAGCATTAGCCATGCCCTTAATACATTCCTGCTTAGAAATCATATTCAAGCTATCAGATTTTAATCCTTTGAAATGAAGGAATTATATAGTCTATCAGACCAGTTTGATTGCATAATTACTTGTTGCATGGGGAGGATGTGGAAGAGAGGTGCAGGACATATGGGCATACACAAAACTTGTTTATTAGATCTGTTGATGTCCTAATAATCATCATCAGTGCACCAGGAAGAGGCTAGAACACACACTCACAAAAACAAAGCCAAAGAGATAAACAGACCAGGAACAAAACCAGGAAAAACCTAAACACTGGGAGATAGGAGCAAAGATACGACCAGGAAACACATGGCTTCGTGACACAAACGAATATCCATAGCTAAACAGGGAAACACAAAGGGTATAAATCCACAAAAATACTAAAGGAAGAAATTAGCAACAGGTGAACACCATCAGGGAAAGAGCAACAGAGAGACAGGAAGCCTTGTCCATATACAGAAAATATAGGCCAAATAAAGACAGATGGAGATGCAGCGTGTGATGGGTCAGCTGGTACAGAATCAATGCGGACATACACTTTTCAGGCTTTAATTATTTACATCAACCCAACGCACGCAAATCCAGAAAAATGAGCGGATTTTAAAACATCTGCAGACCAGAATGCATAAAACCAGGGAAAATAAAGGAACAAAGTGATCAGGAAAAGTACAAGAGGTTACCATGGTAGACAGTGTGTGAGTAATACATAGATGCATGAACGTTGATATGATTATTCTCTCTCTAATAATAAGTGCATTTACATGATAATTGGAAAAATGTGCCACTATGAAAGTAAAATAGACTGGGTTCGCTGCAGAACAAGACCGTAAGTCTCGTGTAAACATTAGTAAGGTGTTTTGGCAGAGGTAAAGCCTGTCCACTTGGTGGCCTTGGCAATGCTCCTAGACAGTTATTTTCAGTCATACAAGACCAGACTTCTATTTACTTGCATGGGGAGAGACCCATAAACACAAACCAGATGACATTTCAAACACCAATTTGAAATCACTGTTAAAATCTAACAAATGTGTAAATAGTTTGTGATTATTGGTTCTGATAACACCACAAAAATGATCTTGGATTGTTTATTATTGTTTTTTAAGGTTGCTCTGGCTACTGACACACACGTACTTCATAACTACTGCAGCAAGGCAAAGGATTGGCAACATCAGCCTTATATACTGTATGAATGTTTCCAGGGTAAACTTAGAAAGTGGGCCGAAATGTCTTTCTGCTTCTTACATGTATGCGCTACTCTAAGGAAAGCATATAATGACTTATTTATTTGATGTATTTATTTGATGCAATGCACTGTATGTTGAATTGACAAAGTGTTGTGCTATATGGAGATTGTGTGCTGTCCATGTACCTAATCCACAATACACTAAGTAGGAGTTGTTCATAATGATGAACTTGGTCTTTTTCTAACGTGGATGTTAATAGATAGTTTTGTAAACATGTGTAAACAGTATTTGTAGAACTTTAAGGTCATGAGCAGGCTACCAGAGCCATTTCTTTGTTGCTGATGAATCGTACTTCATGATAAGCACCACTTGTACAGCACAAGCACTTCACCTAAAATCCAAGCTGTTCCATGTTCCTAAAGGGAAAATAACGTCTACGTCTAGTTCATCCATTTTTATCCATAATTCCCTCATCAAAATCGACATTACTAAGCGATGCTTTGCCACAGTGACCTGCATTTTCCTGACAGTGATTATTGCACCTACTCTCAAACACTCACTGCACATCTGCTACCTGTGGACGTCCCTGCTACATTAACACATGCCTAATGTGTGTCTTATGTCTTATGTATTTTCATTTCTTGTGTTTGCTATTTCCGGTTTGGACTTCTGGTTTAATAACATAGTCATACATAGGTGTAATTTAATGTGGTTTCAGGTGATTCTCCTAGTAAGTGTGTGTCTGCTGGAGATTGTGGATGGACAGAGACTTGCAGAAGAAAGGGAAGAATCACACTCCACCACACTCATGGCCCAAAAAGAGCCGAGACAACCTCCATGGGGTGTACTTTACGGTAAGGCCCGGTTCCAGACCTACTGTACTGTACCATATCAGTTTAATATTTGAGATTAGATTTTTTTTAAGGTGGTGGATCATTCTGTACATAGCAGTGGAAATGACACGGAACACATTTGATCTGGTTATTGCATAATGTTTTTTCATTTCTTTTGTCTTTTTGTTGTTGGATTGCTTAAACTACTGAAAATAAAGTTCTGTTTCTTCTTCTCCTCCTTCTTCGTCTTCCCCATGGCATGCACCTGTTCAGGAATCAGAAACCAGTATAAATATGGAAATGTAGTTAGTTCAGTGATAGACTTTTTAAAGGCACCCTATGCTGTAATTGTATTATTCATACACTATGCACTATTTTCTAAACCATATACTAAATTGTGTATGAATGTACTATGTAAACATATACATGAAGGCCAACTAGTAACAGCATTAATCCTGATCTCTCAAATGGTAGCTAACATCATAACAATGATGATACAAACCAGAATTACAGTATTCACTGCCTTGATAAATACAGTATACACTGCAGCAGATGGATTACAGTGGTGGAAACTGGCTTTGAAAATGTAGTCAGTAGATGTTAGATATTTTGCTTTTCGAGTGTACAAAAGAAAACAAAAAAAGGGCATTCTGATATTTCACTGTACTGCCTTTAGCTTTGATTCTGGCCTGCTTTTCCTGACGCGTTGCTTTGGCAACCTTATGGAATAGTTCGGCATTTATGTTTATACACAATATAAAGTCTTCTCAAGCACATCTCAGAGGCGTTCAGTGCGGTTAGATCCGGACTCTCTGGAGGCCACGTCATATGTGAAAATGTCCTTCTTGTCTGAAGGGGAAACGGCACTAGTGTGTTTGCTTATGGAAAAAGAGCTAAAGTGCTGTATATGCAGTGTTTATTACAGAGCAGTACAGTATGTAAATACTATACATTATAAGAAACTATGTCTGCTTAAGTGGTACATATACATTACTACAGACATTATTTGAAATATGAATATCTGAGTAACTACTTGTCGAGGCAAAGGAAAATTTAGTTGAAAAATAAAAGATTTATGTTTTAAAATTCCAACAATATATTCTAACGGATATAGATTCTATAACTGATTTCACAAAGCTTCACAAATGTTTAATATGCGCGCTGCCTGTGACATGACACACGTCAAATCAGTAGTCCAGCTCCTGCCAAACACACTGTGGGTTATGTTGCGTAACATTCTCCTGAGCCTCAATGATTCTCTGCTTGAGTTCCTCAAGGCTTGTGGGAAGAAGGGGGATAAAGACCAGTCCTTTCACATACTGTAGGCCCATAGAAAAAAATCACAAGGTGTTAAGTCAGGTGAATGTGGTGGGCATTTCAACAGCACATCGTCATTACAGTATCACTGGCATGCCCGATCCAAATGTAAAACATTCAACTTAGTTAGTTTTTTCACATCTCGTTCAAATTTGAGATCATTTGAGCGAGAATTGGCTATGTTGTTAGACTTTGAAATCATATAAAAAAAGTCTGGACACCCTGTACATGCAGTAATTACACAATTTTAAATGGATAGACCTTAGGGATCTTGTTCTTTAATTCTGTTGCATTTTTTTGTTTTGTCGCCATCAGCGTTCAGTGCTGTTAGCCAATATGTTAAATCATTTAAACACGATCAGATTATGATAAGCGGTTATGAATGTAACATTATGTTCCCTACCGAGTAAGGCCGGTTTGTGAGTCCATACTAATTTTAGTTCTAAGTCGGTGTTGATTGGTTTTATGTTTCTAGATATTATTTATGATCTTTCTGTGGTATTTCCATTTTAAGACTCAAGCAAGAGTTCGTTCTGGCCATGAAGATAAGGTGGTATTATGGATTCGATAAGGTCTGAAGGTTATGAGTATAGTCCAGGGAAGTGTTTCCCACTCATAGTAGGTAGTACACATAGGCATGTACTTATTATTTCAGCAGTATCTTCTGGACAATAATAAAACCAAATGATAAAATGGAGATTTCTGTTTCAGTCTCGTGTCTTCTGAGACAAAGGTGATAACATTAAACCCACCTGAGGATCTTTGTGTATGCTCTTGTTGTAATAAGAAAACAGCTCCCGTTGAGGCGAGGACTCCACAAGACCAATGAAGGTGTCCTGTGATATCTGACACCAAGAATTTAACAGCAGATCCTTTAATTCTTGTACTGTAAGTTACAAGTTGGGGCCTCCATGGATCAAACTTGGTCAGATCTCACAATTGCTTGATCAGATTGAAATCTGGAAAGTTTGATGGACTAGTCTTCTCTCTTCATGTGTATTACTGAGCCTTGGGCACCCATGAACTTAATACTGTAATGATTTATGGTAGGATACTTTTGCTTCCTCACATTATTTCAGGAAGTTTTCCCTTCCCATTGTCACATCTGTCTTACTCATTAAAGATCTAAACCTATAGCCCAGTCCTGTTGATAACTGTACTATGGGCATTAAACTGAATTGAAATCATGTTGGTTAGTTGCGTTGTGGAATTGCAGCTCCAGGGTCGAGGGTTAGAGTCCCGGCTTTGGGTCTGTGTGTGCGGAGTTCGCATGTTCTCCCCATGGATTAATCAGGGTGCTCCAGTTTTCTCTCACAGTCTAAAGACATGACGAGTAAGCTAATTTACGTCTCCAAATTTCCTGTAGTGTGTGTCAGTGTGTGTGCTTGTGCCCTGTGATAGATTGGCATCCTATCCAGGGTGTACCCCGCCTAGTGCCCTGAGTCCCCTTGGATAAGATCCAGGCCATGAACAGAATAAGCGTTAAAGAGAGTGAGTAAGTGATGAGTGAATCATGTCAGCAGTTAAATGAGATCCTTAACCCATAACTAGTCATTATGCTTAAATTTATTTTGCTTCGTTTATAAATTGCTTTGGATAAAAGTGCTTGATTAAAGTAACATTGTATGTAACATACTAACGTATATAATAAGACTGGTGTTCAAGTCAAACCAGGACTTTTGATTTTGCAGAATACCAGACCACAGTTATGAGAGTAAAACAACCTTTATTTGTCTGTACAATCCCCTTCTACACTAATGCACTTATCCTGCATTTTACTATCGCTTGGATACCCTGCCCTCCCAGCAACTCCTTAATGACCTTTAGTGGAGCAGTGAGCAGTATGAGGTCCTGCATTGTCCTGCAAAAACAGAATGCCTTTGGTGATTAAACTAGGCCTAATATAAAGTTTTACACTTTCATTCACAAGAATTTGACTTGAACACTCTTTGTGCATTATACTGTAGGTATTCTAGTTTGTTGTGTTGATATTGTATGCCCGTAACAGTTTAAAAGATAACAGCTTAGTTATCTTTGGCCAGTATGGTCTGTGATGGTGTATCATCAAGATACAGGGTGATTCACTCGAAATAGGCCCAGAATATTCTGTAATAACTCTTGCTAGGAGGGTGCAATCTGAACGAAACAACATGCTACATTCTCCTCAGCTTTAAACACGCTGGGATGCCCCATAGTCAGACCGGTAACTGTAGGCGCCAGACAGCCATTGCACCGTTTAACCTTTTACTGATACAGTACATTCAGGAACATGGAGAGTTGAAATGTGTCTGTCAGAAAACAGAGAGCGTACACATTGCATGTAATGCAATCGATTACGCGTACGTCAAGGTACAGTAAGTAGCATTTTATTTATTTTTTTTTTTTTTGGTTCCGATTGCTTCATCATAGCGAGAGTTATTACACAATATTCTGGGCCTCTTTCGAGTGAATCACGACCCTGTACTTGCTCAACAAATCGTAATGCAAAATATGACATTACATAACTAATGTATCAAAAGTTGTGTGAATGAAAAAGCACTTCAAGCACAACATTGTCTCAGACCTCCACAAGCGCATGCTTGTCTCATGACTTATGTGAGGTGAGTAATTTTTACCTACTGCACCACTACATTGACTTTTAGCGTTCCCCCACCTGCCAAATCCCACTTTAACCCCTTGTTACAAACATAATAAAAAGTTTGTATAATGTACTTTATGATAGGGAACTTGGCCCATTTTTTCAAGATCTGACTGAAATGCATTCTCAGAAAGTACAGATAGAATGAGTTTGCTTGTGACAGGTTTTGACACAGCAAATTGCTCTTTGGATTGCTTCTGGAAAGAAAATTACTTTGATTTCTGCCTTGGGGAGTATTCTGATTCATATTTTTGTTTTGTCCTCAGCTACCGATGTTTTAACCTCCTGTCATTAGGTGCTGAAGCGTGATGTGGCTTGTTCTCAAAGCATGTGAATTCTCAGAATGAAGAGGGGTTTATTGTATCTTACATTATGGTAGTAATCCTCAGTGGAAGAGATAATGAGTGCTGGAATTTCACACTGATTTACTTTTGGTGCAACACACATCAGCTGCGGAAGCACGTTGCTCAGGTTTTCTGAATGAACACAAAATGCTACATTATATGGCTTATTATAACAAGAACCAAGCAAACATTAAGCTCATGCTTTAATTCTTTTGTTTACCTGAGGTGAATCAATAATAAAATCAAAAATAAAATGATTCAGCTCAATTAATAAAAGAAATATATTACTGAGGCGGCACTGTTGCCAATCCAGGTTCGATTGAGTCTCTGTGTGCATGTTCTCCCCGTGCTTGGTGGGTTTCCTCTGGGTACTCCGGTTTCCTCCCACCGACAAAGACATGCAGCTTAGACTAATTGGCGTTCCCAAATTGCCCATAGTGTGTCCCAAATTGCCGCCAAGTCTCCTGGGATATATATGATATATATGAATTCTATATATACCAATCAGCCGTAACATTAAAACCACTTACAGATGAAGAAAATTGATCATCTTGTTTCAAAGGGCCCTGTTCTATTGCCTTTGTCAAGGCGATACATTATTCAGCAAGTGAACTGTCAGTTTTCAAAGTTGTTGATGTTGGAAGCAGGGAAAATGAGCAAATTGTTGTGTTGGAGATGTGTTTCTTGATGGAGGAAAAAGTATTCACAGTTCAGTATAATTTCCGCTCATACATAAGTGGTCATGAACGGGGACCGAGTATAAAAAAGCTAGAAGAACAATTCCTTTCCATATCCATCCGATCTTACACCACCTGATGCCTACATGTGGGAAATGTTACAGGAGACTGTGAATAGAATAGAATAGAATAGAATATTCACGAGTCTGCAGCAACCTTTGTTCCGCGAGTCCGGGTTGAGAATCTGCATAAACAATATGAATACTAATAGTGTGTATATTAGTTTTTTAGGACAAAGCATTAAGAGTGGTGAAGAGTAGTAAAGAAGCAGATTGGATTGTCTGATCTGACCCCACAGAGTCACTGTAGCATGAATTGCTGAAAAAGTGAATTCTGGCTCTGGTAGAGGGGTGTCAGTATAAACATGGATTGGAGCTTGCTGTATATGGGGCTGTAAAGCTGTAGACCGGTCAGGGTGCCCATGCTGACCTCTGATCACCAATATAAAGCAGAGACATGAACACTAGAACTGTTTGTGTTGCTGGTGAACAGAATGTTCTGCTGCAAAACCCTGGGTCCTGACATTCATGTGAATGTTACTTTGACACATACCATGTACCTAAACACTAATGCAGACCAAGTGCACCGCTTCATAGCAACAGCATTCCCTAACTCTTTCAGCAGGACAATGCTCCCTGCCACACTGCAAAAATTGTTCAGGAATGGTTTAATGAACATGACTAAGAGATTAAGGTATTGACCGAGCCTTTAAATTCCCTAGATCTCAATCCAAAGGAGCATTTGTGGGATGTGCTGGACAAACAAGTCCAATCCATGGAGGCCCCACTTTGCAACTTACAGGGTTTAAAGGATCTGCTACTGACAGCTTGGCGCCAGATACCACAGCATACTTTCAAAGGTCCTGTAGAGTTCAGGCCTCAATGGGTCAGAGCTGGCATATAGGGGAACACACATGAAATATAATAAAATGGAGTAAAGTGATATAGATTTTTGAAGGTCAATAAAATTAAGATTAAAGATTATAATATAATTAAATAAAGATATGTCACCATTTCACCTTGCTTGTATCCCTGTCACTGTCTTGCTCTTTTCATTCATAAATTATAAATGCCTTAAAATCCCAGGACCCATCAGGGGTCCAGAGATTTCTTACACTTCTAATTAATAACAACATTATGCAATAGTGGCACATATAAAGAAATTACATAAACCAAGATACATTCAGAAACAATGTAGTAAAATGAAAATAGTCAAAATAATAATAACTACAATTTCCTATGTGGGTAAAAATATAGAAATTCTCTTAAGTACCCTAGGCTGCATTTTTTTTATGTAGATTGATTTAAAGGTTTTGTTTCTATATGTTTTCTGTCTCTGCAGGAAAAAAAAAACAGATAGCAATTATGATATATTTTTTACCTTTCTCAGCAAAACCCTGATATTTTGTGACACTTGCCATGGAAATAACACTCATATATAACATCTGCAGTTTTTTAAAACACTGTTTTTGTCTCTGGCCTATGCATGTCAAGTATTGTGTTACTTTTGTGTTGTATTCTCTGTTTTCTCTTGATAGTGGATGAGAACATTAATGTACATGTATGCTGTGTGCCACCTCATACTGTATGTACACTCCAGGAACAATACATGCAGCAGAAATACACACCTTAAGGCAATAAAAATAATAAATATATATTTAAAGATGAAAATTAAAAAACCTCAGAAAAAGCGATTTGGTGTGTAAAACTTGAAGATTTTTGGTGTGTTAAACCTTTTCACCTTAAGTTTTTGTTTCACTTTCTCAACATATAGATCCATATTTGGCAGAGGAAGGAGAGGAATACAAGGCCAGATGGCATCGGTCTTTAGCAGACGTTACTGCCGCTTATCGAAAATCCCGCAAAGAACGCAAGAACCGGAAGCGGCAGCAAGAAAATTCGAACCAGGACTGCCACCTTGAGAAGAAACAGATGCGTGTGCGTGACCTGGGCTTAGGCTATGATTCAGATGAAATTGTGCTCTTTAAGTACTGTGTGGGGTCGTGCACAAGCTCACGGAAAAACTATGACATGGCGCTTAAGATTCTGACAGAGAACGGCAGCATCTTGGGCCACGATGTGAGCACTCATCCATGTTGTAGGCCTACACGCTTTGAGGCGGTGTCTTTCATGGACACCAGAACAAACTGGCAAACTATCCGGTGGCTCTCAGCAGCCAACTGCAGCTGTGTGGGATGAGAGGAGGAAAGCAAGCAGCTTGGTAAAATGATAAATAAGTTAAAAATCTCCAGCATGGACGAAGACAAGGATTTGTCTTCAAGTTGGATCTCTTCCGGAACCTCAGATGGAGAGCTCATCTGGTTGTTGTACAAGGAGACGCATAACAGATGCAGATGTTGTGCCGTGAATGGGGTGGAATAGCAGCAGAGAAGATTAATAAAGAGGCAAGCGACTGTGCTTTCCTCTCAGAGAGAGTGGAGAGGATGCTCATGTGATGCTGTAGTGAATATGAACCAATCCATATGAGAAACAAAATGAAAAACGTTATATATCAAAAAGAGATAAAACTGTTAACAGTGCTGTAAAGAACGATCTATGGACAACCTTGCCTAGGACCAAGGAACATGGTAGCCAGACATACAAGAAGGGTCTATACTGTGGAAGAGCAGAACTGATATGACACAACGCACATATACCCATATTATGTTACGTTATATCATCTTCCCTTCATAATGTGCAGCGTCTGTCATTAAGTTATCAAACAGCCAATTGGGCTTCTATAGTATTTAATAGACATGTGCCGATTTTAATTATTCATTGTGATTTAAAATATTTATCATGACAATGGCCTAACCTTTTTATCCTGGAACTTCACTGTGTACTAGATACAAATCCACATCATTTTTTGTCCAAGATCAGGAACTTGGAGAGCAAGTTCTACCATGCCAGCATATGCAGCATAATGTATGGTAAAGCATGTTATATTGCTGTGTTGTTTACACTTTGTAAAGGTACAGAGTCCAGATTCTTGACCTCTATAGAAGACGCAAGCAGCTTCTCTTTCACCTCAGCCCAGAATGCACATCAGCATAGGCTCACATAGTGCTACATTAGCAACTATTTTACAATATGGAGCATTTCTTTTAATGATTTTTAAAAAGGTCAGTCCTGATTCATTAATGTTGAGGCAACACTAACATAATTTCCTTACCTTATTACCTCACTGGCTTTTGTTCATTGTCGATTTTATTTAATTGTAGCTCTCTTGTTATTATAACAATTTTGAATCTAATTATGATATGCATTGTGTTTTTATGTCTTGTTTATATAAAGGTTTGAGAACTATGACTTCATGACAGGTTCAGGTAAATCATTCAGTGGGCATTACAGTATATACAGAATCTGAGTCTTACATTTAGCTAAAGGGGAGATGTTTAGTCTACATGTCTGTAATTATCAGTTTACCGATATGAAATATTTATCATATCATAATTCTTTCAGTGGTTAAGGCATTGGACTACGGTTCGGAAGATCCCAGGTTCAAACCCCACAACCACCAAGTTGCCACTGTTGGGCCCTTGAGCAAGGCCCTTAACCCTCAACTGCTCAGATGTGTAATGAGATTTTAAAAAAATAATAATAATATGTAAGTCACTCTGGATAAGAGCGTCTACCAAATGCCTAAATGTAAGAAGCAATGTGGCACAACTGACATATATATATGTGAAGTAGCAGAAAGTATGAAACAATTATGACATATCTGCAAAAGTCTTTTTAGGAAAAAATTTGGAATCTTTCTAATTTCTCAGAACCTCAGTGGAAACATAGCACTTGATTTGTGGTTAGCTACTCAGAAGAAAAAAAAAATTACATTACAATATTTTGTGTATTGGATCATAAATAACAACCAAATACAATACCAAACCAAGGTTTTGATACTAACTACTCCAATTTGTGATACTCTATATTGGATCGCTGTAGACGTAACATTGAGGGGTCCATCATCATCCAGTTGATAGGATCATTATCCAAGCTTAAAACATACATGACAGTATGGATACATTGTTTAATGCAAACCCAACTTCATTTTAACAGTATTTGTAGATTATTAGTATTTTATTTTTACTTTACATTTCATATTGGAACACACACTGACAATAGGCAAAGTAGAAGCTGCTTTTCATACAGGCCACATCGTCTTCACATTATTTCCATATTGTAGAACATTATTTATGTTATACAATTGGTTAATTGTTTTGGTAACTAATGGTGTGATGAGGTGGTCTAAGCATGCAGTGATGGAAACAGACTTGTCCAACCTAAAAAGGCATCAGAGATTCCCAAGCAACATTGTCTCCAGTGTTATATGGCAGCATTCTAATTGTGTATTTAACACACATTTGTTGATTTGCCCTTGCTTTTAGTCACTATGTTGTGAACCGTTCCATGGCTTCAGTGGAACAATCAAAGGTAGTGAGAAGACCCAAGAGAAATTAACATCACTGTGGGTTTCATCTTTCAATTCCAGTTATGTATCCACTTGTAGTTGCCAGATCCTGAAGGTTGTGACACCGTTCAAAACAGCAAAGTTCAATTTTATGCAAATAACCTGTTGGTCAACTAGATGAGATTGAGCTGGAAATTTTTTTAAACCTATTCTAAAATGACAATTAGATTTAAAAGAAATTGTTATAATAAAAAAACAAACATTAATTTTGTTAATATTTGATGTAGAAATTATTACAATAAAAAATAAATATAAATTATATAATCCTGCTAATGAAACTCAGTTTAGTTTCTCGCAATTCGATGCTCGTTTGAAAAACAAGGATGTTAAAAATAACTTTAAAGCATGAAGGTATGTATGGTTTATAAAAAGAAAAGCCCAATCAGCTGTTGTTGTTTTTTTTATTTGTGTGTAGGTTTTTTGTTTTGCGTACAAAAGCTTAGAGTTTGTGTTGCTTTCTGTGTCGCTTCCTCTCATTTGTAAGGAATTAAATGGTCTAAAATTAAACCAAAGTTTTTCTACACCAAATGTAGTCAATTAGCCAAGAAATGTCCCAAGTTTTCTCCTTATGCATTACACTGGAGTAACATGGCTAATGTAGTAAAGTTAAAAAATGTCATTTTGGCCAAACATTAACTGAACACAGAACATGAAGCCCATTATGAAACTTCAAAAGTGTTGGGTGGGGAAAATTCATTGACTCTCATGAGGGGGAAAAAATCTTTTGGTGAGTCTGGATCCTGTAAACATGTAAAGGACTGTATTTGACATGTTATTAACAGTTATTTTTGGACTGTTCTGAGCACAGATTATTGTTTTTTCTTCTGTCAGAACAGTCTGAATGATGGCCACCTCTTCCCCACTGGATGCTATGCATCTCCTGCTTTATTTAAGGGAAAGGTTTATTAGACATAACTTATCTATTTATCATTGTATTCGTATGTTTGTTCCCATAATTATTAGATGCTTATAATTTATCAACTGACTTCTGTTAAATTTACTCCTTGTATGTTTAAGAATTTTAAAAAACATTATTACTGACACAGTTAATGGAAGGAACAATGTATTCTCATCAGGTTTTAAGCACCACAATGCAAAACAATCAATTTGTCCACTTGTGGATAAATGTAATCTAATTTATGTTGTAATGCATTTCAATATGCAAAGCCATTATTATTATTATTATTATTATTATTATTATTATTCAACTGTGTCTTCAATTTCACTGTAAAGCATCACGTAGACTCTATTTTTGTACATCCCTCCTGTAAAGGAATAAAAGTTTTGTACTAGAAAAAATGGCTGTGTGGTGTGCTTGTAGGGGAGAAGCCCTGAAGAGAAAAGTGTTGAGCTGATTTTGCTGTAATATTCAACCTCAAGGGTCATGGGTACCTCAGTGGTTAAGTCACTGGACTACTAATTGGAAGCGACAAAGTTGCCATGTTGGCCCTTGAGCAATGCCCTTAACTCTCGAGTGCTCAGATGTATAATTAGATAAAAATGTAAGGTGTCTGCCAAATGCTGTAAATGTAACCCTGTCCTATTTTATTTCTTAACCCCTGAAAGCACCCTTCCTCTAATGAAATTGGGTAAGCACTTTATGGAAATGTAATGTGATGTCCCCGTGTGCAAACCTGAAATATATAAAGTTTTTTTTTCATTAACAGCAAGCAACTGAAGTTAAATGAAAGCTTCCTGTGAAGTTAGAACCTCACTCCATGTTCTGCACGTCTCTGCAAACTAACACATACACCCAGTTTTGTTCTCTTATCACAACACCATCAGTCTTTGATTAGCTTGCTTTTAAACAGGATAATGAGATAAGACACTTTCTTTTCCCTTTAGGGCATAAACCTTGTTCAGAATTGGGTGTGTATCTGTGTGTTTGTGAACAGTCAGCAGACCAAATGTAAACTACTAATTATTCAGATGGAACTGATAATTTGATTATGGTCTTTCAGAGTAGTGTTACAGACTGAGCAAACCTGTGGCTTATGGGCTATTATACAGTTTATAAGCTTTGTTTTTTTTAGCACCCGCTCATTTAGTGTGGCCTTTGTGACTTGTTTTTGACACAAGCTTTGCTGTGTTCACTTTATGCCACATAACAAGTAGAGAGCTTATAGAACCATTTCTCCTTTTCTATGTAAATTGGATTTCAGATGATGTTACATTATGAATCATTGGGTACCTTAAAAGAAATCATAAAATTCATGTTACTGTATGTTGCCCAATGGAACTGATTATAATAGCTTATAAGGCTACAGCGCCATCTGTTGAAGTAGTTGTGAAAGCACATATGGACTGTTAGTTTTTCACTGTGAATGCCGATGAACTTCACTTTTACATTTTATGTTTTTTGGGTGTTTCTTGTGTTGTAAGCTCTTTTTGTCCCATCTTGTTGAGGGACAAAGTAATTTTACACGTGTGCAATTTGAGAAAGGAAAACTGGTACAGCAGAAATCAGCAGAGAAGGCTCATGGCAATATAAAAATATATTGAAAATTTTTTATGCTTCATTAAAGGAAAGGTTAAGGGAAAAGGACAGAACATATCTAGTTATCATTGTATTCATATATCTGTTCTCATAATTATAAGATGCTTAGAATTTAAAATAAAATGAAAATAGTAAAAATAAAAAATTACATTTAAATAATAAATTACACAGCTGACTCTGTGTGTGCCCTGACTCACTCACTTTGTCACGAGGCAGGGTACACCCTGAATGGGATTCCAATCGCTCTCAGGGCACACACAGAATGACACACTATGGGTAATTTGGGGACGCCAATTAGCCTAAGCTTCATGACTTTGTACTGTTGGAGGAAACTGGAGAACCCGGAGGAAACCCACCAAGCACGGGGAGAACATGCAAACTCCATGCACACAGACCTGAGGCAGGAATCAAACCTGGAACCTGGAGGTGCAAGGCGACAGTGCTAATCACTATGCTACTGGGCCGCCTAATAAATATTGAAAAAAATTATATCACTGACACATTTATAAACGCAATGATAAACACTTCTGAACCATTCAACCACATTTGAGTAAATTTCCCTCATCCTTATTATGCAGTGGCTTTCATCTCCTGCAGTCATACATCTGGAATGTAAAACTGATGCCAATCTGAGCAAAACTTGTTCTTAAGATACTTTTTCTAGAAATGCCTGCTAACCCAGGACCGACCAAACGCAATTAAACAGTCGTTCCTTATTTTCAGCAACGCGTTCTGAGATTTTTGGCTCTTTTGGTTTCCCGTACAAAGGCGTCACTTGTGTGGACGCGGGATATTTAATAACAAATCATGGAACTTGAAGACCGTTGCTTTTCAAAACTTCCTAAATTATATAGAATACTTTAGCTGTATGTATTGACTTATACGATATAAATGAATAATTCAATGCGTTATATTTCGCGTTAACAATGATACTCTGTAACTCTAATCCTGACACTAGGAGGTTGTTTTAGCATTAGTGATTAGCTTGATAGCTGTGTTTGCTATAGCAACTGACTCAGGGTGAGTTTCTCCCTTTAGACCCTCTTCATCCGCGTCTCGAAGTCAGAATGGTAAGTGAGCGTATACTTAATGTGTAGCATAATATCTGGCATGAAATAGCTCATTTCAGTCACCTAAAATAAATAAAAATGAATGAATAAGCCTTGTTGTTTCAGAGGAGAAGCTTTGCGCCCAGTCAGCTCGCCAAGAGGAAGCAGAGAGGCGACTCATCGGATGATGATGATGATGAAGATGAAGACTGGCATTTTGGAGCTGTATGTAGCTAAGATCCGTAAACGTACTTCTCCATATTTAAATTCACATTGTAAAATTGGTAGACTTAATTTCTTGTAAGCAGCCACATGAAATTTGATCAGAAATGAATGAAGTGAATTATTTCTTTTCAGTAAATAGGTAATAACAGAATCACTAGCTACACAGACAGTTGGAGCCAGAATCAATCAATCAATCAATCAATCAATCAATCATCACTCATCATCTATAGCGCTTTATCTTGTATTCAGGCTTCTGGGGGCCACATCACGAGATTCACCCATCCTGAGGAATGGCCACTTTACAAGCCTCTGAAGAGGCAGTGCTATGATCTGGTGTTGCTTCAGTTGGTCAGGTCTAGACTGTTATGTGGCAATAAAATGAAGTCAGCTGATGACAAGAATGTACTGACTGAGCAGGTTGTTACATCAATTGAGTTTTTTTCTTTCTTCCCTGATGTCATGGCAATATTTCATTTCTCTGATTGTGAAAGAGTGTTTTTTCATTACTTCTTTCCCTTCCTTTCTTACTCTGACACACCCATCCCTCTGGAATAGGGTCAATCTAGACTCATCAGACACCATGACCTTTTTTCATTGCTCAAAAGTCTTATCTTTATGCTCCATAGCAAATTCAAGCCTTTTTTTTCTGATTAGTCTCACAAACAAGTCATTTTCTTATGGCCACACTGCTGTTTAGTTCCAATCCTGTGAGTTCTCATCACATTGTGTGTGTGTA
>JAQMYJ010000037.1:15188001-15204579 GCA_030014305.1 Clarias laeviceps
TTGTTGTAGAATGTAGAAAATAATCACTAAACAAAAACAAAGAAATTTGCAAGTGACCCCAAACTTTTGAACGGTAGCGTATGTGCGTGTGTTTTGTTTAAATGTTGAATGATTGTGATGCTTTTACTGTTTGGTTTCAGGAAAGATGCTGGTGCTCGACTACATTCTGGCGATGACACGGACGACAACCAGCGATAAAGTGGTGCTGGTGTCCAATTACACACAGACGCTGGACCTGTTTGAGAAGCTTTGTCGTGCTCGCAAGTGAGAAAGCCACACAATTTATTCACAATTTTCATAAAAAGACTCTTAGAGGTAATATGTATAATGATATATATAATGTATAATAACTGATGTACTAATACCAGTATCAGTAGTAAAATAATAGTGATGATAAGAATAAAGAAAGAGAGAAGTTTTATTTGAGTAAAAAAAAAAAATAAAAAAAAATGTATGTATATAAAAGTCACATACTGAAACATTCCATCATCCTGTTACCAGATTTTACTTTCATTCAAGTTTTTTTTTCATTACAAATAAGCAAAGGTCTTGTCGCCTGCCTTCAAAGCACAACTATCCCTTGATTGTGGTCGTTATACTTATTTCGAACCACAACTTATTCATGGGAATTTGAGCAAACCTTCACATAACCTTTTTTAGGAGGCATAATATGCAAAAGCAATTTAATTTTTAATAAAAATCACTTGTTATTGCACCTTGTACTGCATAAAAAATTGTTCAGTGAGTAGGTGGCACAACTTCCTTGTAATTAGGAACTGAGAAGAAATCCACTTGCTGTTCTTTATACGATAATGACTGCACATTATTTCTGCAAATTCTTTGATTTTTAAAAGCCATGCTTAATGCTCCAGATTGTTTTTCCAGATGCTGCTTCAACGTATGTGGTTTAACTGTCTAGATAATATACTGTCACTGTTTTTAATGTTAAATTAGATATCTGTACGTGAGACTGGATGGAACGATGTCTATTAAAAAGAGAGCCAAGATTGTTGAAAGATTTAACAGTCCTTCTGTAAGTCCTAACTTCTTTTTCCCTCTAGTTAAGGATTTTAATTTACATTTTTGTTTTTTTCTTCAGATGATTTTATCCAGGGAAAGTTGATAGAGCAGATTCCAGATGTAGAATTGATATTGACGTTTAAGCACAGAGTAGCACCATAGGCTTTATGATTACAACAGCAACTCTTAGAAGTTAGAAATAGACTTTATCCAGGGGAGATTAAGCACTAAAGCCGACCTGATTCATGAGCATAAACTGGTTTGGGGAGATTTGGGGAATTCATATTGGACCTTCCACAATCGCAGAAAATGGAGCTGGTAACAGAGCTGGAGATGCAAAATTCACCAAATTACATGAAGCATATGAAAAATACTAGGAGCAAAAAAAGGTTTACAACTCAACATACACATTAGTTTATTTACAGAGAAACTACTAAACTTGCAGGCTTAAGCAACTGCTACTGTAATACTGTTCTATAAGCCATTTTTAACCTCCATCTATTTCTTTCTTCTAGAGCCCAGATTTCATCTTCATGCTGAGTAGCAAGGCTGGCGGCTGTGGCCTTAACCTTATAGGGGCAAATCGTTTGGTAATGTTTGACCCGGACTGGAATCCAGCCAATGATGAGCAGGCGATGGCAAGGGTGTGGCGTGACGGCCAGAGAAAAACGTGCTACATCTACAGACTGCTCTCTGTGAGTAATAATCATCAAACACAAACACAAAGATGTCTTTTTATGTTGACTGAGTCATTATAAATAGGTTGAAAACTGTATGATAATGCTGTGTGTGTGTGTGTGTGTGTGTGTAGACTGGGACTATAGAGGAGAAGATCCTGCAGAGGCAGGCTCATAAGAAGGCTCTGAGCAGCTGTGTGGTGGATGAGGAGCAGGATGTAGAGAGACATTTTTCTCTGGAGGAGCTGAGGGAGCTGTTTACTCTCAACGAGAACACACTCAGCGACACACACGACAGGTGACATACTGTACACATCTACACTAGAGTACACACTGTTAAATAGCTTTTTATTCACACTTTTTTTTTTTTTTTCACAGATGCTTTTTTGTAATAATCCAATCCAAGTTCCATTTTTTTATTATTTTTTTATTTTTATAAATTACCTTTGGTCATAAAGTATGCAACAGCTGAAAGCACTGGAAGCTGTTGCAGCTTTGGAATTGAAGAGATTATTAGCCGTTCCCCTGACAAATGAAATACCATACTGTCAGTGGTACAGCCTCTGACAAAACTGATGAATGAGACACACTTAGAGGGTGTTCACACAGATTTTTTTACTTTGTAGCAAATAAATAAATCAAAGATATGACACAAAGCAATTTTGGTGTAATAGCTAAACAATCTGACTTCATGAACCATGATTTATAACAACATTTTTTACTTTTAATTGATGGTATTTTTCAGAGGGGAAACAAATGAAGTCATTCAATGTTGAGACGGGAATGATGGAATCACCTTGTAATTTCTAAAACAATTACCAGCAAAAGTTTTTTAAATGATTCAGTTAAGAGAGTGCTTACAGACATGGTGTCGGTCTTGGCTAATCGAAGAGAAGCAAAAGAGTTTTCAGTTGAAACAAGAGAAAGGATTACATACAGGGCTCCTGGGTGTAAACAGGAGTCAGTGTTTGTAACAGAACTGTAATGAACTGACTAAATGGAATTTAAATATAGAAAATTCAAATAAAACTAAAAAGCACTAAAATCTAATCGGACAAAAACATGGTTAGAATGATCTGAAGAGAAGCAATCATGAAGCATGGACGATTGAATGAAACTGATATTTAATGATGAATCTAATGAAAAACATTCACTGCATATCATACTATGTATGTGACAAATAAAAATTTTATTTTAAATTTCAATTTGATCTACACTCCTGTTCCAGTGAAACAAACTGAGGAAATTAATATCCCAATTCATTTGTGAAATGGGGTTACGTCAAGTTAAAGGACCAGGGAGCCAATCATTTTATGAATTTACAGTGCATTTATCATTTTGAACACTGTCCTCATTCCATCAATGGAAAATAGGTTTGGTGATAATGAAATCATTTTTTAGGATGATAATGCATCTTATCACAGAACAAAAATTGCTAAAGCTTCTCTTTAGGAAAGCTATCTCAACTCCGTGACATGGCAAGCAAATCTCAGATCATATTCAAAATGTTTTGTACGAATTGTAAAATAATTGGTCCCTGACAAGACAGATATGCTGAAAATCTGGGCCGGTATTCACAAATCTTCTTAAGCCTAAAAGTTGGTCCTAGTGACGAAATTCTACGAAAATTCTTAGAATTATGACATTTTCTTAGAATTTCCCCTTAAATTTTGGATTAAATCTTAATAAAGATAAAAATGATTCACGAAACATCTTGGCTCTAAAAACAGCTCCTAAGATAAAATTTGTTAAGAGCAGAGAGGAGAACTTTTAAGAGGCTTAAGAGTTTCTATAGAAGAGGACAAAATGGCAGAAAGAAGAAATATTCTCCAAACACTAAACATAAAGCTAAAAGTAATGTCCAATTTGGTTTTCTTGTTGTTTTACTTCCTTCCAGAAGATTGTTGGCTACATACCATCCAAAAGTGCAACTTAAATAGACTGTCCTACAATCATGTAAATTGGTAAAAAGTTGAGCCATTTTGCTCCCATCAATCTGAAATGGATCACAAGTAATAAAATCAGTGTGGTAAATAAATGTAAGAGCAAATAATTACTGAGTGGAAATTGTTTGCTTCAAAAGTAGACACATTTTCAACATTTGGCTGTTTTAAATACCTTTAAGATATCAAACCTATAACAGAAACTTTGCATGAAGTAACCTGTTGTCATGATTACACAATTTCTTCATAAACAAACATTATGATTTTACTTTCTGATCAATTATCATTTATTCTATTTTCACAAAGAGCGCATTTCAAGACCTTGACAGAGGTCAGATCTTATTTTTATCAACCAATCACAGTCCTTGAATTGTTGCATCATCCATAGGGTCAACCACACCTCCTCACTAAGATAAAGGGTTTTGTACTTTCCTTACTCAGAGTTGCTCTAAAATGTTTTCTAAATAACTTTTAGCCTGAGACTCTCAGCTAGGACTTTTTAGGCTAAGATAAGAGCTCTCTAAGAGAATTTTAAGAAGCTTTGTAAATATGGGCCCTGATCTGCCAACCTCTATTCTAACCTCTTAGCTTTTTTTTATTTTTTTTTTATTAGTGTGATTAACTGAAAATTGAGTGACTCTTAAATTGAAAAACAAGTTTTTTTTTCGCTACTTGTTCTGGAAAAATATGCCATTAAAAGTATTTTAATTGAATAAGGTATGAACATTGAATTCAGTGATAACTAATTAAATCATTTTGACCCAAAACTCAGCCAATTCTGAGGCTAATTAAATGTCCAAACAAATATTTTCAGAAAATATAATATACAGGTATTCCATAGTTTTAGTTAATGTACAGTATATACAGTATATATTTTATAGATTCTGTCTTAAATCACATTGAAATGTCAACATGACATGGTATTTGTGGTTAAAGTTATGTGTGAATTGTTAACTACATTAGACATGTAACTCTAGCGGCAAAATGAAATTGATGCACAAGATTGCTACTCTTTAGAAACAATGTTTTTATTCCAAATTATTATCCAAACATATTTTTTAATTAAAAGTAATTTAATTGAATAAGGTATGTTTCACAAAGCAAGAATCTTCAGCTTCTAAATAAAAGTTGTGCTGTGATTTGTTTATTTGCTGCGAAGTCAAACAGCTGGTTGAACATATTCCTCAAGTGTAGTGATGGCATAATTTTTACCAGATGGTGTAATTCTTAAGTGGAAAGTCTTTAAAAAAAAAAAAAGAAATGCTGCCTTTTTTTCCCCCCCTCTATCCAGGTTTCGCTGTCAGCGTTGTGTACAGGGGCGTCAGATTCGGCCTCCTCCTGATGATTCCGACTGCACCAGCAACTTGACGTACTGGCATCATTGTGCAGATAAACGAGGACTGAAGGACGCAGTGCTCCAGGCCTCCTGGGACAAAGCCGTGACCTTCGTCTTCCACCAGAACTCTCACCACGACCAGAGAGGAGTCATCTGAATTCTCTAAAACATGTTGATAGACCTACATGTCAAATGTCTCATTATCTGTGACTTCTTCTGGAAAACTAGTGTATCAGAATTGCTAAGACAAAAGAAATAGCAATTTTTTTTTTTTGGTCACACAACCAAGGTGATTCTTGCATAACTGTTCTTGTTTTGTTTGTTTCTTTTTATTTATTCTGTACATTTGATTTGTCTTTATTAATGTTGATGCCCATAAATGATTGTCATAAACAAAATACTGCTTATTTTGTCTATTTCTGGTTGCTATGCAGGGTTTTTACTGTAAAGTAAAACTAAGGATTTCTCTAATTCCCTTTCATAGTAGGAAACTTGTTCGTATGATACCACAATTAAGTGTTATATTTATCCTACAGAATAATGGAAAAGATGACGTTTGTCACTGAACTTGCCAGTCTGAGAACTAGTGAGCACTCGTTATTACTCAACTGATACACCGCAGTGTAACCGGGAAGAATCAGGACTGTTAAACTACGTTTCTTATATACAAAAAACACACAGACAGTATTATTCATTTTGCAGTGATGTTCTTATCAGCCTCTACACTGAGAAAAGCATTTACTAGAGTTATTCTTAGGTCACAATGATTCGTTAGGGGCATAATGAGTTAAATGTACTAATGTATTTGCATGTGCAAGTTTGGATGACCAAAAATCCAGCCCTGGGATTTAATCTCACAATCTTAACTGGTTAAGGGAAGTATTCAGTGATGACTAATTAAATCATTTTGACCCAGTCACCCAAAACTCTAATTAAATGTCCAAATCTATTCAGTAAATATAATAACTAACAGGTTTTCCATAGTTTTAGTTAATGTACAGTATATATATTTTATAGATTCTGTCTTAAACCACATTAAAATGCCTACATGACAAGGTACTGTATTGGTTATAAGTGAATTGTTAACTACATTAGACATGTACATGTAACTCCAGTGCCAAAATGAAATTGTTGCTCAAGAATGCTACCCTTTAGAAGCAATGTTTTTATTCCAAAATATTATCCAAACATATTTTTTAAATATATAAAAGTGAAAGGGTCCGTTTAATCTTATACCCTCAGAATTCAAGATCACGTTTTTTCAGAGGTTAAATAAAAATTTTCATTGTATGCTTTTCATTTGTTCTGTGCACCCAGTTCTGTGTGCATCTAACATTAAAAGTCTCTTCACATCACACTAACGTGATCCACCATGACAGATCTGAAGTCCAATTCATCAGTCAGAACATCACAGAACGGAAGGAGCATCCGCAGAGCTTGACCTTTGACCTCGGAGTCACGATTGAGTGGATTAAAGCGCAGGTCTAGTGTGAAGCGGCGAAGGGGATGGTACGCTTCAATCCTTCGGCTAAAATCCAGCAGGTCAGCAGGAAGGATGAAGTTTGAGCTGCAGGAAAGGTGAGAAATGAATTGGAGAAATGATGACACGTCCAGACACAATAATACAATTAACAGGTAACATTTTACCATGCTCTGGAGCGTGTATAAAAACACTGAGCAGGTCAAGTTAACTCGACTGCTCAAGTGGCTGTAACAGTAAGTAAAGTGACGAATACATTTACAATCTATGGGAAAATTATCAGTCAACAGGTTGGGCAGTGATTCTGTGGAAGTGGGTAGTAACCAGTTACATTTACTCCGTTACATTTACTTGAGTAACTTTTTGAAAGAAAAAAAAAAATGTCTACGAGTAGTTTTATTGCATCGTACTTTACTTGAGTAGATTTGCGAAGAAGAAACTCTACATTCGGCTGCACTCGACTCATTACTTTTCTAACCATTTATGCTACACATTAGATATTCTTTATTTGTGCCAGAGAAATGCAGCTGGTGGATCTACCATGTGACTGTGCATCACTAATCAGACGTAGCAACAATAATCACATGACTCTGTTTGACCAATCAGCCACAATAACAATAACCACATGTGGTCACATGACCACACAAAACTGCCTGCATAGCGGGGAAAAAATAACAGTCTAACCTGAGGAAACATGTCGCGGTTAGTTTAGCCGTTTTATTTCATGTTAATATATAATTAGCAAATAAGCTAGAGGCTAAAAAAAAGTTTCCTACATTTGTTCTGCTGGTCACAGTTTATGCTAAAGTGAGAACTCTTGTACATGTTCTAATGTTATTTTCTATCTGCTGAGTCATTTGGAGGGAAACTGAACATACAGTATATCTGACACTGGAAATAGTTTACATTGTTCAAACATACACATGTTACCTACAGTAGGTATTTGTTTCAAAAGCTTTATGTTGTGAAAAAAGTGAGATTGTGTTTTTTGTTCCTTAATTAGCTATTTTGTAAAGATTATTTATTTTATTACATTTATTTCATTCATTTTATTATTTGGAAATGTCAGAATTTGTACATTATTTCATCATTTTGTCTCTCTGCTTACATAATTTCAAAAAAAAAAAAAATAGTTTTTTTAAACAGACATTACGGTGAAACAGTTACTCAGTACTTGAGTATCTTTTCACCAAATACTTTTTAACTCTTACTTGAGTAATATTTTGGATGACTACTTTTTACTTCTACTTGAATAATATTATTTTGAAGTACAGCTACTCTTATTTGAGTACAATTTTTGGCTCCTCTACCACCCAGACCCCCCTCCCCCCCCTATGTTAACATAGGACATGAAAAGACTGTCAGCAGGAACAAGTTAACATCAACGCCCATCAAATCAAACTGTATTCAACTCTAATCAAAAATTACAACACACTCAACAGAGACGAAATATTAGTAATATTACATTACATAAGACTCTATTACATTAGCATAATTACCTAAGGTCCAATTTCATTATGTTGCCAGGATGTTCTCCTAAAAACAGATCTGCAATCTCAGTGACGCTTGAAGCTGAAGGAGAGAGACGGTTACATTTTTTAGCACACATTATCTATATAAAATCATATTTCGCCAGAATTAGTAAAATAATAACAAGAAAAGTTAACAAAATGTATATGAATATCAAACCTGTAACACTGAAGAGATTTATCATTTTCTTTATACACTGCATTGTAATAGAGGTTAAATTGTATTTCCTATTATAAGCTCACAATAATCCAAATAAATGATTTGTAATCGTATTTATATAAATAGTATGAGCACTATTTTAATTTTAATTTTTGTAACTATATTGAAAAAACATGTATTTTGTTCAAACCCTGGTGTGGCTGATTCCAACAACAATAAGACCATATTGAATTAATAGTTGCTTCAGTGATGCGAGTCTCACCAAGCCGATTCTGAGACAGAGACAGAGAGCGAAGGGAAGAAAGTTTCTTTGCAGATGCTACAAATGGAACCAGGAAGTCTCTCCTCTCTGTGCACTTCTCTAGTAGCCTACAGTCTTCTAAGGACAGCTCTAACATCAGCAGGGAAACACAAGTCAGATAGAGCACATTTAACTGTTTAGAGTAACTAAATAAGATGTGCCTTTTATTATGTGGAAAAGGTGATGATTTGTGTTACCTTCCAAAATGGAGTTCTCTAGGAGATAAATAATCTCATTGTGAGAGTCTGCTAGGTTTATGTCTTCTAATATTAGCACCTTCAGGGATGGAGTCGAATCTGGAAAGGAGTGATGTTCAATTAATGTTATAAGGAAGATCTGGGATCAGTATAATTATAGTATGCTTTAATTATAATATTCCTTAATTACAGTCGCTGGAGAAGACACTTGCTGACAGGTCATTGTCACAGAGAAAATATAACGTTAAGCTACAATTCACTGTGACAACAGGTCAGTCAAACTGCATTAAGATAATAAAAACGGACGTGACAATTATGTTGATGTGTAAACTACGAGGGATGTTCCATTCAAAACGGTACTTGTGATTAAATTTCTTGTGACTGAAGCTGTGAAAACGATTTACATTTACAAGTTTTTAAGATCAGTACATTGATGAGTCTCCCAGCTGAGGTGGATCAGACCCGACTACAAGGATTCCCATTAACATTCAGCGAGTGGAACGAGTTATTGCTACGTACATCACCCATACAGACCTGACCTCGCTCCGAACCATTTCCACACATTTGGGCTGTTAAAGGAGCTCCTGGCAGGCCAGTGTTTCAGATGTGAAGCAGGCAGTCTGATCATGAATCATCTTAATGGCACTTATGAAATGCTGGAACGAGTGCATTAGTGTAGCAGGGGATTATATAAAGAAATGGAGGAAGTTTTACTCTCATAACTGTGTTCAATTATTCTGAACAATCACAAGTACCCATTTGACTTGTACATCCCATAAAAGAAAAAAAATGCTATTAATGAATTGAATAATCTGTGATTTTAAAATAAATTTCAAGCAAGAAACCCAGCCATTTTACTCTGAACTATCATCTATTACAAAAAATAAATAAGCTTCAATATTCCTCACAATGAGCATTCAAATAACATATTTAGAATATTTCATTTTTTTATTCTGTGTGCATCTTTCTATGCAGTACTTGGCAAGGCGTGTAGTAGGCTGGGAGCCTGGCGTATTCCTGTGATGTGCAGACTGCTGAGATTTGGAGTGTGATGAAGCACAGCTGGTAAACACTCTACAGTCGTCTGGTTCTCGACTGCCTTCAAGGTGAGTTTCTCTAGAGAGAGACCTGCATCAGACAACAACAAACATCAATCATTTACCACCTAAGCGATAATAATAATAACAATAATACCTTTATTACTATAAAACTATTTATACAACATGAAGTATAACAAAAGTGAAAGCAGCATTACGCATGTTTGGTGTAAAATGGACGCTTTGTGTGGTGCTGCAGTCCCATGGCAGACTGATCTCCAGTGAGAGGGTCTGCAGTGTGGGGCAGGACATCAGCAAGCTGGCTAAATGATCCCGGGTACACATGCTACCAAGGCTCAGGTCTTTGAGGGAACAGTGTGGGTTCAGGAAAAGCTTCCTGAGAGACTCCACCAAGTCGATCACTTCCTTCTCACAAACAAGTTCTGCGCACAAGTATACACTATGAATAGTAAGACATACAAACAAAAATATACAGCATGGACAGAAATGTAATATTTGAACTTAAAAAGTGGTTCATTGCCAGCTTAGGGTGATACGACAGGGTGCGAATACATGCTTACAGTAAAGCTAGCATACGCAGGAAAGATTAATCTGTTACAGATTTCTGTCGGGTGAGATTAAACAAACACCACCAGTAAGGACACAATGCCTCTGGTTTCTCCACTGGAATCTCTCCTAAAGTTCTGTTCATACAAGAGGCACCTATTATTACAATTACTATCAGTACAATTATTTCACTGAAAGATGGCAGTATTTCACATCAGTATCTTTTCAGTAACACATCAGGGATAAGTATTCTATCAGTAACACACCAGCTTCACATCAGTAGTCTATCAGTATCACATCAGTATCGGATTGATATCGGATCAGTATCACATCAATATTAAATCAATGTCAGATCAGTATCACATCAGAATCGGATTAATGGGCCCCCGAGTGGCGCAGTGGTAAAGTGCTCGCCCTATTATCTGGAGATCCCCGGGTGATGCTGTAACCTCTCGCAGCCGAGGGCCTAGAGAGCGCTGATTGGCCGAGCTCTCTCAGCAGGGTGGCACTTAGTGCTCTCACATTAATTATGGCTCTAGAGCCAATCAGGGGTATTTGTGATCTCCCCCAACCGGAAGGAGCGGATAGCGCTGTCCCCCGAGTGTGTTACGCCGCCCCCAACGGTGCGTGAGCGAGCAGTTCGAAATTATGCGGTTGGTGGCGTCACATGGTTTGGATGAAACACGTGGTAGTGTTTGGCCCTCCTCGCTAAATGGTTGTAGTAGCCTTAATGTGGGAGAGCCCTAGTGACGGGGAGGAATTGGACCCGACTAAATTAGGGAGAAAAGCGGGGGGAAAAAAAATAATAATAAAAATAATCTCGGATTAGTACCTGATTAATAACAGTATCGGGATAATATTGAATCAGTATTGGATCAGTATCAGATTGATGGCACATCAGTATCGGATCAGATACTCTTTTATCATATAGCACACAATTACAGAAGGGAATTATTTATAGTTGTACTATTGAGTGTCGCACTGTTTAGAACAGGTTCCCTTGAAAGACATTTGAGAGATTTAATACACTGCTTCAGAAAAGGTGTTTAAGCACTTACGGGTAGTGGACAGGTGCAGTGAGCGGAGACCCAGCCAAGAAGGCAGGAGGCGAGACATTGCAGTCAATGAATAAACTTCTAGGTCCACTGAGTGAATCTGTCCCTCAGGACACATCCCGTTAGCACTACATGAAGCACAGAACTTATTGTATACAGTCTCATCTATGAGCAGATGCAGCCGAGGGCGTTTGGATGCTGCAGGACCCTCATCGATCCAGTCAGAGCCCTTACATCTGGACATAATCCATCTGAAGGCGTCCAAATCTGGAGTCCGTTTTAGAACTAGCTTTTTTACCGAGCTGTGGTCGAGAAGGCGGTGCAGAACAAACAGGACGTCGGACTTCCTGTATCTGAGCATCACCTTGGCGTCAAGCAACCTGAGCGTCTCCACTTCCTTCTCCAGAGTGGCCAGGATTGGCCGTAGCTCCTCGGAAGCTAACTTGCGCACGTCGTGCACCGTGAAGAGAGAAAGAACCCGCACGTACTTGGCCGACACCGAAAGGATGGCACTGTCGGTCATGTCGAACGCAGAGCTTTGTGTTTGCGACCTTCTGAACAGCACCGTGTGAAAATAGCTCTCCAAGCACATCTGCTTCCAGTCTTCTTTCTCTGGCTGCAAAAACTGGAATAGACAAATTAGCATACAATTAGTGCACCTTATTGTGGAGTTACACTTACGTTCCTGCATGCATTAGGAACACGTGTACAACTACTCATTCCTGAAATGATCCAAGCAGACAAATGTTTTAGCAGTTCAACATATAAAATCATGTAGATACAAGCCAACCGCTACTTGGGACGTGTTAGAACGAAAATCTGCAACTGAATGATGCAATCATATCAAAGTGATAAGAACAAAGGCTGTTTTAAGAACAAAGGGAGACCCTATCTAGTGCTAGTACAGTGTACACAATAAAGTGCTCAGGGAGTGTATCTCTCATCACACTCTCAAATTATCAGCATCAGAAAGTGAGTGTAACAAAAATGAACTTGCTGACAAAAAATTCATAAATAATTTAAATGTGTCCAGATTGTATTAAAGGATCCTGACTGAGTCACTTGAATTTCCACTTTCTGTAAATAATCATTTAAAATGACAAATGTTCCTGTTAATTATAAAGATGAAATCAGAGTTATTATTGTGCAGTGCAAAAAAAAAAAAAAAAACCTGTCCGAGACTGAATCTCAAACATAATACGAGGGTGAGTCAAAAATTATCCACACTCTGGTTACATTCAATTGGTTGTCTTATCGGCAGATTTCATTCAAGGCTATCGTCTCCCCAGTCACTGCTGTACAGGTGTGATCTTACATGACAATGCACATCTGTACACTTCTGCCCACACTGTCGACAAACTTTGTTTTGAGGTGTTAAAGCATCCTCCCTATAGTCTTGATCTTGCGTCATCAGATTTTCCCCTCTTTGTTCCCCTGAAAGCAGCCCAACAAGGACGAAGATTCACTTCTACCGTGGCTCAGCCTAAACCATTTTTAAATGAGGGAATGCGAAAGGTTGTTGACAGATGGACAAAGTATATTAAAAAGCAAGGAGATTATGTCAAAAAAATATATATTTATGTATTTTCTAAATGTACATTGAAATAAATTCTACAGCCAGATTGCGAATCATTTTTGGCTCATCCTTGTAAAAAGTCAGGGAAAGTTAAAGAAAAAAGGGTGGGTGAGTTGTGGCACTGAAGCTTTCTAAAATCTAGAACAGCATAATATAACATCCAGTACCTTTAACCTCCAGCGCCATGTGCGATTCAGATCCTTCCATTTTGCTGCCCATGCTGATGAACATGAAACTCCTAAATTAATAAACAAAATTAGTAATGTAAAAAACAACAACATTAAAAATGGTTGTGAATGCTGCACTGCAATGGACTGATATCTCATACAGGGTGTGTCCACGAAGTAATGAATAAAAGAATGAATGATAATGATATATAAGACGCATTTATTTCAAACCAGGGCTCATGATGAAATTTCTTGTGACTGAAGGCAAAAACATTGACATTTACAGAAGACTTCAAGCATAGTACGGTGATGAGACTCTTAGCTGCAGTAAAACATTTGGATGCTGCAAACGTTTAGTCTGTGCATGTTTACCTTTCAGATGAGCCGCTTTCTCAATCCTGTGCAGGTAGTACATGTTCAGATGAGGTATCAAGTCTTTAAGAAGTGAGGCTGGCAAATCTAGATCAACAACAGCAACACCAACTTTTAAAAAAACTTTGTAGAAACTATTACTTTGATGAAGCATCAGTGTCAGGATGTGAAGCGCAAGGCAGTAATGATGATAATCCGGCTCTTTTTAATGAGTCCTGTCTTTAGGCTCAGATCAGCAATTACAGCAGTGTCTACTGGATCACAAACGACTCTACCATTTTTCTAAACCAGACGCAGTTTGATATACGACGACTGTAGAGTTGTATTCTTTGCCAACATGTGGCTGAAACTTTGAAACAAACTCTTATTTGATCATCGGATTTAAAAATTAAAATTTTTTGCATTGCATTTTATAAAATGTATTTCAATAATGGTTAAATCAGCAGGACGCCACAGTATAAATGTGCATTGATAAATTCGTTAAGCGGCCCTGCACTATTGTTATTGTGTTTGCTGTTTCTGCAATTTACTATGAATAATAATTTATTATTTATCTCTATATAACGAAGAGAGAGAACATCTTCAACAAGCACTTGTCCCTAGATCCTCTGTGTCACAATGTATAATGCACACAGGGTCAAACGCACATCTCAGTTTATCAAGTGCTGTTCATGGAACATTTCTCAGAGGAAAAAAGAGAGAGAGAGAGAGAGAGAGAGAGAGAGACAGACAGACAGACAGATAGGCAGAGGGACACACACTCATTGATGAACAGATGAACAGACAATCATTCAGAGAAACAGACAGACAGACGCAGATTCAAAGAGAGAGAGAGAGAGAGAGAGAGACTGACAGACACTCGTTCAGAGACAGATAGAAGGACAGACAGACAGACAGACGCAGATTCAAAGAGAGAGAGAGAGAGAGACTGACAGACACTCGTTCAGAGAGATAGACAGATGGACAGACATGCAGACACTCGTTCAGAGAGATAGACAGATGGACAGACATGCAGACACTCATTCAGAAAGACAGACAGACAGAGAAACACAAACTTATCAGATAGAGACAAACAGATATTTATTCAGATAAACACAGATAGACAGTCAAACAGATGCAGATGCAGAGACAGAAGGACAGACAGACACTCATTCATGAAGACAAACAGGTACAGACTGACACTCAGGTACAGACTGACACTCAGGTACAGACTGACACTCAGGTACAGACTGACACTCAGGTACAGACTGACAGACACTCATTCAGAGAGAGAGAGAGAGAGCACTAACAGGCACAAACAGAGAAACTTTCCTGCACTCTTCCTGTTTGATAGACAGCTGATTGATGTCGCATTTATTTTTGTTTACTTTGAAACGCTGCAAACTGTATTAATCATTTAACAAAAAAAAATATTTTCTACCCATAAAATTTCCTAAAAACGCACAGATGAACACCATCACCTCAATACAATGGGACTAAAGGGATAAACACACACACACACACACACACACACACAGAGCGCGAGCCACTCCTCACCCCCAGCCTGACTCTCCAGCAGGTCCATGTGCTGCGCCACCTGGCTGATGCACATCTGCACCAGAGTCGGGCTGCTCATGGTGTGACTCAGCACCTCACACCTGCAGATCCTCTCCTGACACACTACAGCCTCACACACTGTTTTATTACCATCTTGAAACAACCGACACACACATGCACTGTTCTGTTCAGATACAGGAGCAGAGCTGGAGTGTGAAGCTCGCCAGTGTAAACTAGTTCCGATATATTTTCAAAATAAAAGCCTAATAACTCACGCGTCGTGTTTTCTTTAATCTTAAAAGCAAAATACGTAAAATACGTATTAAGGGTGACGGTAAATTTTCTCTCTCTCTCTCTTACACACACACACACACACACTGTAGCGTTAATCCTGTACAGGGGGCTTGGAGCCTAGCCCATTGGGCTTAGAGCACGAGGAAGGTACCATGGTGAACAGGGTGCCCTCCATACCAGGCAGGGCACACACATACCAATGACCCTTACCCTGCATGTCTGGACTGTGGGAGGAAACCCATTAGACACGGGGAGAACATGTATGGGCTCGATATTTGAACAACTTCCTCCCATGTTTTGAGGCTCCGCCCCCAGGCTATTGCGTGATCTTTATAATGTCTAGTCAAGTATGTACAGTAGGGTGTAAGAGGTCATTTTTTAAATTAAATTTGAAATAACAAAAAATTATTAATGATGAAATATTCACATAAAAATAACTAGACCTAATAAAAACAAGCCATTGCATTTAAATTACATCATTATTCATTTATATTGTGCTTTGTGTATTTATCAAAGTTATAATTAAAGGCTTAAGTGGGCCGTGCAGGAGAGTTTAAGGTTGTAAATTTGGCCAAGGATTGCTTAAGTTTGGGAACGACTGAACGAGTCTATAAACAAGTCTATAAATAGAGCATTCTAGTCCATGAGGGTTTTCAGTTACCTAAAGGGCATAACCCATATATTTTTTATTCTTTTTTTTTTTTTTTTTAATCGGTAAGGTATTGGACTACTGTTTGGAAGGACCCAGGTTCAAACCCCACGATCACCAAGTGATCACGATCACTCTTGGGCTCTTGAGCAAGGCCCTTAACCCTCAAATGCTCATATGTATAATGAGATAAGAATATTAGTCGCTATGGATAAGTGCGTCCGCCAAATGCCAAAATGTAAATGTATTGTGTATTTTATGATATGGTGGTGTAGTGATTGGCACAATGGCCTTGTAGCTCCAGGGTTGAGGGTACAATTCCTGCTTCGAGTCTGTGTGCATGTAGTTTGCTTCGTATATATGCATTAGGGCTGCACGATATATTGAAAAATTATCGTTATCGTGATAATGGTATACGCGATATCTGTATCGCAAAGAGTTGCGATAAATGAAATCTAATATATGTGCCAAGCATTTGTGTTTCCAAATTTGACCAATCAGATGGGTCCTTACTATCTTTATACCCGCTTATATCTTTATACTTATATCTTTATACTTAATAGTATTTTCTTATTAAATTTTTGTTTAATAATATTTATTTTTATTTTAAAAAAACAAACAAAACAAAAAAACAGGCAAGCCAAAGGAAATATTTTGTTTAAAAGATGCTCTTGTTTTAAGA
>JAQMYJ010000037.1:15221214-15235301 GCA_030014305.1 Clarias laeviceps
CGTCACGCGGTTCGGAGGAAACACGGGATAGTCTTCGCCCTCCCGACTGAGTGGTAGTGGTAGCCTTAATGTGGGAGTCCCCCTAGCGGCGGGGAGGAATTGGACACCATTAATATTGGGGAGAAAATTGGAAAAACCCAAAAATAAGTTAAAAATAAAAACATAAACTGTCCATAAATAGTAGGAGACAAATTAAGAACTTGCACATACTCACACAATACAACCACTACTGGTGCTCAAAGTGCAAAGAGAATGTGGGTGGCATGCTTACACACAAACCACAGAAAAATGTTTATATTACACCACATATATACATTTACACAGTAGATTACTGATAAGTAAAACACTTAGCCCCCATCACTCCCTAGCCACACACACACACACTCACAGATGATACTAACTCTGAACATTTCCTGTTGGCTCCACAGGGTGGAGTGTCCTGCCTCTGGTGTTTTTTCCCCTCTTTGTTCTGACTACAGCAGTCAGTATATGGTAGAATACTTGTACATTAGTGTGAATTACATGTATATGGAAGGTAAATTGGTGTACAAAGGCCATAGGTTTAAAAGGAAACAACTTCAGTAAAGCTCCTCATACAGAGTAATTTCACTTAAATCTTCACATTCCATGGTATGTGAACAAAGGTAAGCTGGCATAGTCGTAACTACTTACTGTATGTAGGCTACTCACACACGCTCCTCCCACATCCTTTTCTTTGCTTCCAGATTTAGCATCACTCCAATAAAGGGTGACTGGGCAGTGCCAAAGAGCTAACTATCATCTTAAACTAAATGATGTATGTTCATTTAATATAAATGCACTATTAAAGTATTAAAACGTTTGATTGGTATGATAGTTTTATTTCTAAATACAATCCCCTGCTACACTAATGCACTTATCCCAGTGTTTCACTAGTGCTAGGATACCATCAAGGTAGAAAGTCTTCTCAGTATGCTGGAGCCATGATTGGACTGCTTGCTTCACATTTGAAACACTGGCCTCCCAGGAACTCCTTTAATTGCCCTGACATATGGAAATGGTTTGAAGTGTGGTCAGGAGTGTACCGGGTAGGTGGCAATAACTCCCAGCTGAGTTCCTGTAATGTGCAAGTGGTGTTCGTTAATGATTGTGTGTACAGTTTCCACAAGTTGGCAACAGGTTATCTATCAATTTTAATGGATCCACTTGCTGAATGTTTACTACAGCAGTGGGCTCTGAGCCACCTCAACCGGAATCAGCATTCACAGACGTACAACCTTCATCACGAGTCTCATCACCGTACTGTGCTTGAAGACTTTTGTAAACGTCAATGTTTTTACTCTTCACAAGGAATTTCATCAAAGTCCTGGTTTGACTTGAAGTCAAGGTAAATTGGTGTACAAAGGCCTTGGTTCCTCCAGGACCAAGGTCCTACATACATACAACATAAATTAACAACATAAATTAACAAAACTATCTAAATACTATACGAAAGACAGCAAAAGACAACATAAAGTGCACATGCAAATGTGCAAACAAGAGCGACAACACAACTCAACAACAATGAGATGAGAGAGCAACAGGAACCAAAAAAGGTAGACAATTATGTATAGAAAAGAGCAACACACTTGCATTATTTCAGTATTTCTCTGTAAAGAATACCTTAAATGCTATAAACCTAGAAGGCTTTTCTAATGAATAACAGAAGGAGTGTTCACACAGGAGCAAGAAGGATCAGAATCACCTTCTTTGGAACCAAAAAAATGCCAGTGCTTATAAAAAAGAAAGAAGATATCAAGATATCAGAGAATTAGTACAGGGATAACACCTGCTTTAATGCTTTAACCACACAGCACAGATCTGTGGCTGTAACACAGCATAGGTCAATATATATATTGACCGATTTATATGGGAATAACATCGCAAAAATGTAGAACCCTCAAAACAAGCATATTATCGTTATTTTTTGGCCATAAAAACAACCGAAGACAACAATAAAAACTCGTGCCATCTGTGCCATTTCTTTTGCCTATGTGACCAATTTTTTGCTTAGTCATGTTTGTATGGTTAAAATGAAATCACACATGCACAATCCTAAGCCCTATATATGTTTATTAAAAGATACAGCAAACAAAAAAAGGCTAAAAAGCTTCTAACATCTATAGCACATGGACTATTTCTTTAATCTAAACCAGTTTATCTCATAATGTAAGAAGAGTAAGTGTAAGTGTGACCTGGCCTTATACACATTGCATTTTCTCTTCAGTGTTTCTCTTTATTATCATACAATAATTATTAACTTAATCAAGTTTGGCAAAAGAATTATACATAACAGACATCATATAAGGAGCACACAAGGATATATAAGCATATATATTGGAAGATAGAAGAAGATAGAAGAAGATATAGACATAAGAAGATATTCAGGTCTCAGGAGGTTAATAGTAAGGTCAGAGAGAGAGAGAGAGAGAGAGAGAGAGAGACTAGGTATACTGACAAGCCAAAAAAAATTAACTAGCACAATACAAAATTCCTTTTTAATGTAGACCATAAGAAAATGTCTATAAACATCAACTATACTGGCCACTGGCCACCAATAAACCTACATTATTAGCTCAGACATGGGAAGAAATTTGACACCACTATAAGGCCACTATTGTCTATTATGTATTGCTGAGTGAATACGACCGGATGACGTAACTGTTCCTGTTTACAGATTTACAGTAGGTTGTGTCCACCAGCTGTTTAAAATACACTTTTAACATGCACACATGTTTGTAACGGTATGGGAAAAGATGCAGTTAGAATACACTGGAAATTTCTTCATATTGAATTACCTTAATAATTAACTATGATTAGATTAATAATTAGCTATAAACAAAGCTGCAATAAAGACAGTGGGAAGTCTTAAATTCCTTAGATGTAGTCAATAAAGATCTCAGCTGAACCTGATATAGGAAACACACAAGAAGTATCTTACGTCTTCTTGAGATACTATAAGAGATTTTGTCTGAGTGTCAGAATCCATCTTGCATATCCTAACTGGAAGTATTGCTCGTTTGATTGTTGCACTGCACGTGACTGTAAAAACTTAAAGAGTGCAGGTGCTCAGGTGAGCTTCTCTCCCTCCAGGACATTTACAGCAGATGGTGCCTGAGGATTATAAATGACCCCAGTCACTTAAACCACAGGCTTTTCCAACAACTGCCTTCTGTCAGATGGTCCTGGAGCATTGGAGAGCAAACAGACTTGAGACATGACAAGACTACTGAATAACCACACACTGAACTATTTTGATATTAAAGTTCTTCACCCTGAAACACATCAAATCTTTGTATTGAAATGTTTGTGATGAGTTTAGTGACTGTGGTGCTAATTTGTTGGCTATTGCTCTATTTCTTTGGTCTGCTATTGAGAAGTTGAATGCCACATCTGACATCAAAGGGGGAAAATATCAACAATCTTATTATAACGCAAGGGTCAGGTTTCAAAATTAATTTTTAAAAAATTATTTAAAAATCTACAATACATATTTTTATTTCTTTATTTTTTTTTAAAAAGTGCTTTGCTTCAGCATTAGTTCAAAACCAGAAGTGGTGCCAAAGATTAATTTCTTCCTCCAGATACTCTGGTGTAAAGGCAACCCCCCCCCCCCCCCCAAACATACACTCACACACTCACATACACATACGCATTGTAAGCTGATTGACTATTTCAAACTGCCCATACTGTATGATCAGGTTTGTGTACACCCATCCATGGAGTACCCTGGCTTGTGCCATGAGTTCCCTGGATAGCAGTACACAAAAAAGCCCAGATGAATGGGAGTTGTATAACTTTGTCAGTAAAATAGTCTAAGCCGGTTTTTTTAAGCTGTTTTTCCTGTGTCCAGCTTTTTGGGATGAGCTTCCTGTTTGCATCTTACAACATTCCCTTAGATGATGTCACATAAATTCTGTCATGTTATTTCTATTAAGCAGTTCCACTCCAGATATTAGGCCAGAAAATAATTACCCCTTTAAATGTTTAAATGTCCCAATTTACCAGATGCCTGGCCTAATTTCTGAATATTTAAACTACTGTTTGTAGTATCACTAAATAAAATCTACATTGATTTTATTTCTACAGCAATAAGAAATATAAAATATTTCATGGATAAATCTGACAAAATAAACAATTTGGTTGTCCGTTGTTATTAAGTCAGACATGTTCTAACTTGCTATTTTTGCCAGTTATCTGGTGGCCTTTCCTCAGGAAACTCAGGGAGACAGGCGCCTCCCATCACACTCCCAGAGTCTCACACCGCTATATCACACGCCACTGCTTCATATGCTCCGATGAGAAAGGCTGGATTCAACCTGTTCCCTCAACTGTTTATATTTTTCTCATTATGTCTACGGATTTGTTTCATCTGTAACCTTTATATGAAACTGGAGCTTTAGTAGGATACTGTCAAATCATGTGGAAAATATGAGTGCAGGTAAAGTTTTTATCATAAAAAACTTTGATTTATGTTATCTGCAGGCATGTTTTCATTTACTTATGTTTCTCAAATTTGCCACATTTTCTAAAACTCTTTATACGAACATAGAGCTTCATTTTACTTTTAACGTAGATGTCTATTTCTTCAAAGTAAAATTTAACAAAGAACTGTACAACTTCTGATAGAAAAGTTGATTTAAAAGGGTAAAGGGCTATATGTAATGCATAAAAATAGTGACTTAAAGAGATTTTGAGTGTATCTGTATTACATTTGACTTACTGTAATGAATTTCATATATGTGTTTTATTAAAACTGAATTGACAGATTTTGTTCCCTAGAATCTAAGACTTTGATCATAAATTATAAACAAGATGTGACCGAAATCTTCTGTATGTTTCAGAATTACGGGAGCGTTACATGAATCCCAAATCCCAGATCCAAGCACGATGTCTTCCCAATGGGCAATCTGGTCACCCAGTGCCTGAAAAGAGCTGCCAGAATCAGGGATATAAACCATCTATTTTCTCCAAAGGAAAAGCAAACCCAACACAGGGTCATGGTTTAAATAATTACCTGAAGAGACACATTAAACAGAACCTAAGGCCTGCTAAGTCTGAACAGCACCTACGGAAAAGCCATAGGAAAGAGGTACAGACACAATGGGAGGAATCACAACTTACAGAGGACGTGGAACAAAGGCAGGAGCAAAAACCAAGGACGGACATTAAATGTAAAGAGGGCTCTATGCAATGGGAGGAGCGTGTACAAGGAGATCAGGAAGAACAGGACAGCATACTAGAACAGGGAGATGAGTTGGGCTGTGGGGAGGAGCTGGCACAAGGGAATGGGTTAGATTGGCAAGTGGGTTTAGAAGAGATTAAAGGATTTAATTTAACTGAAGGACAAGACTTATTGAAGCTTCTCTCTGACTCCTGCAGTAAAGCAGAGGAGGAAATACAAGGAGTGAAGGGCCAGCTACATATGGAAGAGGAAGGAAAGGAAGTGGGTGTAAATGGTAACAAAAGATCACATGTGACACATGTTGATTCCAGACTCTCGTCTAAATACTCGTTTCATAAGCAAATAGTGCATAAAGATGGAATAAAGCAAAACAAAACGCAGACAGCTGTAATGCTGTCTGACAAAACATATGCTCATGAGATGCTCACTGATCAAAAGATTTTAAATGGATTTTACCAAAATAATTCTTACATAAATGGACTTAACACAGATGATTTGACCCCAGAACGAACTGACATAATCAGTATGTTCCCAGAGTTGTGTGATGCGGGTGAGGCATTGGCGGATGCTGATGGCTTTTCAGACTGTGATCTTTTTGAACATATTGAATCCTCTTGGAAGTCAGGAGTCGAAGATGTGGGTGACTGTGGAGATACAGTAATGCTGCCTGTGGAAGAGGACTCAGAGAACTCGAGTGGATCTTTATCTACTTTTGTGGAAGAGGGCAGTGATCAGGTGAAAAACCTTTCATTTTGCAGACATTCCCATTCAGATCCAACAGTTTATCCAAAACCTGAGAGAGAAGCTAAAATATTGTCTGAGGTTTCTGATCAATGCTTTACTTCATTCTGCTCATCTGAGTCTGAGGTGACCTCAGATGAAATGGAAAAGTACGAGACCAGGCAATATCATGAAAAAACTCAGGATGGGGCAGAAACTGTACAAGCTGTACCATATGAGTTCAAAGCAGGCGACTGCAATACAACTTCTATACCAAGTGTGTCTCCCATTGTCTCTATGCAACCTGAAGAGCAAAAGTCACAGCAGGTGGAAGAGGAGCATCTTGTTGGACAAGAGGAAGAAAAGGCAGATATTCTATGTGGTAAGTCATTTTTGGCAAAGATGTTAGAAGAACATGTGTATGAAGAAACTGAGCCAAACTTTCAAACCAAAGACTTTTTGCAGAGCAGGAAGTATTTTATGACGCGATCCATATCCGTAGAAACTCCCAGACTGGATCCACTGAATCCCACAATATCCGGAAAAGGACGTTTAATGCTACACCCACAGTCATACTACACACGACACAATTACCTTGGAGATAGTTTGCCTGTTTTGACTGGTTCACTAGGGTGTCTCTCACCAGGAGGTCCTTGCCCCCCTGCAGTGGAAATACCACCTCCCTTTGAGCTGTCTTCCATCACAAGACGACCAATCCGAAAGAGTACACCTGCTCTCCCAAGTGATGTGACTGCCTGCAATAGGAAACTTGACTTTGGCCTTAAACGTTACTTTTTCCCATTACGATTTCTGAGGAAAACTGAGAGACGGACAGATAGCCGCTCAGTGTCATCTAGGTCCTCTTCAGAATCAAGTCCACAAGGATCTTGCCGGAGGTTAAATTTAATAAGGCAATGTACAGAAAGTCCTGAGCTTCACAGGGCACATGACAGCTCAGTTCTATCATCCCCAGCTTCCCTTCGTTTACACAAGAACATGCACAGGCAAGGGATTAGCACACCTGTGAATAACAATTTTGGGTCAACTAGTCCCAACTCATGGGATATGTCAGATGACTTACTCAATTCCCTTTTTGTACAACCCTTTCCCCTTTCCAAACCTCGCTCTTTCTCTTCCCCTAACGTGGACTCATCAATTTATGAGAACATTTTAAACACAAATCCCCATTATGAAAATGTGCAGGTTCGCCTCTTATCTCCCTCCAATCAGAATCAACGAAACCAGAGTTCAGCCAATGACACTGATGGCTATGTGGATATGAGCAGCCTACCAGGATTTCAGAGCATAAGCCCAGCAGATGAACAGGAGACAGAGAGGTACATATCTATATTTTACCTTTTTACATAAAAAAATATTTTTTGTTAAAATTTAATGAAAAACTACTGAGGGAATTGGAATTGGGTTCCAGAGTAGTGCAACAGAAAAACAATTACCATATCAGTGAGAGATGACAAGATTAAATCCCAACATTTCCACAGCTATCCATGGCTGGGAGCCAAGGCAGTAAAAATGGCCATGCTCCTTGGGTGGCAGGGATGCCATACTGGGTGGAAGTGATGCCATACTGGGTGGAAATGATGGCAAGTGAACAAGATTGGTGTGCTCTCTGGGTGGTGGGTGGTTGGGTGTGGATGGCATATCCTCTATCCCATGTCAATCACACCAGCCAATAATATGAAAGCTACAGTATATACTGTATGTGGAAGAGAATAGCTATAAATTTCCTCTGAGTGTGTTATGCTGCCCTGTGATACAGCATGAGATGCAGTGGACAGGTTTCACATAGTTTTGGGAAGCACTCTCCCTGGTTTGTAGCTGCCGAATGATAAGGGACAGCTGGTTGGTGGGAACTGAGGAGAAAATAGAAGGAAAGCTCCATAATTTTCCTGGTGTTAAGGTCTACCAATCCATTGAATTTGTGTGCGTGTACTTAAAATTAAAATACATTACGCTCTATGTGTGTCTGAGTTACCTGTCTGTTCTATTTTTCAGTGCTTATACAATCTGCTCTCCAATGGTGAGGTCAGATGGATCAGTGAGTGTATCTGTAGGTGTAGTGTGCACAAAAGAGGAGGAGAAAAAAGCATCTGAACGACTGGTAAGCCCTGCACAGGGGCCTATATGTAGAGTCTGAGCCTAGATATGTAAATTTTAACTAGTGCTCTTTTTCTCTGATTTCAGACTGTCAATTGTTCTAGAGTATTTTACCTTGTGAAAGAGCTGCTGGACAGCGAGACACAGTAAGTGCTGTTACAGTAGTTCAACAAGTAAACATAGGAACAGCAGCACTTTTGGAAGAAGTGAAAAAAACATATAGGGGTACATGGGAAGAGTGGATTTAGGAAATAATGGATTATTGTTGAAGAGAGGAAAATGGCCAGTCCTGTGAAGGCTATCCTCATGGCATGACGGGGTTATGGGGGACTGAGAACAGCTGCAATTACCCTTGTTTACAGAACAATTAAAACAACACTGCAGAAACAGAAATGCTAGATTGTAATACATCAAATCCATGAGCAATTTATAGTGACAGTTTAGTGAAATTGTTCATTTTTTTGGACTAAAATATGAATTCAGCCATTCATAGTTTAAACACAGAAGACATGAATAATGCAATAAAAAGAAGCAGATGATGGTGTTGTCACCGAGTCGTAGTGAAATAAATGTAAGATAACTTACTAACTTACTGAGGCATATAGAAACAATCGTTAAATTTATGCCACTCTAAACATATTATGTTCCAGAAACACATTTCCTCAAGTAAAGTGGCTGTTCAAACACAAATTTTAGACTTACAGAAACTCATTATTAAGTTTTTATTTCTTTGGCCAATTTTTCTGTTGCCACTTTAACTTAATCTTTTTGTGCTGGAAACTAATGAACCTGTACCAAGTATCTTGTATTCTTGTATCTTGTATCTTTATTTCTCTTTTTAAGGCATGTAAAGACATTACAGCTTTTAAATGAGGTATGTATACATAAATATATATACGTATTATATACTAAGCCTGAGAAGGTGTACCATAGCTATGATTATATGATTTCTTATAGTCATTGCATCAGTGATTGCAACACCATTTTGACCATTTCCTTCCAAATTTATAACAAATCATGTACCTTTTGGGAGTCCACCGAATGTACACAGCTAAACTTTGTCCTTCCAACTACAGACTGTAGGTGCAGATGAGCAGATGACAAAGCTTTGGAGTGATTTACCTGCAATTTGTTCATTACACCAAGACCTCCACACTCAACTGGAAAGCCGCATTAAAGAGTGGTGAGACACTCAAGTCACACACCTACAGTACATGTTTCATTACATCAGTTCATGTTTCTATGTTTTCCTTTTTTTTTCCAAATGATGACATACTTTCTACTTCTCAGGGATCAGAAAGAAGGCATTGCTGACATTCTCTTGGCTAAGAAAGAAGAGTTTTCAGTTTTCTTTTCCTTTATTAGTCAGCATGATTCCAAAGTGAGGACTATGGAGCAGATGGAGAACACAGTAAGATATCACACATGCATTCTCCTGCACTTTTAAAAAGACACTACCAAACCTAAGGCCTACTCATATTCTAGTATGTGTATATAAATAACTGGAGTGGGATTTTATTAATTTTTAGCAGTCACCTTGCACCTTCAGGTCCTGGGTTCGATTCCCATTGGGTCTATGTGCATGGAGTTTGCATGTTCTCCTCATACTTGGTGGGTTTGCTCTGGGTTCTTCACTTTCTTCCCATAGTCCAAAGACATGCTTAGGCTAACTGGCATTCCCAAATTGCCCATAGCGTGTGAATGTGTGTGTGTGTGAATGTGTGTGTGTGTGTGTGAATGTGCATGTAAATGTTGTCCTACCACTAGATGGGAGTAAATACAATGGTGACCATTGGCCTCCACAGTCCCTAGTTGGACTGCAGAGGTTCCAAGATGGATGGATATTTCAGGGAGTTTTTGCTATATCTAGATTTCTATCTTTTTTTTTTTTACAAGGTCTATTGTTATTTCTCTTGAAATGCACAAAAATGTAATTGAACTGAATTGAAATAAATTTAATTGGAAAAGACCTGCCATAATAAACTATTTAAAAGAGGACCAAAAAAATGCATTCTGGAAAATCGAAGTCCCTCTGTCTCCAGGGTGCACAATGTAGAAAATTAGACATCACCTACCACTGTAACTCATGAAAGGTTGCCAAATAGCGCAAGTGCGTTTAATACCAAAACATATCTAGAGACATTAAGTATAATGTAGATGTGTATAGATATGTAAGACGGCACACAGGTTATTGCTGTTTCATTGTGTATTAAAGAGTGCCTTTATATATAACTTTCAGAAGCTCAGTGTCTCTCTCTCTCAGCAGCTGGACATCAGTGTTCTCAAACAGCAGTTGCTGCAAGTGATAGTGCGAGTCCTGCAATACCGAATGCTTCTAACAGGTAACACATTAAACTTAGCAGCTCTGTTTGTCCAAATATGTGTTAGTCATTACACACATTCCACACCGGTTAGACTCATACTGACTACCAGCATGAAAACCCATGCTACACAAGACCCATTATATCACAACTGTTTTTTACACCACTGTAGCAATTGCTTTGGTTTCCTCTTTCATTGTGAGGCCAACCGTTGCTTTGCCTCAAAGTGAATACCATATATAGTGTATTGTTTAATATATAATGTGTGTTGTTTGTCTGTGCCTTTGACACACCTCTCCATTTATCTTCACTAGATTACAAAAATAATTTCTCACAACTCTCCAGAGAGTATGAGGATACACAAGGTAGGCAGCATGAACAAATAGACATCCTTTATTATGTCTATATCCAATTACTCAATTACATTGAATTTTTTACAAAGAAAAAAAAAGTATGGAGCTATGCATTTGTAAAACATTTAGTGTTACTAAACATACTTCTGTGTTTTGGACATCTATCAAAAATTTTATAAAGGTCTGTTATAACTGTTATTATACTGTATGTCTGCTGTCCGTATTCAATTTCTCTCTTATCTCAGTAATGTGAAGGTCATTGGCCTCTTATCTCCTAGTTTCTGTGTGTTTGATTGAATAAGAGTACTGAAATACCTCGCTCCTCAGTTTCACTCAGATGTAGCATTTGAACCCGGAAGGTTGCCCATAATTCTATCCCTATCTGTTGTTCACGGCACGTGTTGAAATCTAATCAGGTTTTTTTTTTTTTTTTTTTTTAATGTTCTGTCTCAGCTGCTTTGGTGATGGTCTCAGACATAGCTGATAAGGCAAAGGCCGGCCTCAAGAATGGGGTAAGTTGAATGCACTGAGTGTGTGAGACTGAGGCAGTGTGCGCTGTTTGGCAGTGTCATACTGTTATGATGTATAACAAAATGATATGGTGGAAAGAAAAAATCAATGGAACAATGTAAAGATGTAAAAATCTGAATAAAATTTGGAGGACCAGCAGGTCCCCATAATCCATTTGTACATACTGTATATTGTGAGGTTTTTATTACAAAAAAATAAAAAATAAAAATAAATAAATAAATAAATAAATAAATAAAAGGGTTCAGAAAGCATTTTAAAAACTTAAATTTAGACATAGCAAGACTCAGGTAGGGTATATTGGACAAAATCAGGACCAGAATGTGTATAAATGGGAGAGTTCTTTGTGTTGTCTCAGGCAGAAGTCCTGCGTCTGGTCAACATCGAGCACAGTATTCAGGGAATAAAGAACCTGCTTCAGCCTGGAAGGGTGAGAAATCATAACAACTTCATACACAGGACTACTTAACTGGATGAACTTTTATTAATGATGTCGACCCCTGCGTGTTTAGGTGTTTGTAAAAGAGGGAACCCTGATGAAGGTCAGCAGGAAGTGCAAACAGCCACGTCACCTATTCTTGGTATGTCATGTTATTTATTAGTGGTTTGTGCTAAAGCCTTTACGTCCCTTTGCTATTTCAGTCCCCAATGACAGAACCTATTTGTCAACAAAGGATTTTTTTATTCAGCCCTATTGTCTGTCGCTCTGATTTTCCCACACCCCCACATGGTGATGTCCTTGTTTTTTAGCGTTGGATTTCCTGGCAGGATGTTTTTCCCTCAGAACTGTATGTTGTTTGTGAGAAAGAGAGATACACCCATTTATGACGCACAATGGAAAATTTTGAAAATGACAATTTTGGTTAATTTGTACCTAACATAATCATTATGCTTGTATTTAATCTGTGTATGGCAATGATAGTCTGTGACCACTCATAGTTTTGACTGGACAAAGTCATTCATTTTATAAATTCTTTAATCCATTCGTTCATCTTCAGTAACAACGTTATTCTGGTCAGCGTTGCAGTAGATCTGAAGCACCCTGGATGGAAGACCATGCACAGACAAACATATTCATACACTCATTTACAATTGGGTTCAATTTAGAGTAGATATTTACTGACAATGTTTTTGGGAGGTGGGAGGAAACCGGATCATACAGAATACAGTGAAACTCCACACAAACGGTAACCCAAGGCCAGGATAGAGCCAGGGAATGTGGAGTGGTAAGGTGACATCACTGCTGTCACATCACAGATGTTTATTTTCATAAGGTCTGGACAGAGATGACTGAGTGAGCTCATTTACTGGTTATTGTGATTCATTTAACTTTAAATCGTTTTCTTAATGACACCAATTGTAATAGAATAAAGGCCTGGATCTAAAATACAGTACACAGCTCGACATTACTAACCTACCCACCCACGCAGTGTGTGTCACTGGAAATAAAACAAAATGATGAGACAAGCAGAAATCATGAGTCAATACAATATCCTTTACACTGTGACAGACAGTGATACAGCTGTTTTAAACACCTAAATGTCGGCAGCAGTATAACATGAGCGCTGTCTATGAAATTGTGAAAAGATATATGCAAGCACTGTGTGTATAATATGCTTATTATATATAATTATATAATGTTATATAATGCTTTGTGACATCTATATAATAATAAATGAATCACTTTACATCTGGTATTTAGAAGAGAACCACTTTGTAGTGAATACACCACTTTTCTTGCCCTCTTGTGGTGAAAACTGTACAACACAGATTCAAACCGTATCATTAAACAGTTGCAGGACATTTAGTAATAGTTTTTTTCTTTTGTATACTGATATTTCGCTTCATGATTTATATTGCAGATGAGTGATATAATGCTGTATACGTACCCCCAACAGGATGGCAAATACAGACTCATTAACACTTTAGCGCTGACAGGGATGGAGGTAATATACATAGTTGTTATCAAGTAACATAGCTTTACATTGCTTCTGTTGTGCTATTTGCAGCCTTCCTTCTTGATCATCTCCTCTTTTTGTATCTCTCTCAGGTTACTAGACATTTGGTTGAAAATACTGAGAATGCCTTAAAGATTGAGGTGAAAGACATTAGTATCACTTTGTTAGCAAGGTAAAACACGCGCACACATATTCTCTCTCTCTTTCTCTCTTTTTCACATACACTGTACACACATTTTATGTATGTGTTTTTTTGTTTGCAGTTCGTCTATTGAGAGGGATGATTGGTTTGTGACACTAAATCGGACAGTATCTGACCTCGGCTCATTACTGATAGAACCCTCTGGCTGTTTTGAGGTAGAATACATCACCAGCTTGACTGTTAACTTAAATGGCTTTAATCCCCAAAATTAAAAGGCTCAAAAACAAGTAGTCTTATAAACATTTCAACTTGACCCTTATGCTAATTCTGTTTCTGACCAGCAAAAAAGTTCAAAAAGTTTTCATATTCTCCTGAGTGTTCCTAAAGTCACCATACATATTGCCATCCTCTACATCAGTGGTTCCTAACTCTGGTTGCAGGACCACCTGCCTTGCAAATTTTAGTGTTTTCCCTGATCTGTTACACACAACTAAATTAAAGAAAGACGGTTAATTGTCTGATTCGTTAGAACACTAAATTTGCAAGGCAGGTGGTTCTCAAGGAGCAGAGCTGAAAACAACAGCTTTAAAAAAAAAACATTCAAAGTGCAATTACATGCAACAGTATCATATACACTACCGTTCAAAAGTTTGGGGTCACTTGCAAATTTCTTTTTGTTTTTGTTTAGTGATTTATTTTCTACATTCTACAACAATACTGGGGATTTCAAAACTATAAAATAACACA
>JAQMYJ010000037.1:15246078-15264581 GCA_030014305.1 Clarias laeviceps
TACGTAATTACCTAATTCCATATGTGTTATTTTATAGTTTTGAAATCCCCAGTATTGTTGTAGAATGTAGAAAATAATCACTAAACAAAAACAAAGAAATTTGCAAGTGACCCCAAACTTTTGAACGGTAGTGTATATAAAAAAGTACTAAACACTCTTTAGTGTAGATGGCACTGTTTGTCAGAGAACCCTAGCCCTTAAACCAAAAGCTTTTTTAGCCATTCTTTGCATTATGTTTTAATAAATATATTGTATTTGAGTCAGGATTGTGCAGGATTTTTTCAGCAGAATATATTATTCAATATATAGAACTCAGTCAGTTATATGTCAGTCAGTTATTCAAGTCAAACCGGGACATTTGTTTGTGCAGAATGAATCCAGTCATGAAAGTAAAAGATCCCTTTATTTCTCTATATAATTCCCTACATTAATGCACTTATCCGATCATTTCACTAGTGCTTGGATATCGTCAAAGTAGAAAGTTTTCTCATGGTTCTACTGCCTGCTTCACGACACCATCACTGCTGAAACAATGGTTCCCAGGAACTGCTTTAAGGGTACTTTTCTTTAATAGAAAAAAACAGCCTTTGTTCCAAGTAATTTCCACATTTAGACTAAGTTCCTGGAAGGTCACTATTTCAGTAGTGATGATGATATGAAGCAGGCATCCCGCTCATGTCTCCAGTGTACTGTACTTAGAAAACTTTCTACCTTCATGGTATCCAAGACTGGGATAAATGCACTGGGATGAAGTAGCAGGGGCTTATATAAAGAAATAAAGGTAGTTTTTACTTCCAGAACTGTAAAAAGTTCTGCTTTGACTTGAATGCCTCTCATAGGTGTTAAATATATAATACCCAAAACTAAATGCGATTAGTTTAACCTAAAATACCACATGGAATTAATATATGAAAATTCACACATTTTAACATATATTGCACATTTTCATTTTGACAAGTAATTTCTGCACAAGTAAATCCTGTTTTTTTTAATATTCTGTCAACATGCCCCTTCATGTAATATGTTAATCACCTAATAATAATGAATCGCTTTAGAATTCTATATCTAACTGATTCATTTTGTAAGACAGTAGTTTCATACACATTGTTATAGATCATCACTTAGTTTAAATGAATTTTTTATAACTTTACCCTATTCTAAACCTCTATTTGAATCTTCTTTTGGTGTTCCTGAACTTTGAGCAGAGGAACTCTCTCTTGTCCTCATTTGGAGCAGCAGAGAAGGGGAGCATGCACAACATCAGGGACAAAATCACTCACCAGCTGTGCACAGAATGTTTAAAGAATAATTCAAACTGTGTGCCAATTAATAGTGTTGCAGTTAGGAATTATGTAACACTGAAAATTGTACTAGGCATCATCCTTTTTTGTATGTGATGGGTACAGGGACATCTGAACACAATTATGATTTGGACTGTACAACATTTACAACCTCAGCATCTATTCTGCATTTAAATGTTCATAAACATGCTGTCAAAGTTGTGATGTTTGTGTTTTGTTTGGTTCCAGTCATACTGTTTTCTATTAAAAGCAAAACAGTGAGTGAGTAATTTAATACAGTGCTGCTGGTTCATCTGGGGAGCGGCGTTAAAAGCCAAAGCAGCCCCCTTACCACCCCCAGTCCTGCGCCAAATATCTAAAGCACACACACTCTCACAGATTGTGCTTTGCTCACCCACACACTCAAATCTAGGCCATATACTCCAGCACTGTGGACATACAGGGACTAAATCAGGACAAGGCTGCTCACTCTCAGCAAAAGGAACATTTTTCCAGCAACATAAGTACTCGCGAAACTGATAATGTGTTATAATAACTGACATCATATAGATAATATACGTACATGTAATATGTAAAAAGATTCCCCGTCCAGACACAATGTGCGACTATGAACACTCGCACTGTTCATCACAGTTGCATTAAGCAAAGCAAACTTTGTCAGGGTGTTAATCTTTGAGAATTACAATAACTGCCCTTCACTCTCAATGAAAAGGTCATGAGCATGCACCTACAGTACACACATTTTCATGCATGAATGCAGTAGATTTAGTAATGCATCAAGGTTTGAAAGCATGAGTTGAGCTCAAATGAAGAAGAAGACAATAACAGGTTGTACCATATAAAGAAACAGAAAGGACAAAATGCCAACAGCCTTACTGGCTTGGCCTCATATTTTCTCCATAGTTCTTAATACAATGGGTTTAAATCAGTGTGAGCTTAAGTTTACTTGGGAGTCATAAACCGTCCACAACGTGAGCATTTTGAAGCATTGCCACCTTACAGGCTTCAGGGTCCTCGGTTCTGAGTTACTGGCTAGATTTTTGTGCATGGTCTCTGCATGTCCTTGTGGATTTCCTCTGGGTTCTTTGGTTTTCTTCCAAAACACGCTGATGGTATAAGGCAAAAATAATTCCGAAAAAAAGATAACATTTTGCATGCTCCCATTAAGGGGTCACCAGAGCAGACCATGCAGTCCACACAACAACTTTTTTTTTTTTACACTAGCACAGGTTTTACACCAGATGCAACCCTCCCATTTTACCCAGGCTCGGGACAGACCCTGCACCATGTGGGAATTGAACCCGGACCACATGACAGACAGTAGACCTACCACTGAAACACCAATACCTTGACTTGGGGACAGGAGACTTGGGGCATGAGGCGGGGGTACACCCTGGACAGGATGCCAATCCATGATATATTAAATAAAAATAAAATAAAAGAGAAACATTAAGTATAGTATGTGCATGGGCGTGGCCACAAAGGTGGCAGCCGCCACATATTTTAGTGTCAGCTGTCACGCATTTGGCCACGCCCCTGCACAGACTGCATTTTTTTTAATAATGACATGATGAAAAGATAATGACATAAGAGGAACTATGTCCACAAACCACAGATGAGTAAATAAAACTAGTATGTGAAAGTTTTACACCACATCAGGTTTGCATACTCCGTAATCCACAGTTGTGTGCGGTTTTGGACGCAGCCGCAGAAAGCGCGCGAGCACCTGGGCGACGTCAGTCTCCGCCCCACTTGGTCTTCGAGCGAGCTGCACTTCCTCCAGCGCGCGCGCGGCGAGGACACAGGCGCAGGGCGGCGCGGCGCAGGAAAGTCTCTCTCCTGGAACACAGGTGAGTCGGACAACACATTTCACGGTCATGTATATATTTTTTAATATTTTTAATAGTGTACTAATATTGAGAATGCGGAAATATGTGAGCTTCTCTGTCTTCAGTAATTTGTTCTCTGGAGCTGGGTCGCAGTTTATGTGTGGCTTCAGCTGGGCTTAACTACATACATACCTGTTAAACATATTGTGTGATAAATGGATATATATTTAACTCTTTAAGAGCCATGGGAGATGAATGTGTGTGGCAAAGAATTTTTTTTTATCCTGCTCATGTCATTTTGCTCACCAGTCTGAGAGTGCAATATTTGCTAGTGACTGTTTCTTTGCTTTCAGTTTTTTTATTTCATTTTTTCAAGCATGCTATGTGTACATTTATATAAACAGCCTGTAAACATAACAAACAAACACAAAAGAAGAGATGTTTCTTCTTCTTCTTTTTCTTCTTCTTCTTATTAGTAGACTAACTAATTTCATATAGAAAAGATCAGATAGATGATCCACATTAGACCCGATACCCGACCGGTGCCAGCTCTGGTCCTGTAGCGTGGTACAAACAGATTGCGATGCGTTGTTGCTGCACCTCTGGTTTCTCCAACACTCCTTACAACAATCTGAATGATTGCTTTGATGGCAGGTTGCTGTGGAGATCAACATCCTGTTGCTGTGGTTGTGTATAACATCACCGCAGTTTCAGGGCGACCGTAGAGACTTCCTCTCCACTTTCTCAATACACACACATGCATACACACATTGTCTTATACATGCACGTCCCCTCACTTAGTAAGCAGAAATGTCATCCATTAAAAAAACTTTTTGAACCATTTGGGCCACTCTGTGAAAATGTTCAGCCACTGCGTCCATGTTACACTCACAGCGTTTCAAGCAGGGTGTAGTGAAGTCACTGATTTAATACATATTGCAAATAGATTGTCATAAAACACTGCTATATAAAATCTTAACTTCAGTCTTCTGAATCCTTCTTTTAATGAAAAATAGGCCTTCCATCAATATTCAAGTTAACAGATCTTGTGTTATTGATCATTTTCAATCCTCTTTCAATGTTATCTATTGACTTGTCAAATGTTTCCTTTTTTACATACATTGTTTACTGATGATTTTTTTTTGTCCTTGTTACAGTAAATGTGATGCCCTTAAAATTCCTTTTTTTTTTTTTTTTTTGCAATTTTAACTTCATGTCGTGATTTTGCAGCAGTTTTCATAGAGTGACCCAACTAAAAAATTTTAATCATATGATTTAAAAATGGTTTGGAAACCTGGAAGACTTGGAAATTAACCTCAGCAGACGTCACATTTGGGATACCTTTTAGTTGCATTGTAATAGTCTTTGCAGGGTTACCACTGTTCTCTATCATCTCAGCTTTTCAGCAGTGTTAGTCATTATTTTACAGATCAAGCTGACTATATTAACATGTACACACATGCATTAAGGATTTTGCTAACATGTGATACCTCTGAAATTGTGCTGCAGCTCATGGCAGTTGAAATGACTTCTGGCAATATGCAAATGCCTCTACTGCTTTATCATTTACATGTGCACGCTTTAAAAATGGTTCTTTGGTTCATCCTTATGTGGAAGTTTAATGTAGAACCTAACAACATTGTTTTTCTTTAAGAGAGGGTTTTTAAATTTTCCCTCTAGGAAACCGCAACTCCTTAACAGGTCGAGGAACATGATGCCACCCTGTCTCTGATTTATTTTCCTATAAGGGCACATCCTGTAATGTTTTACTCCTTACATGCCACCCATTTATCTGATGTCTGTGTGGATCTACTCCTATATGATAGCCTTACCTTTTGTTCCTAGGCTGAAGGAATTTTTGCTTCATAGGCTAATCATTTGATTTAATCATCCCAGGTGCAGCAATTAAGTGAGATTTAGATACAATTTTGCATCCATAACCATTTGATTATCCAAACTTACAGAATCACTTTATTTCTCACAGTGTTTCACATTTCCTCACTATGATGATATAATCAAGAGTTGTACATTAAGCAGAAGCACTGTCTACAAAGTACCAGTGGCTGTTTGGGACGCTGCTCAGGACACAATTCACGCTGTTCCTTACATTTCAGACTTTGTTGTTGTGTTTGACCTGTTTGTAGGCAGATGTATAATTTCTGAAGCTAAGAATATGCCCCCATGGAAAAGCTTATGCGGGTGTTAAGCAAGAAGTCGCAAACAGACACACAATCTAAGCACTTGTGCAGCTCACCATTGGAATTCTCACCTATAAACACACTTCACGATCACACACACTCATGCATTACGTGTTTACACTGTCTGAGTGTACAAACTGTAAGGTGTTTCAAAAATAACTTTCTTTCCTTTTTTGTCAGGGAATGTCTGAGCACAGACACACATGCAACATGATAACCTAACCTGCCCACACAATGCCTTTTTTGTGTGTCTGTGTGTGTGCCCACATGCTCACTGTTGCTTTTTTTTTTTTTTTTTTTAATAAACTCTCACACACTCAAACACTGACTCTATAGGAATGCACTACAATTCTGAGAAGCATAAAGCACTGTAACGTTGCAACTTGCTTTAGGTTTGGGTTTCAATGTGTTTCAACATGTCACTGGGAGAACGTCTATAGGAATGTGTTCATGAATGCGTCCCTTTGCTGTCTAAAGTTAAACTGGGTGGTCAGCTTTCAAGATATGTGATAAACGTTGCTCACACACCATATTACCACTGAAGTAGTGAAACCCATAGTTCCCAGCTCGAATCTGTTCCCTGATCCAAAGTCCAGAGTCATCTGAAGAAAGCAGCTGTGAAGCATGTGTGTGCGTGTGCACCTCTGTGTGTGTGTGTCTGTGTGTGTGTGTGTAAAAGCATTTCTCTCAGCATTTCAACATGTTGACTAAATAAACAATGAAGACAATCCCAAGCCTTATCATATATTGACAAGTTCTGAGACAGAACAAACTGCTACTTTCCTATTTACAAATCTTGATCATTCACTATAAATATTGTTTGTGCAGTGTTGGGGTGGTGTGGTGCCTTCTGTGATATTTCTCCCAGTAGTCCTCTTTAAATAGGTGTTTTTGTGGGAGTGATTGTGGAAGCTCACTTGTTAGGCATCTTTTTTAATTTTATTTATTTATTTTTTTACTTATTTGTAGGCTGTGTGTGAGCGGTCACCATGGCCCCCTTCTTGAGGATTACCTTCAATGCCTATGAATTTGGAGCCCTGCCTCCAGTGCCTGAAGCTCCATTCTGTGCAGTCAAGCTTAAGGAGTCGCTTAGCACAGGTGTGTATGCAGGTGTGAGTTTTAGTCATTGGTGGGTTTTCATCCTCTGTTACATGCAGTTTGATCCCCTTCTCTTGTTAGAACGAGGGAAGACACTGATTCAGAGGAAGCCTACGTTGTTTCCTGCTTGGCGATCCAGTTTCGATGCACATATTTACGAAGGCCGCGTCCTTCAGATTCTGCTCATGCGCACTGCTGATGATCCCTTAGCAGAAGTCACACTCGGTGTATCTGTTTTAGCAGAGCGTTGCAAGAAAGCCAACGGCCGTTCAGAGTTTTGGGTATGTATGTATGTAGGTGTGTATGTATGTATGTATGTCTGTGTGTGTGTGTGTGTGTGTGTGTGTGTTTCACAGTGTGTATGAAGCTATATTTTCTCATTTTGCCCATCTTCAGGTTGATCTACAACCTTCAGGAAAAGTGATGATGTCCGTACAGTATTTTCTGGAAGACACGGACACTGGTGAGAGTTACTGTCAGGTCCTTAGATGCTTGAACAGTGACACAATTTCTGTATTTTTGCCACTATACACCACCACAATGTAAATAAGCAATATCAAATAACAGGGAGTGCTGTTATACCTGATATCAGCACGGCTGTGATACAATCATAGGCACGAGGGCACGGCGCAATATTGCTCGTATACAACAGTTTTATAAATGTCATTTACGATCAACAGATTGTGATTTGTTTGTTTATTTAATTAGTTATTTGGCTCTGACACACATATCTTTCCGCAACTAGGTCAACTAGAGTTAAGCAGGCAACTGACAATTAGTGTAATTAATAGGGATAAACCTAACAGCTATTTTACTTATATTACTGTGCAAAAGTCTTGGCACATACAAAAATAAGCAAAGGTGCTTTTGCAAACATTTCTGCATGAAATAAACTTCTATAAAGAGCAATAAAGAGTAATAAAATAAACAGTCAATATTTGAAGTTAAAACTCATTGATTAAAATCAGGAGTTTTAGACACGGATTTGTGCAGTTTTATAAGAAAACAGTTGTTAGGTTTTACTGAGCATGCTAGTGAATATGAGTTCTTCTGGTAACTTTGTCACACTCGCACTTTTCTATTTTTATAAAAATCCCAGGAGTGTACATTAGGTCTGTCTTGTACTATATATTTTTTTCTTTACGGCCATGCATACAGTATATTCTCCTGTAATGTTCTTTATTTATTAATTTTTAAGTTATATATAGAAATACTGAATGATTTTGTACATAATTATGCAGACATGATAAACATATATAACAAATTAACTGTACAATGTTGCACAGTTATACAATTATTTTTAAACCTGTGAAAATGGAGGAACTGTGTAATAAATGGCTATAATTCATAAACCGGTCGGAAAGTCAACACTTCAATCACATATTAATTGCCTTATTTCAAATTTCTGATTTGGGTATGGAGGTGATGAAAGAGGCAAAATTCTGAAAATGTAGTTGTATGCATTAGAATAAAAAAAATAATAATAATAAATAAATAAATAGAAAATATCTAGCAAGGAAGTAGAGAAGTGTTAATACATACTACATGATTTTATTTTTAACATGCACATTATATAGCTGAGTGATCTGCTTTACTGGTTCGTGTGGAAAAAGGGAAACTACCACCATTTTGCAGTTTACTACAAAAGGATGGTTGAATCAAAACACAGATATCAGAAATAATTCAATATTCAAGTAGAAAGAATTTTTAAACTGAAGTTGGAGACACTTAAACAAGCTAAAGATGGATGTAAACTGATATGGTTTTATTTTCCCGTTGATAATAATATTGCAGTTAAAATAAATGCAACACACTATTGACCATTGACAATTTTTATAGTTGCCTTAATTTTTCTTTAATCTTTAATTAGTTGTATATTCATTGTTGGCTCATTGGCTCTAGTTTACTCAGCATACAGGACAATGTGTAATGGGTGGTGTGGGTGGCAATTGTCTAAAAAGTGTTGTTTCTCAGAAATGTTTTCATTAATCATGGCTAAACACCTCACCTCTGCACCAGTCATTCCTGCATAGTCTTTATTGTGAAAAATTCATTGTGCATTTCCAATCTATAGATAGGCTTAAAATATATGGCTTGTTTCAACACCACAATGTTTAAACTGAAGAGATAAATCAGGGTGTTTTGTATTCTGCATCATGATGGGTTGGAGAGATCTCATACAATTGTTAGTTGCATGATTTATTTCTTTATAGAAACCCCATCAGGGTAACTAGCATTCTTTATCAAGATTGCTGGTTTAAAAATGACTGTGGTCTAACAGCTGCATACCAGGAAGGAAGGGTTGCCAGACTGACAGGAAATTATTAGCTTTGTGCAAAATGTCAGTGTCTGATTTGTTTCTTATTTCTAGTGCAGAAGAAAATAGAAATTTGATTCTTATGGAATTTTTCTTTCACTTTCCTTTTTTTTCTGCTACTCAGAGTCTCATCAGTCAGGAACAGAAGAAGAAGCTCCGACTCTAAATCGGCGTCGTGGGGCCATTAAACAGGCCAAAGTTCACTTCATCAAAAACCATGAATTCATCGCCACCTTCTTTAGACAACCCACTTTTTGCTCAGTGTGCAGAGACTTCGTCTGGTGAGGCTGTGTTTTGTGTGGGTGTATATGAGACAGTGTGAAACAGTCATACCATAACAATCAAATAAGAGCATATATGAAAATGTATAATTGCACTCCCTACCCATTAAGGAAAAGTATAATGTTATATAGTGTGGCAGAATGATATAAAATATAATAATGAGATTAATTTAATGATAAAATAATAAATTTTATTTTATTTGTCAGGGGGTTGAACAAGCAAGGATACAAGTGTAGACGTAAGTATTTTGGCCCGCATGCAATCTTTGCCGTAATATGGAATAGTGATCATTTTTTTCACTTTCAGTTCTTTGGTTTCCATAGAATGCAATGCAGCTATTCATAAAAAGTGTATCGATAAAATCATTGGCAGATGCACTGGCACAGCAACTAACAGTCGTGACACTATGGTATGTGTAACATTCTTAGAATGTAAACTGTTTTTAGGTTTATCAATCCAATTACACACAATTACATGGTGTTCGTGTTTGGTTGGGTGTGTATTCAGTTTCAGAAGGAGCGTTTTAAAATTGACATGCCACATCGCTTTAAGACCTACAACTATATGAGCCCCACCTTTTGCGACCACTGTGGAAGTCTGCTTTGGGGTCTCGTCAAGCAGGGACTGAAGTGTGAGGGTGAGGACGACATTAATTTGTGCATGAGCGTGCATGTGCAAGCATGTGCAGCCAGTTGTGTGCACGTTTTTGTGAGTGTTTCTGACTGTGATGATTTTCCTAGACTGTGCTATGAATGTGCATCATAAGTGCCAGACTAAAGTCGCCAACCTTTGTGGAATCAATCAGAAACTATTAGCTGAGGCTCTCACTCAAGTCGGCCCGGTGAGTGTGTACTTAATAGTGTGCAAATTTACTGTTTAAAAAAAAGTATTAAAAAAAATGTTTCCAACTTATTTTTCTGTCTATCTACAGCATTTTAATTGTATTTGGAATTTCTAGCAATGATTATAAATAAGGCTTTACATGTACTGATAGAGGACTGATACCATGATGAAATTAGAAACCAACTAAGGGCATATAAAGTGCAACTAAGGGCATATAAAGTGCAACTAAGGGCATATAACGCGGTATATAACACAGTGTTGTAGTAGTTTTTAATTTACATTAGTATGTAAAACAAATTAGTATCAACATCTAAACTACAGTAATTATGTTTACATGGGTTAATGCAACATGCATTATTGTTAAAGAATTTATTGTTGATGCTTTTCTCAAACCTTTTATACATAATAGCACCAAAAATGAGACAATGCACTTTGCAACACATAAGCACAAAATAACACCTCCGAAAAGTGTGTCATATTTAAACAGGCAAATTATAAAAAATATTTTAAAAAATGTAATTTTATTTATATTGATTTTTTTCCTCCTCACTTCACTATCATGAGTTATTTTGTGAGTCATGACATTTAGCCCCAATTATATTCATATCAGCTCCAGATTGTTACACTATAAATGTTTGCAATTTTCATTGGGGGAATACTTAAAGCACTGTACATGTTTTGCATAAATGTTAATTCACAGAAGTCAACGAAGAGGCCTGAATCAAACACACAGGATGCAGGAATTTACAAAGACTACACTAAAAGCCCAGGACCTGATGTTAACGGTTGGTTTGTGTGTATAATAAATCAAAACCAAAACTGTGATTAATATAGTGGAAGTAGTAATAATTACGATCATGCTTTGTAGACGGTCCTCTATATGGTCACCTCTGGGATGGGTCAAGTCCTAACCCTCCACCTCGGATCACACACCAAACACGCATCACAGCCGAGCAGTTCACCTTTCATAAAGTCCTGGGCAAGGGAAGCTTTGGCAAGGTATTGCTTTCCTGTGTGGCTCTCAGTTTCATTATTCCTTCTTTCACCTTTTATGCATGTCAGTTTATTGTACATCTTTCCCTTTTTTATCCAGTTATTCCAATTCCCATCCAGGAAGTATAAGATTTTTTTTGTACTCCTTTTTTTTCCACACAGTTTAATATGTCTCTTTTAGGTGTTTTTGGCCGAGTTAAAGAACACTGGAGAATGGTTTGCAGTGAAAGCCCTAAAGAAAGATGTGGTATTAATGGATGATGATGTAGAATGCACTATGGTGGAAAAGCGGGTGTTGGCTCTGGCCTGGGATAATCCATTCCTTACACACCTCTACTCCACTTTTCAGACTAAGGTAACTCCCATCATAAATCCATCCAATATTAGGTTAATATTAGCTTAATTCATTTCAAACAAATAAAATTAAAATTTGCTTTGATTTTAAGAACAATAAGGTTTCCTAAAACAATCTGTATGTTAGGATCACTTGTTCTTTGTGATGGAGTATCTCAATGGAGGAGATCTGATGTTCCATATACAGGAAAAAGGACGCTTTGACCTCTACAGAGCCACGTGAGACAGCACAGACAGTAAAACAATATTCAGGCGAAAACTGCTTTTGGCTGTAATGTATCTAAAACAGTTGTCTCTTTACCTGGCTTTAGATTCTATGGAGCTGAAATAGTCTGTGGACTACAGTTTCTGCATGAAAAAGGCATCATCTACAGGTACTTCTAATGAGTTTCTTTCCAATGCACAGTGTCAATGTCCATTCTTCATAAACTGTGGTAATATTTTTATAAACTGTTGTTTTTTTATTTATAATCATGCAAAAAATCTCAAACTGAGCTGCTCAATGCTTAAACTTAAATTTTTCTTAATATTTTAGAATATTATATTATAATAATATTTTTTATTTTACATGTAGGTTTGCTTTAAATATACATTTTATTTTAATATATTTTACCTAATAAATTATTTACAAATATTTTACTTAATTAAAATAAACTGATAATGGTTTCAAATTTAGGGCTTTCCCTAAATAGGGCTACCCAGATAAAATATTTGCTTGTACATTGAAAATGGGAATTATCAACCGATACCGTTAATACCAAACAATATTATGACAGTACTATAAAATAAAATATATATTTTGTTACAAACCTTGTTACAAGCAAATAATATATATATATATTTTATATTTAACTACCTCCACTGCAAACATATACAAAATAAAAAATCTATTTAAAAAAAATTATTCTGGAGTCAATGTGGAATCATTGAGGCACACAAAAAAATGTGATGTGTAACTGAATAAATTTTTCCCCCAGCCCTGTTTTACACATCTAATTAGCATGTATATGTAGTGACTCTCATATATAAGCATTTGGATTTACTAATAAAAACACAAGGCTAGTATTTGCATTACACACCACAGCATTTCCTTTCTCCTTTTTAGGGATCTGAAGTTGGATAATGTGATGCTGGATGGAGAGGGTCATATAAAAATTGCTGATTTTGGCATGTGTAAGGAGAACGTTTTTGGAGAAAATTTTGCCTCAACATTTTGTGGAACCCCAGACTATATTGCTCCTGAGGTAAGAAGAGGGTTCTTAACGCTAATCCTAACCCTCTCCAGTTATAGTAACACACTGGTTAAAGTGTGTGTGTGTGTGTGTAGATCTTATTAGGTCAGCAGTATTCATTTTCTGTGGACTGGTGGTCATTTGGTGTGCTGATATACGAGATGCTGATTGGTCAGTCCCCATTCCATGGCGATGATGAGGATGAACTGTTTGAGTCAATCCGCATGGACACGCCTCACTACCCCCGCTGGCTCACCGTGGAAACCAAAGATATGCTAGAGCGGGTACATATGAAGACACAATTGTGTAGACATGGAAGCTTATTAATATATCATTCTGCTGTACTGCAAAGCATTTATAAGTAAATTAAATATTAAATAATAAAAATATATATTTTTTGTTTTATACATCTATAGTTGTTTGTGCGGGACCCCTCTCATCGTTTGGGAATTGTGGGTAATATTCGAGCTCATCTATTCTTCAAGACGGTTAACTGGTCTGCTTTAGAGAAGAGAGAAATTGACCCCCCTTTCCGGCCACAAGTGGTATGATCTGTATTTTGTCATGAACATTGAAGCTAAAGAAAAAAGATGCTTTTGTTCCTCTATTTGTCATGCTTCTGATTTCTGTTTGTTTCCTATTTGCAGAAAGCTCCCAATGACTGCAGTAACTTTGACCGAGAGTTTTTAAGTGAGAAGCCCCGCCTCTCTCAATGTGAGAAAGGGTTAATTGACTCAATGGACCAGAGCGGTTTTGATGGCTTCTCATTCATTAATCCTAAAATGGAGCGCTTCCTGAAGTGACAAACGACACACACTTCCACCACTTAGCATGGCAGGGAAAGTCCAGTATGATTATAATTTTTAAAGTTCACCAAAAGGTCCATTATCTATCTTTTATCAGAATAAAGTTTCAGAATCATTGGTACTTAGACTGCAACATGTTAGATAAATACATTTTTAATGCTGAATTGTTAGCTCATGTTCCTTCATTAAGCTAAGCAGTGTAGAGGTGATAACTAGACCTCCATGTTAGGTTTTTCCATTTTTGTCACACTCTTGCAAAAGTCTTTGTAGACTTAGTTTTATTCAATTAAACTTTTGTCAATAGTAACCCGTTTATTACTTCAGTAATCATTCATGTGTTCATAAACACTGTTAGTGTTTTTACTGAGATAAGGTTGATGTTTGGATGATTACAAATAAATTTAAGGGAAGACGAAAGGACCTCAGAGCATTTAGGTTATAATAAGTAAAGGTGTGATTCCAAGGCTGTCTTCTGTTGTTGTATAACATTGTGCTGTGATTTTGTGAGGGTTAGTGTTATCTACGTACATGCATACAATGTATGTCATGTTGTGCAAACAGATCCAGTCCTTGTGTATATGTGTATTATTAAGAATTAAGGAACTAAAACAACAGATTTCATTATGTATATTAATTCTGCATGTTTGTGTAGATGTTTAAGCTTAAAATAAGCATAATGTGAGTATGAGTATTATACTGTATACTGTAAATTAAGATGATGTACATATATCTGCTACAGGTGCTTTTGGCTTGATGTATATGCATAAGGTTGCGTTCAAGCTTTGTTTATCATCTGCCATTAAACATGAGCACATGAACAAACAATTATCTGCATTTACTGTGATTTAATGAGTCAGCTTGGATTGAACTGAATCAACAAAACAATCTCTGAAGTGCGTCACCTGGCTGGTTTGCACAATTCCACTTTTCAACTATTTACTTTTTCTTGCCAACGCTTAAGTTGATAAGGTAACAAATTAACCTTGGAATTTTAGATTCTATAGTATATTATTTATTCAGCCTCCGTAAAGAAAACAGTAAACACATTATCCTGGTCAGAATAATGGAGAATCTGAATCTTCTGATAGCACTGGGTGCAAGCAGGAGAATTCTGCTTGCACATTGCACTTCGGTCCATCCCATGGCATCATGCATACACATTCACACCTAGGGACAATTTAATGCAATTAATCCACCTACCTCTGGGGTTTTAAGGGGCAGGCTGCAAACCCACGTAAACACAGGGAGAACATGATTTATATAAAACCTTTTAGTTGCTGATAAATAGAGCTTTAAGAAGATACATTGATAGCTATGTTTTATTCAGATATTACTGAATGACTGATATGACAAGCATGTATTAGTAATGATCATAAATAGAATGCTCATTAAAAAACAAAACAAAAAAAAAACAGGCGTATGTGCACACACACACACACACACACACGCAGGCCTACACAAGTCTACCCTAAAACTATATATGAAGGGTGCAAATTACTGCAGTTTCTAACTCCTACAGATAATAAAATGCTTTATGATTTTTTTCATAATAGTTGTACTGGTCAGCTGTACACGTTGCTCATTTTTACTAAAACTATATGATGCTATATAGTTATGGGGCTCAAGCTTTTTTTCTTATAATATTTCTTATATTATAAAAGATATTATTATTTAGATAATATTATTATTATTAAGACAGAGACAGCATTGTTCAATGCAATGGGCTCTTGTAATGGGCTCTTAACATTATAGCAGCCCATTTACCTGTTCTTATTTTAGGATGCCTATATTTTCACATTTCACTAGCCATCTACCTCACATCTTTCATTTGCAGATAATATATGGGGTGAAGAAATAACTTTTTGTTCTTAAATTCGCCTATGAGTGGGTGATACAGTGATCTCTATGCGGTAGGATGTTCTGTATGTGTATTTGAGGTTAACAGTCAAGTACAGTAATCCAAACCCTGGTTGTACCTCAGTTAAAATGTTGAGGAAATGCGCCATCTTTTGGCGGATTGAACTCCTACCGAACAACAAACGATGGGCTATTAATAGAGTACTTTAAAGTATTTTAAGTAGGTGAGTACAAAGGTACTCCCTATGCATCTTTATTTTAAGCATTTCTTAAATATTGTTACCTAAGGAACCAAAACCTATGTAATTTCACTATGTTCAAATGAAATATAGGTGCATTCTATAACAGGATAACAATCACAAACATAAGGTCTAATCAAACAGAATTTTGATTTGACCATAATATACTTAAATAAGTGAAATTATTGTTAACAGATCAGTTCAGTTCAGCTCTTGTAAATAGTATATGCACATAATTATTAATAAGATGTATTTGTAAATTCAATGCTATATATGTCCGTAAACCAAGTAAATATATAATATAATATAATATAATATAATATATGATTAGAATGAATGTAATATATGCAGTGTAAAAATGCGTAAATTATTTAATATACACTTTACATGTATGTAATCATCTTATTTGCCAGTTTGTTTTGCTTTTGCTTGCTGCTATAATTATATAATAGCATGTAGCATGAACATAAATTGTGGAATGTTTTTTATCTAAAAATGTATTTTGGAATGAATAAAAAATATGCAAATACTAATATAGCCTACATGATAAATTGTCATTCCTACAAGTGTGCTTTGTGGGTGCAAAATTATTGCTTTGTGATATAAATCATTACAGGTGAGATAAATGTGCTTTGGCGTCTTAGTACTCGTGCGTGGGGTTTTACTTCCGGTTTCACGACGACGTTATTCGCTGCACAGGTTGTCTGATCTGCACGTAATAGGAAGAGACATCATGTGATACATTATGGCCTGTAGATCGGCGATCTTACGTATAGTCGCGTGAATTCGCACACTGTCGTGGTTCAGTGGAGTTGGTGCTCATACTGAAAGCAGGTGGATTTTGTGTGTATGCGAGAAGAAAAAAAAAAGAAAAAACAGCTTCTGAAGTAAAGCTGTTGGTGTCCATGTGGATACTGAGTGTTTGGTCAGAAGATAAGCGTAAAGCGGCGAGTGTGATTGTGTGTGTGAGTGAGAGCGCGCGCGCGCGCCGCTGAATCAGCACTCTGGTGGTGTCTCGCGCTCTGCGGTGATAGACTTCGCGATGCTGCTGACGGTGTTCTGCGCGCTGGGAGACCGCGGTGAGACCACCTTCGCCCTCGAGGTCTCCCCAGAGCTTGAACTCAGGGATTTTTTGGCTCTTTGTGAACTCGAATCAGGAATCCCCGCAGGAGAGATTCAGGTAAAACGTGTGTAGTAAAGTCAGTGAAGGTATAGCAGTTTAGCAGTCAGCTAACTTAGCTGTGGCTTGGTTGTAGTTTGTACAGTACGGTTAGCAGTTAGCACACATACCACGGACCCGGTGTTTGAGGCTATTTATAGTTCTGAAGAAGCTAACTCAGGATTAATCCCTTCTACTCTTTCCGTTTTTCTGTTTTTTAAACTATAGTAAATTTATTTCTGAAATGTTTGCTGCTTTATTTTGGCTGGGTGTAAAATTAAACCAGTATGCTAATTAGCCTGGTATCCTGTTTACCCAGCTGAGCTAGTAACGTTAACCTGGTGAACAGACGCGTTGTTTACAAACAAACAGTAAACAGCTGAGTGCTTTGTAGGTCTGTGGTAAAGTTAATGATCAAAAGAATGCTTTAAAATGATAACAGAAACTGGTGAAAATTATTTGGTTTTGTTTGTTTTTTTGTTGTAATGTTTTACTTTCGGTTTGATTAGGCTTTTTGATTTAAAAAAACAGGCTCAGAATCTGTGTGTGTTTGTTTATCTTTTTGGGGTAAATGTGTAACTCTAAAGTCTTTGTTGTTGTTTTCTTCAGATCTCGTATGCGGAGCAGCCTCTGAGAGACCTCACCCGAGCCCTGGGGAATTTCGGCCTGAAGGATGGAGATGTGGTGGTTTTGAGACAGGCTGAGAGAAAGCCAGCGCCTCAGCCATCCTTTCCAGGTAACTTTGTTCATCTTTTATACCGCTTATCCTGTACAGGGTCACGGAAAGCCTGATGTCAGTCCATTGCAGGGCACATACACACATACACACAATTGTTCACTATGGACACTTTGGAAATCCCAATTAGCCCAATCTGCATATGTTTTGACTAATCTAATCCTCGACCCTGGAGGTGTGAGGCCACATTGCTAACCACTACACCACCATATCTGAAAACATGCTGGTTCTTCTGCTTAAATGTTTTTCTGATTAATGTATTGAAGTGAAAATCCACTCCTATTAACTTATTCATTCTGTGACACAATTGTGACTTGATTCAGTTGTTAGATGCTTTACAAAGGAAATTAAAAGTTCCTTAAATGCTCCAAACGTATTAGTGGAGGACTACTGATTGGAAGGTCTTAGGTTCATGTCCCAACAATGTCAAGCTGGCCCTGTTGGACCCTTAACCCTCAACTGCTCATATTTAAGACATTTAACTGTTTCCTGCAAATATAAAGGTGTGCCGAAATGTCACCCTATCAGAATGTTAACATAGCCCACTCAGTGTTCCTTCAGTGGAGCAGAGCTTTAGGAATTAGAACTTTAACTTGAATAGTCCAGCTCTCTCACCTGTTCACTTGTACACTCTGCTTAAAAAGATCACATTCCAAGGATGCAGCTTTCGTGCTAACACCACCATCCATGCCATTATGCTTGTCATTTTATAGATCACTCTCTAGGCCTCTGTTGTAACTCAGCACAGGTATGACATATCAATGGACTGCACTCTGGAAATTAAAATTCTTTGATTCTTGTGTTGCATTTCTCCATAGCTGGAAAAAAAAAAAAAGCTCCTGCCCTTTTGTTTGATGGAGTTAATGGCTAAAATGACCATTACTCCTATAAGTGAGATAAACATATTCTATGTTTAAACTCTGTTCAGTGTATGTCTTTTTGTGTTATGTTAAGTCATGTCATAATTAGTCATTGCATTAATCTAAACAGTTAATGAGTTAGTTAGACTGATTGATTATCTTCCTTACTTTTTTCTTTTGTGAAAAATAGAAGATAGTAACATAAAATCTCAGTCATGGCGATGTTTTCAGCCATTTTTAAGTTATTCAAAAATAATAAAATTATTTCTGGAGATCCAACTTGTAATTACAGCTTGAAGAGACAATGTGTAATTTTCATAGTGGACAAGCTTGGAATTACTATAATCCTGATAGCACATAAAGACAACATTAGACATGACTTTTTTTTTTTCTGTCGGG
>JAQMYJ010000037.1:15264591-15288238 GCA_030014305.1 Clarias laeviceps
CACCCCCCCCCCCCCCCCCTCCAGGGCTGCCCCATAGTGATTTTAGCTCCATCTCAGTTCCCGGCACTTCCTCAAACCATCGTTCCACTACACAGCCTCAAAATCCTAGGGCTACCCCCCAAGCACCCAATGCTGCCTCCCCTGCCTCATCTCCTCAGGGATTGGATAATCCGGCCCTGTTACGAGATATGTTGCTTGCCAATCCACATGAGCTGTCGCTGCTTAAGGAACGCAACCCGCCTCTGGCTGAGGCCCTGTTGAGCGGTGACCTCGGTGAGTACAGATGATTACAGAGAGCAGAAGGCGTCTATAATAAATGTTATTGTGGTCAGTAAATGTTCATGACATTCTTCTACTACTATCTCTGTTTCAGAGCGCTTCATGAAAGTGCTACAGGAGCAGCAGCAGGATCGAGCCAAAAGAGAGCAGGAGAGAATCAGACTGCTCACTTCTGACCCTTTTGACCTGGAAGCTCAGGCCAAGATTGAGGAGGACATCAGGTACAACACCGGGTTGTGGTGTATGTGTTCATAATGTGTCGTAAAGCTTTCCAGTGCTATAAAATGAATATTCAGTCTGTTTAAAGGCATAGTAATATGTCAGTGACATATTTTAAAAAAATTTAAATATATGAGTCTATAATATAAAAATTATAAATAAATAATTTGAATAACCTAATTGTAGTTTAAATTAAGGAACATGCTGTGTCTTTAATGGAATAAATGTGAATTTGATTTGTGAATCAAATAAATTTATGAAATAACCATACATGGTGTGAATGTGTAAACATTTTCGGGCAGCCATAGGTAAATTTTCACACTCATTTTACCTAAATTATGATTGCTGAATTTCATATCTATTTTATGATCTCAGGCAACACAATATCGAAGAAAACATGACCATTGCTATGGAAGAGGCACCAGAGAGTTTTGGCCAGGTGGTCATGCTCTACATCAACTGCAAGGTTAATGGACACCCTGTGAAAGCCTTTGTGGACTCGGGTAAATTAGTGGTCTTATATACACACAGATGAGTCTACTTAACCCTGCTTTCTCACTACTAAACAAGTCCCTCATGTTGCTTGAAGTTTATCGCTTTTATATTTATTTCTGTACAACGATACTATGATGTAAAAGTAGAAAAAGCACATACACTTGTAGTTAAACTATTGTAACTGAACATATTTGTTTTTTATTGTAGGAGCCCAAATGACCATCATGAGTCAAGCCTGTGCAGAACGTTGCAACATCATGCGCCTGGTAGACCGGCGCTGGGCAGGGATTGCTAAGGGTGTTGGCACACAAAAGATCATTGGCAGAGTGCATTTGGGTATGGTTCAGTTTCAATAGATGTGAAAAAAAAAAAATTTCTATAAAATTTTCTGAAGTAATTATTTCTGGAAAGATTACAATGTCAGAAATAACCTGCCTAGACTTTTCTGTAATAAATGTATTTGCATGTACAGTCTGGTCCACAATTATTTGTACAGTAACTTTTCTTTTTTTTTCGCACACTTAAATGGATGAAATAAAAGAATAAGATTGAAGTGTTGACATTCAGCTTTTGTTTAAGGGGTTTAACAAAATTTATGACTTAGATAAATATAAGTAATATAAGAATTTAAGTTTTTTAATGCTTGGATGAATACTTAAATTGCATTATGATTGCTGAATTTCATATCTATTTCAAAACCTATCAAGTTACCAGTAATTAAAAGAAACATGAATGTTGGAGCATTATTTTTTTGCTTGGATGTTCGCACGTGTTTTATTATTATTATTTTTTTTTTTTATGTATGCGTTAAAACTAACTAAAAACAACTTAATGGTGTACTGCAGTTTAGTTAACAGAATTATTTGCAATGTACTGTTTAGTACACTGCCTTATGTCCTTTTCTTTGTATTGTTTGTTTGTGTGGCAGTACGGTTTATGTTGGATTTTGTGTTCTTGTGTGCTACAGCTCAGGTACAGATTGAAGGGGACTTCCTGCCTTGTTCCTTTTCCATTTTGGAGGATCAGCCTATGGACATGTTGCTAGGCCTTGACATGCTGAAGAGACACCAGGTCTGCTATTACACTCGGAAATGTAATTAAAAGGGACCAAAATGCTACTCCTATGGCACTCAGTAATAATAATCAGAGTTTATGTATGTAATTTGGTGCTTTTTTTTTTTTTTTTTCGTTGTTACTTTTCTTGCAAATGATCAACATTATTTAGGTGCCATGTTTTGATTCCTACATGGGTTACTTTCAAACCAAGATCAAGAACCAGAATGCACCTCAGGACACATCTTGAGTGAGCGCTGGATGGTTCCTGTGGTTCTTCACGTATTTCAAACATCCCCTAATTAAATTTTTTTTTTTTTACTTTTTGAATAGATAACTGTTAGATAATTAGTACACAGGCTACTGTGTACTAATTAGTGGTCTTATATACACACAGATGAGTCTACTTAACCCTGCTTTCTCACTACTAAACAAGTCCCTCATGTTGCTTGAAGTTTATCGCTTTTATATTTATTTCTGTACAACGATACTATGATGTAAAAGTAGAAAAAGCACAACGTTCTGTGAAGTTTACATTTGGTCTACAGAAACAGGCATTATTTTTGCATTATTATTAAGTTGGTCTGTAATAGCGGCCATGCGTTAAGCAACACAATTTTAAAATATATTTTTTTTGCACGCTTGGAATACATCCTTTTAAAGGTTAGAAAATGTTTTTACTTTGGCTTTTGTTTTTGTTTGTTTGTTTGTTGTTGCAGTGCTCTATTGACCTTAAGAAGAATGTGCTGCTGATCGGCACGACAGGGACAGAGACACGCTTCCTTCCTGAGGGTGAGCTGCCTGACTGTGCCAGGCTAGCATACGGGCCAGAAATGCGAGAGGACAGCCGACCAGAGGAGATTGCAGATCAAGAGCTTGCAGAGGCATTACAAAGATCCGTACAGGACAGCGGTGAGCTGCATGCATAGAGATATCGTTTAGACATAGACTAATTAATGGGCATTAAATGACTGTAGAATACAGGTAGCTGCAGAGAAGATTTCCTTGGTTGAAAAAGAGTAGTATTGTAAATTGTTAAATAGGAGTTTTATTTATTTATTTATTTATTTATTTATTTTTATTGATCACGTGAAGCAAAGCAAACACTATCTTGCATATAGTAAGAGTTTATTTGGAGGATGGTTGCATTACACTGTGCCATCCAGAGATAATGGCACCCTTTTTGGGGGGGGAAAAAAACAACAACCACAATGATATTACAACTAATTTTAATACCAAAGTAATGGAATGTTATTCACCTGCACAAGTGGAATACATAGGCATTTAAAGATAGGATTATAGGGCCATAAGGGTAAGTTTTATGTACATCTTCAATTTTAAAATAAATATCACATTTGTGCAAAGCATTTGATAATTTGAGATAAAACATACTTTTATTTATATTTATATATTTTTATTTTAATTATATTTTTATATATAACTAATATTTTAGGTTTCTTAACTTTTCTAATTTTAAAGAATGGATATAATAATTCTGGAGGGCACTGTAGATACCAATATAAAATGGTACTTTCATTTGAAAGGTTTATTTTGGGATTGGTTTTAAAATGGCTTGGTTTGTTAAGCATGCTTTTGGATTGTTTGCTGTGCAGCACGAGTAATGTTTCCAGCTCACCAAGTGATGTACAGTGTGGGAGAATGTATTCCGTAGTGATATTAATAAAATTTAAACTACCGCGACAGAAACTCTGTGTAAACCCTGATGCTGCCCAAATGAAGAATGCTTAGATATAATATTGGCACCATAACATTAAATTAATGTTTTGTTGCATGTCTGTGTAATCACTGTCTCAACTAAAACATTTTAGATAATTTTGATATGACATTGTAACATGTTCGTGAAAACAAGAAGTGTGTGAACGCTGCTTGGGGTCACACTGTACAAGCACATTCTTGGATTTTATTCAACACACTTTTTCTCCCTTTTTCTCTTGGTCTCCTTTCTGTCTGTGGATGTGTGTGATTCCTAATTTTCTGCCTCCTGTTGCATGCCATGTGTGGTGTGTGCTCTAACCATGTGCAGGACAACACTGATGCATTGGACAGACAGCTGAACAGGGCTCTGCCTACCCAGGTACAACAGCTACACATGGCCAGAGGACCAGTTTCATTATTCAAAATATTACATGCATATTCTCATAAACACCTTGGTTGCTAAGTGAGATAATTAAAAATACTTGCCAAAAGAAGTATTGTTTTCCCTGCATACATTCCTTAAATTTAAGGAAGTATTTATAGCAGCCTTGTTGTCCAACTAGTGTAACTACTTGTAAATACTTTCTATCATGTGTTATTTACACAATTACGTGCTGCCAAAAAATAAAGTATAATATGAATCTGATTTTTTTTTTAATCTACATATTAACGCATTTGTTTTTTAAACCACTTTAAAAGGGCTAGATATTTTGTCAGTATGACAGTTGACTTTATTAGCTAAGTAAGTTAATAAACGCTGCCTGGCCAGGACACCAATATTTTGTTTGATGGCATTTAGCTTTGATTTTGGCCAATTCAAGTGTGAATTATTTCTCATATGATGCACCCTTTGCTTTTTATTTTATTTTATTTTTTTAAGCCAGTATTGGCCGACAAAATGAAATGAGTTGTTAAGGTTTAAATGTGTTTTGTTTGTAGAATTCGGTTAGTTTCATTTTAGTGCTGTTTTTTTTTTTTTTTTTTTGTTTTTTTTTTTCCTTATTTGTGTTTTTCATTTACAGCAAATTTAAATTAAATTAAATTTTATATGCAATGTCCTGAACAATAGCAAGGTATGAAATTTGATAACTGATGTAGTGTGACCCTAACATCAGTAAATCAGAGTAATGAGCTGGCCATTATATTAAAGACAATATTGTACGGTGTGTGCAACAATCTATGAGTGCTGAGTTTAATTAAGTAAAATGTAACCCATGCCTGTTTACAATTCCATGCATGGTTTGCTAACTCTCTTGCATGCTTTTACAGTGATGTAATGAAATTTCCTATATGTAACTGTATCACTGTCTTGCCTTCCTTTCTAGAAACTGCAGATGGAAAAACTACCTCACCACAGTCCCCACCACTCCCGGTTTACGATTCTGATCATATACCAATCACCTCCTCATCTTCCACAAGTTCTAGAAGTTTTACACTAGACCGCTCCAAGTCTGCTCCAGCCTCCATTAGCCAGAGCCTGCCATCAGAGGTGTCATTCAGTCCATCTCAAACCCAGGGAGAAACACTTTTGCATCCATCTGACCCTGAGGGCATGACTGAACTCCCAACATCTGCTTCAGCCCTGGGCTTAAAAGTGGAAGAAAATCCTCCCCATGGGCAGGTTGATGGTTTCCAACCTCAGTCAACATTACCCTATCTTCCTGCTCAGGAACCATTTTCTAGTACTGTGTCAAATGACAATAAAGGGACTCAATTTGTACTTTGTAAAAAGTCTGTGGCAGATTTAGATGAAGGGGAAGGGATTACTTTACAAGAAACTGAAGGACCGGAATCCCAGACTGGCTCCCAAAATGATGTTTGCCTTCAGGAAGTAGACATGGCAGATTCTTTTGATCCAAACATAATCAGTGTTCATGTTCCTGAGGACGTTCAAGAAAAAGATCATGGCAACATAATGAAAGATGTTAAAAATGAGCAAACAGATCAAATTTCAGAGTTGATGAATCAACACCGCCTTCCAGGTCCATCTAGTTCATCTAAAGAACCTCTTGTCCATTCAGAACTTGAGAAGAACATGGAAACTAGGCTTGTTTCAAAGAGTGAAATGACTTTGGAAAGGGACCAGTCAGAAAACAGCAGTAGCCCTTCTCTGGCTCAAGCCCTGAAAGAACTTCACAAGCTTTTGATGTCCAACAGTAATGCTCAGACTTGTGCCTGGAGCCCTTTATCTGCCACTCATACCACCACCCCAAGACCAGACACTGATGAGGTGGACAATAATCAAACAGGAAATGATTGTGCAGACGTCAACCCAAATTATATTTCGTCATCTCACACTGCCATAACCCACAAAACAATGTTTGCCAACTCTGAATTTGATGCTTTAGAAGAGGATGGCACATTTGAAGGACTGACAGTAAGATCTCAAAGACAAGAAGGCAATGAGACTAATGGGTTTGCAAATATACACACTGAGGAAGATATAACACAGTGTCCTGAAGGAAATGAAGTTGATGAAAATGGGGAAGGCCTTATGTTGGGGCCAGAGGAGGCACTACCAGCTGAACCATCCCTGCAGCAGCCCTTGTCTGTAGCAGTTGGCCCTTCAACAGACAGTGACAACCTTGTGCCTGTAGAGTCCTCCTATCCATCAATACGAAGTCCCGGGTTGGCTTTTTCAGACCCCATCCAGCCTTCCACACTAATGTTATCAGGACAGTACCCTGCAGAGCACATCCAGAGGATAGAAGCAGCAGGGTTCTCATCCCAAGAGGCAGCTGAAGCACTTGAACAGGCTGAAGGCAGTGTGGAACTTGCCCTACTGGTGCTGCTGGCTAGGAAGATCACTGTGCCCACTTAAATTCATCACAGCTTTCAATCATAACTTTTATTATGTGCTCTTCACTTTGATGCCCTTTTTTCTTTTACTTGTGCTTAGTTTTGTTTGTCATATAAATTAGTTTATATGTCCCCGTATCCTTAATAAGCTTTGGAAGACACTGTCTAGGCCATTTGTAAGAATAACAGCGATTGATGAAGTTTCCCTCCTTTCCATGGTTTCTGTTTTCTAAAGGGTTACTACTTTTGACTACTGTCTGGTTCAAGTAGGTTTGCATAGTGTTATTGATGGTTATTTGTGTGTGGTTACTTGCTCCTTTGACATGCAAAGACATGAAAATCATTTTATTTAATCCCTCAAATTATAGTGGCTATGAAGCTCACCAATGAATAGTATTTTATTAAATTGAGTAGTTTTATGTCTCTTTCACCATTATTTTCTAACTACAGTGGATATCCAGGCCTTGCTCTTAAAATAAAATTGGGTGATTTATAAAATATTTAAAAGTATTTAATAAATCAGTTTCATCTGTCCTAGGATTTCACCGGTTCAACCTAAACAGAAAAATTATTGTATATTAAGGTTGCTGTGTTCTAAGTAATACAGACAGGTCCCCAGAGGCATGTTAAGCCTAAAGCCTAGATTTTAAAATACACTGGTGAATCATCATGGGTATTGCAGGATAGAACATACATTGACTTAAACCATGTCTGGGAAGTTGTGGCAGCCACTAGCTGGAACACCTTTGCTGATTTTGCAATAATTACCAAATACTGTAATATCTTTAATTATCTGCTCATTTTATATTTGCCAATCCTGTATAACTTGACCATTGTGTTTTAACATGTTTAAGTTGATTGCCTTCAGACTTTGTAAACCTTGTATACTCCCCAGTGTTTGTTAGTGTTAAAAAACATTTTCATTAGTATTTCTTTTCCCCTAGTTCCCCAAGATGACAGTATTTTAATTTTTTTTTATTTTTATTATGAATGTGAAATTATTAGTGGTGGAAGGGAGAGAATTAATATCAGGACATCAGGACTTGTGTGAGTCACATTTCATCTCCAGTCATCCATCTTTTACTTTTCAGGGATTTTGAGATGCTATTTTGTTGGTATGAAACATAATCTTAGTATAGTATGGTGTGAAACTCTAAAATAAAATAAAAAATACAATTAAACAGTAGGGACTGGAGGTCTTTTTGGATCTCATTGTTTGTCTTACGAATACATAATTACATGACATTTGCTGATTTTGTGTACCATTTAATTAATTCTCCTACATTTTTTTTCATGACTCTGATAATTGGAAATGGTGGAAATCCAGGCTGCTCTGTCTAGCTGTCTTGATTCACATTTATAACCATTGTCATTTTTTTAAGGTTGTCTTTGACTCAGCTGTGTTCAAAATTTGGATGATTTAGTTTCAACTTGTATACAATTTAAAAGCCAAATAAAGGAAATTGTGTTTGTTTATAATTACAAAGTGCAAGTGTGTTTGATTGTGTAACAGTGTAACAGTATTCGATCCAGCCAGGCAGTGCATTGAAATCCATCTGGTAGTAGAACTTGTATTTAACTTGAAATGTATGTATTTGGATAGCAGCACAGTGGCTTAGTGGTTAGCACTGTCGCCTCGAAAATCCAGGGATGGGGTTTCCACCTCGCGTCTGTGTGCATGGAGTTTGCATATTTTTCCTGTGCTTGCTGGGTTTCCTGTGGGTGCTCCAGTTGCCTCCCACAGTCCAAAGACATCCTGATTAGGCAAATTGCCATTCCCAAAATGGCCGTAGTGTGTGAATGAGTGCGTTTGTGTGTGTGTATGTGATGGAGTCTCCTGGGATAGGCTCTAAGCCCCTGTGACCATTTACAGGATAAGCTGTATAGAAGATAAATCAATATATGTATATATTTGGCTTAAATCATGTTTGAGTACTTTTTATTTTGAAATGAAATAATACACATACAGTATACAAAATGCTTTTAATTTTGAAATGTGCACGACTTGTGGGATTCACACAAAGCTGTAAATGTTGCCTAGTATTCATTTAGGCAAATTGGTAATGCATAAAAAATTAAATTGATCAGCCACATTATTTATTGTTGGGCATTTGCAGCACTAGTGTCAACTATATGTAACTTAGAAATCAAGTAATATTATGGCAGTGATTTGTCAGATTTTTTGCACTTATATTGGCATTCAGTTATGTTCCAAACTGTGACCTCCACTTTACTTAGAAAGTAACTTGAGACACTTTACGTCTCTGTTTTGTAGAATATGTTACTGTTCGCTTGTGTATATTTATTTCTTTTTACTCGAAGTATTAGCCATGTTTCTTACTAAAAAAAAATAGCGATATTTAATCACGTGACTAAGTGCGACTTTCGGGAACGTTCGGAAATGTCCGTGGGAGGGGAAACCCTGCATATTAAAAAAAAAAAAAAAAGGAGGGGAAACCCTGCATATAAAAAAAATAATAATAATAATAAGGCATTTATTTTGACGCATAATGCATATACATAATATGCAATAAGGTGATTATAGTTTAACTAGCATTGATTGAACTGATTACACATTTATTGTCCTTCTTTGAGGTTATAAACCGAACGCATCCCGAACAGACAGGATTATGGGAGATCAATCAAGCAGTGAGCCGCCACACCCGAGGAGTGAAATCTACACCACACGAGGTCGGGGTTTGCTGTAAGTGAACAGTCAAGAGTGGTCTGAGGTCCAGCTTTACGGTGTGAAACTGTATGGTAGGTTTTATTCAGTCAGCCTCAGCAAACCAGAGCCGCCTGTGTGAACTGAGTTAGTACAAAAGCGCACACAAACCGAATACAAGCCAAATGTCGCCGAAGTCTTTCTAACCAGTTAGTTAATATAAAAGCTTAACCTAACATCCCTACTTTGACAAAGACGAAACGTTAGACTTTATTCTCCTTCCTAGGCCTACAGCCTTGCTTTAGTTTGTGACTCTGCTCGGCCTGCGATGGATGAACACCAGTTTAACACAACTCCGGAGGAAAACAGAACTGTTTTTGGGTAGATTGTTTACATTGTAATAGCTATTTCTGTTTATACTTCCGTCTATTATTTGTTCGGTTTTATTAGATATGAACATGAGTAGTTAAGAGGCCACACCGGGCTTTTGTTTCCTCCACACGCAGCGCCTCAGGTGGGATCGCTGAGGCTCTACGGACGGTGGCCCGAGCGGAATCCTGGAGCTTTCACCGCGTTTATCTCCAGACTGCATCACTCCTCAGTGTAGACGACCAAAAACCCCTCCTCACTCAGTCCGATTCCCCTGTCCTGTCCAGGGGACGAGATGACGACCAAGGGTAAGAAGCTCCATGGTGATTAAAGTTTAGGAATACATATTTTAGACTGGTAGAATTGAAACTGGTAGATCTGTAACCCAGTTTGTGCAGATGAGCTACAGTCCTGTGGGGTGTTTCTTAATACACTGCATAAAAATGTTAGCGTTACTTACACTTGAATATTTTTAATCTAGTCCCTCATGGATAAATGAAAGTAAAATAATTTGATTATAAAGTGTCCCAAAAGTCGTACATATGGGAAATTAAGTCTCTCTCTCTTTGCCCACCACAATTTGGGCCATAAGCTAGTTGTTGTAAAGTCTTTTTGAAATTATTTTTGAATAGTGTCATCTGTTAGATTCAGGGTCTGCTCAGTTACCCTCAAAATTGTGTACATTACAAACATTCAATTTCATTGTCACTTTCATGCTACTCTTTGCACAATTACTTTGGTATTTGAACAATTAATACTATTTGTTACTTTAACACACAATATTGCATATTAATGGCTGCACTGCAATTAACCTCATTTCTTAGTTTTTTTTTTTTCCAACATGTGATTTAGATTTATTTATATGCTTCTTATACATCTTGTAGATTTATTTATTTAAATCTACAATACATTATATATATTATATATAATGTGTGTATGTGTACATATGTGGAGAGAAATTATTTTTTAAAATCAATTTATACATTTTCTTACTCTCTTGGTAAGTGACACATATATACACACACAGATTTTTTTTTTTTTTAAGTCAATTTATACATACTTTAAAAAAAAAAAATTCTCTCCAGCTAAGTTTCCCCAACAAAGGGGCGGGGGGGGGGGGGAATGGGGCCCCAAACATTAATTATTGTTATTATTTCAAAGCTGTGTGACTGATACTCAGGACAAAATTCAAGAGGAAACATTTGAAGTGAAGTCAAAATACATCCGTGGTTGTAAGTACATGTTTATTTAAACAGAAAATTGTGAAGTAGTTACAGTAGTTATTATATTTGTCATCATTACATTTGCCCTGTAGCAGTACCTCTGTATCAGGAGTACTGGCTGAAATGTATGAAGGCTGAATTACAGAAGGCGCAGCATAAAAAACTGGCAGACATTGTTGAGGCTCGTTATCGATCTGCCGTGCCCTCTTCTTCTGCACCGATCCCACCAAGTCCACCAGGACTGCAAGTGGCACCATATGCCCTGTGGCAGCAGCTGCCCGAAGTGAAGAGGCAAAACTTGGTTCACACACTTGCACCCAGAGATGTTCACCGTCAGGAGGTCGGTATTTATTACAGCTATGTATCTGCAGTTGGCATCAAATGTTTAAAGGGTGCTTCTTTCCTTTATAGGCCATGTTTGAACTGATTGTGTCTGAGGCTTCGTATCAGAAGAGTTTGCGACTGGCAGTTGGACTCTTTCAGTCATCTTCTCAGCTGAAGCAAACTTTAACTCCAGTGCAGAATCATGTTTTATTTTCCAACTTAAAGGAAGTCTGCAGGGCCAGTGAGGGGTGAGTACAAAGTGTAGATTAAATGATTTAACATGGCTGCTTTTATTCTGTGATGTCAGATGTGCCTCACACTAATGGATATCTACTGTACTATTAGATTTCTTCATGATCTGGAGTCTCGACTGGGGAAGAATGTGGTGATGTCTAAAGTTGGAGATGTTGTACTGAATCACAAATCAATGTTTCGAAGAGTCTACACGCCCTATGTCACAAACATGATGTATCAAGAGACCCTTATTGAAAAACTTCTGTTAGTCCTTATCATTCTGTCTTCATTTCAGTAAACCTTTTCATACAAAGCATTATAAATGCATGCATTACTTTGTGTGATGGTGTGGTTGTCTTTTAGACAAGAAAACAGAAAATTTGTGGTGGTCTTAAAGAAGCTTGAAAAGGACCCACTTTGCCAGAGACAGACACTTAAGTCCTTCCTGATTCTTCCCTTCCAAAGGATAACAAGATTAAGGCTTCTTTTAGAGGTGGGCATTTAAGGAATGTAAAAGTTTAACATCGATTAGAAAACTTTATAAACACCAGGGCCCGTATTCACAAAGCTGCTTAGAATTCTCTCAGAGAGCTCCTATCTTAGCCTAAAAAGTCCTAGCTGGGAGTCTTAGACTAAAAGTGATTTAGGAAACTTCTCAGAGCAACGCTGAGTAAGGAAAGTACAAAAAGCTTTGGTGCGGTTGACCTCGTTGCTAGGAATGATGCAGCAATTCAATGACCGTGATTGGTTGATAAAAAATCTGTAAAGATGTTAGGAGCTGTTTTTAGGGCTAAGATGTTTCGTGAATCATTTTTATCTTTACTAAGATTTAGTCCTAAATTTAAGGGGAAATTTTAAGAAAATGTAACAATTCTAAGAATTTTCTTAGAATTTCGTCACTAGGAGCAACTTTTAGGCTTAAGAAGCTTTATGAATACGGGCCCTGGTGTCATATTAGCTGGGCAAGAGAGGATTTTGTTGTTGATCTACCAACTTTTTGTCACTGGTTCAGAATATCCTTAAAAGGACAGAGGAACACTCCACTGACATTCCAAACCTGAAGGGTGCTATTGAAGCTATACGAGAGGTAAGCATTTAATGTCATTTTTTTCCCCCCCTTCTTGTTTTACATCTATTATACCAAAAGCACAATATTAAATTAAATTTATTAATCTGATCCGTGAATAAATTATTAACTTATCTTCCATAACTACTATGACGGTGAATTGCAGAGATCCCAAAGCCTATACTGTGCTATGATTACAAGGCAGGAACACACCCAGTCCATCACAGCTAATTCATTATATTCTGTGTCATGTAGATAGTAGTGGAGTGTGACAACAATGTTCAGCAAATGAAGCAAACAGAGGAACTGGTTAGCTTGGAAAAGCTTGTGGATTTTGCCAGTGTCAAGGTCTGAGTTTTGATTCAATGCATTTTTCCCCTCGGAATGTTTGTCCCGCTTGTTTTACATTTCTTGTTTTCCACCAGTCAGTACCTTTAATCGTAAGTGGCCGTTATCTAATTCGAGAGGGACCAATGAAAAAGTTGACGGTGAAGAGTAATCAGACCTCCGGCTCCATGGTCTCACGGACAGACATCTACCTGCATCTCTTCAATGACCTCTTGCTCCTCTCACTCAAGAAGTAAGACTTTGTATCCTGCAATAAGTATGAAATGAAACACTGTAGGAAAATCAGTTGATCAGTTTGGGTTAATGTGATTCTAAGCTTGAATTTTATTGTTTTCATAGAATGGCATTTGTTTTATTCCTCTTGTAATATTATAAATATATTTAAAGCATTATAACTCTTGTCTTGCTGAAAAAACTTTAGTTTAACTCATTGTTAGGTTTAGAATATGTGGCACATACAATGCCTGTCAATTGCCTGTTGCTATACTGTATATACATATAAAATGCACTCACAGAGCACGTTATTAGGAACAAAATGACTCCTCATGGCATGAAATCCACAAGATGATGGAAACATTCCTCTGACATTCTTCTGTTAGTGTGAGTCGTACTACACAGTAGCCCCCCCCCCTTCTCACTTCATTATGCTCGCAATCCAAGGTTACTTGTATATAAAATAGTACTCTACAAATGAGTAAATTACCATAAATCTATGGTCCCTGCTGTATAGAAAATTTATCAACCAAATTTGAGAATTCAGCAGCAGGATAATGTATTTAAATGCATGTTGGTGGGAGGTTTATTACAGTAAGTTTTTAATTCTCAGCTGAAATATTGTTCTGTCTTGGCTCTCTTTGACATGTACACAATACTAATGCATCAGTGGAAACAGATTCAGCGTGCAAGATCATGCAGTGTTTCCTTCCCACGTTCATGTAGAGGAGTTAAAGACCAAGATGTTGGGTCTGCCACCTGATGCCTTTTTGCTCCATCTCACGCAAAATCACTTACGAGCTTCTACTGCGGTTATACTCACTGCACAGACGAGGTAAATAATTTTATGTACTGATTGATCTATTCAGTGTAGCAAAATTTTTTTTTTTTTTTGGTTGAAGCAGAGATCAATCAGTACATAATGCACATTTCAGATTTATTTTATTTTCTTAAGTTGTTTAGAAATTTTGATGGGAGCTGTGTTTGTCTGCAGGATCGAAAAAGAAAACTGGCTCCAACTTTTATCTTCACAGAAAAACACCATGGGTAATACGGAGATCAAGAATGTTTGAATATTTTTATTAAGTATTTGCAACTTTTATTTAATCATCTTGTATGACTAAACCTGCTAACATGGCATTGATTGAACTTTAAATTAAACATGACAATATTTATACTAAATAAAGTTTGATATTTGTAACAAAGTCAACTGTTCAGGTTTTTTTTTTTTTTTCGTGTACATGAGCTTTAACAATGTTTTATTGGTTGTTTTCTCTTCAATGTCTATTGATTGTATCCTGTCATTGCATCTGGTAGAAAACATTCCTGTTTAGAAGAAATTGGTCCTTTGGTCCTAGGGAAAAAATAAACATATGGACAGTGATCATTTTTAGCCTTAAGAGACATTCTTGGTGCAAGGGTAATGTGGTGTTGGTGTGTGAACATTTTCTAATGCATTATGGACACTGACATCAAGTAGCATGCTTAACTAAAGACATCCAGGGGTAGAAGGACCCAAATGTTCCAAACTCAGTATAATTGCTTTTTTTTTATATATATATATATATATATATATAATATTACAGAAACACAATGAACAATTATTTAAGCACATGAGAATGTCATAGTGATTATCAAGTGAATGAAGAAAAATCTTTGTGTGCTAAGTGGTTGTTTGTCTGTTGTATTACTACCTGACCTGTATTTTATTTTGTAAAAAATATTACATTTTATTTTCCCAACCATCATAAAAATTTAAAGCATAAAATATAGTTGCAAGCAACAATGAGCTGGCCCAAGCACATGTGCCATTAATGCCACCCAGGCGCACTTCACAACCTGTGTGCCTTTTGAGCACGCCAAGACTTCTAAAAAGCCTTGGACGCTGATGTTACTGAATATTGCATAGTTTTAAGGCATCATCACAGCTGGATGTGTCTTTCTGGTGTCCCCAGGTGACCATAGCACAGGTGCTTGGGCCTGCTCACCGTTGCTTGCAGATCGGCCCAAGCACCTGCACCATTGCCAGCTGTGTGCATCCTACAACCTACTGCATGTGCCTTTTGAGCATGTTAAGACCACCAAAAAGCCCTGGATGCTGATGTCACTCAATGTGGGCTGGGTTCCGTGGCAATAATAATGGCGCAGGTGCTTGGGCCAGTGTAGGATATGTTTGTGTGCGTGTGTATTTACTGCTGTAGTGCTGATATTACTAATGTGCACTTTGCAAATGAACCAAAATATATATAATGACAACTGTTCAGCTCAATGAGATCTAGAAATGTTGTACCAAGTTTGACATGTATGTGTGTATGAGCTATGCAGCAAAATCTCCTGTGAGACTTGCAGGCATCCTACTAGCAGCAGATTCCAAGACCTTTTCACATTTATGACATCTATTAAAACAGCATTATCAGGGCGATGACAGTCATGTCATAGTGCTTGCGAGTTGATCGCAGGTAATGATGGCACGCAGGTGTCAGGACCTGCAACCGGATGAAGCCGCGAGGACCCTCTAGTACAAGTGTGTATACAGTATATTTAAACACACGTGTAAGGATAACAGTGATTTACAGCATTTTGGAGCATCTGACATTGCAGTGGGTTTTTTCTCTCTAATATGTACTAAAATACTATTGGTTTCCTATGGAAAATAAAATCCCACATGCGCTTGACTAAGTCAGGATCCACCTTGATTTCAGATTAAATAACATTCAGTGCAGTGCCATATTACAGGCAGAAGACCTTTAACTCAAGCGTACCTGCGGGATTTGACTAGGACTATGTGACTGGTTGAGGTGCCATCAGGTCAAAGTCTGACAAATTTCTTGCCACCCAAACACCTGCTGCAAACAAGCCGAGGTTCACCAGAAGATTCCTACAGGAAAGAGAAATACGTGCTCTCACACACACAGTTGGGTTGTATTGTTTGTTTTATATCTTGTGTCTGGTATACCTCTGTGGATCAGCAAACAATAAAACATGAACTCTATAATTAATGTCATGGGGTCAGAGGTCAAACTCACTTGACTCCCAATTAATTATCTGCTGATTTATTTATTAGCAAGATATTTGACTATTAACCAGGTTTGCTGTTTTTAATCAACATATATACCACCTGGACCTAGAACTGCTGAACAGGGCTAGCACTAGGACCTAGAACACTAAATACTAAACAGACTAGTACTAGCTACACTAACAAGGTCATTCTCATTCATTGAACCAAAATGTTAGCTACGTCACTAAATAGGCGAGGTGATCCCGGCGAATTATTGCACACAAGTACATGTGTGTAACTGAGGCAATTAGGTAGATAATTAGAGTTACCACAAGATCACCTTCTGAAATCATTTCTGTCGGTGGCGAATCGATATGCAGAGCTAATCCATCCCGCAACGCCAGGAGATCCTGCTTCGCTTTTCTTTCCAGCCCCGGCCATTTTCCCTGGTGATTTCTTTTAAAATAAGACAATAATTAACACAAGCACTTTCAAAAGTACAGCATTATATTAGAGATATTATTTCCACACACTAAACATTTCCCGAATAGGTACACACCATGAGGCGAGCAGAGAGCGGACGGAAACACGTTTGGGACAAAAATATTGTCCCGTCTCGCCGTTTTTGCTAAACTCCAAACGCGATTTGGTTTGTCCCAGTGCGGCTTCCTGACTTTAAAAGGGGTTCCTCCTTTTCCGCGCATCTGAAAATGGCCGCCACCAGGTACCGTCGCTTTCTCAAGTTATGTGAGGTATGGCCAAGGGACGAATCGAAAAAAGGTCGAGATTTGGGGACGTTTTTACGGCAGAAGGTGGCCAGTGCATTCAGAGAGGGCGAGAACACTCAGGTAATGTCGACCAGCTTGCTTTTCTAAGTCAAACTGCATTAAGTGTCGTTAATGTTGCATTCAATATGTGTCCATGCTTTATCATGTAGAGAGAATAATTAATATCTAAACTAAAACCTTTTCTATATTCTATATCTAGATCTGGGTGTGTTGAGTTTAATTCACATTTTGATGTTAGTGTAAATGACGCTGTTACGCCTCACAGTGGCTGACATAATGGTACACTGCTTGTCCTTGAGTGTTTATGTGAAGTTATCACTCACTCATCGTCTATACCGCTCTATCCTGTAAGCAGTGTCAGTGGCACAGGGGCCTGGAGCCTATCCCAGTCGACTAGGGTACACCCTGGACAGGGTGCCAATCCAACACGTACACTCTACGGGCAATTTGGGAATGCCAGTTAGCCTAATCAACATGTTTTGGACTGTGGAAAGAAACTGGAGTACGCGGAGGAAACCTGCAAAGCACAGGGAGAACATGCAAACTCTATGCATGAGGGGCATGAATAGAGAGCCTGGCCGGGGATTGAACCCGGACCCTAGAGGTGCAAGGCGACAGTGCTAACCACGTGCATCCATGTGAATTTAAACTTTTTTTCTTTTCTGATTTTCTTTGCATCTTTTCTGATGCAGGATCCTACAATGTGCTAGATTATCTTTGTTACAAAACCTATAGATCTGACTGTGTAAAGAGGTGCATACTTTTCCAAATCATGTCCACTTGAATTTATTATGTATTGACCTTTTTTCAAGTTGTAAAATTTAAAGGATGTGAGTGGGACACAACTGAGCTTAACTTTCTCATAGCAAAATACATTCTGAATGTAGTACTGTATCTTAACTTATAAGCATTAAAAAAAAAATCATATTTTGTATGTTTTTCTTATAGATCTCTGATCCAGAAAAATGTGATCAAATGTTTGAAAGTCTAGTTCGCATTAACAGCAACATGTACAGAGAGAAGGTGAGTCTGACGTGAGAGTACAAAACGGCATCTTAGTGGTAGAGATTACTTAATCAAGTGTCCAGAAGAGACAGTGAAATCTGTACAGTGTTGAAAGGTTTAGCTGATTCTTTTACAAATGATTCTGGTTAGGATGCCATGTTTTTTCTGTTTTTCAAGCCTCATAAATATCTAGCATTAATCGTTTAAGTCTATGTTTTATTAATGGTTATGATTGACTGTAAAGACTCAATAACACCATGTATATTTTGATTGTTGCAATAATTAGTTGATTCAAATGTATATAGATGAATATTTCTCTCTTCAGTTTCCACGAGCTAAAGACACAAGTTTTACTGGTGTGACTGTTGAAGAGTGTCGGATGTTATTAGGAGCAGGTGAGTTTTGTAAGAAATTATGTCGTTTGAGATGATTTTAGTAAGAGGAATTAATGTTCTTCTGAAACATCAGTATACTTGGACATTCAGTTGTATAAACAATGTGGTAGAGCTGCAGTGAAAAAGCTCATTTAGCTTTCAGAAAAATGTTAGATTGGGAATGTTCACATGACATAAATTACTTTTAGCTAGAGCCTTACAATGATTACTGATTTAAAATGAAGGCTTATAACATAATCATTTTGCATGTGATGAATAAAATTCTTGCAGTTAACCTTGTTTTTTCTTTATACTGCATTATACAAATTGGACGGTTAGAGTTACCTGGCATTACCATGCCTTTGCAACCACAGTGACCAAAAATTAAGCAAAAAAACAGGCTTTTTGGCAACAATGGCAAGCTCTTCTTCTCACTAGTTGAAAATTAAATGAAAATCTAATTTGCACTTTTAATAAGGTATAAATGTATAAAATTGGTTGTATGTGTGTCTACAAAAAAGATTATATAGCTGACTTTATTACTTTATTAATTTTTTATAGGAAATATGCAACAGACGGACGAGGATAAGAAAGGATTATGGAAAACTTTAATGCAAAGGTTCTCCTCTAAACCAGAAGAAGCATCTGTGGAAAAGCCGGAAAAGTAGACATTTTGCACTATAATCTCCACCCTAGACTGTACGCACTTCAGTTATATTAATATATTTGTGTTGCACATTTCATTACTATTTGCTGCATCTGAATACAAATGACAAATTATCTTTTATGCCCATAACTTGTAAACAATTAAAGAGGCATTGTGTTCAATATTAGTTGTACCACAGTCATTTCCAGTAGCTACACCAAGGCCTAGGACATGGGTATATATGCAAAAGAAAAAATACTCACAAAAAACTTAATCCATATAAAAATGCAATAATGCGCTGTGATGGTGATATAACTCTAACCTCAAAGCCAGGTTGGCCATTCAGATACGTGAAACAAAGTTCTCACCTAATACATCATGGTTTAACATCAACAATGGGCATGCATTGCACATACTCACCAGCCACAATAGCAGTTTTTCTGTCTAATTGTCCACACAAAACGTCTCTAAATGTCTTATCGTTGGAAACAGTTTTTCAAAAAGTCTGTTCCTCAGTGACCTTGTATCAGATTTTGCTTGTGGACAAATGGGCAAAATGACTCTAAATATGCATAATTTTTGTAAAAAAAAAAAAAATCCAATAAAAATTAATGTGAAAGAATGATCAACCTACTCCATTCATCTCCAGCACAGACCAATGCCATTTAATAGGGTTAATGTCAGGACATTGTGGTGGCCAGTTCATCTATGAAAATGATTTTTCATGCTCCCAAAATTAGTCTTTCACGATTTGAGTCCTGGAATATGTCCCATCATGGAAGAAAAATGAATTAATGAGAAAACCTGGTTATTCAGTGACTTAATAACTATCCCTCCAGAGGCTTGTACAGTGGGTAATTTCCATGATGGGTATGCCACATGTCCTTCCATTGCTTCAAAGCTCAATCCTTACGCTCCTTTGCAAATTGAAGACTTTTTCTGATTAGCCTCAGGAACAAGTGTTCCCAAATCTCTATGGCCCCACAGCTGTTTAGTCCTAATCCTGACAATTCTTATCAGATTGTGCATGTGGAAATGTCATTACTTTTAACATTAAACAGAGCTGTGATTTGTGCTGTAGATTTCTTTCTTTTTTTATTTAACAATGCAGCTTCCCCAAGTGATTGTGTTCTCCAATCACAACAATTCATGATTTTATTCTGACCAGGTTTCTTCTATGAGCAGTTCAGCACCAGGTTTTAATAGTGTGTTGGGCGTGCTCGCCCTATCATTTGGAGATCGCTAGTTTGATGCCTGAGTGATGCTTTAGTCTCCCATAGCCGTGGCCCTAGAGAGCTGATCGGCCGAGCTCTCTTAGCGGGGTGGGACTGTAGGCTCTTAGCACTCTCATGTCAATCACAGCTCTGCAGGCAATCATGGGCATCTGTCAGCTTACACAAGTAGAAAAAGCGGATAGTGCGAATGACAGAGAGAGAATTGTTCAAATGGATGTATAAAGAGCACCAGACTCCAAAAGTAAAAAAAAATTAAATCCGTAGTTGTGAAGGAGTACTGCTGCAGGAGTTTAACAGCAAATGATGTGTCATATCAAGTAGTGTCAGTAGTGGATATAAAATTAATTTACACAGAAAAGATGCATACTATTACTTCAGTGAATTCTGTATCACAAAAGGGAAAAAAAGACCCTCACAGACCACTGGAGGGAGACAGGCTCGCCCAAGCTTATCAGGGCAGGACCAGCCGTTCAGGGCCATTACTGGAAAGACTGCATTCTTGGGTGTACTGTACCTTAAACTGAGCATTTGGACAAAGACTTTAACTTTGCCCACATGCCAGCAGATTCATGTCCTAGGCGACCTCCTATCTTTATAATCAGAAGGTAAGCTGGCTTTTCAGAAGTCAAGTTGTGTTACCTAAGTACTTAGTGTGTATTCAATATGACTCCATTTGGTTTTGGAGTGTAGAACAGTTAATTGCAAACTCCCAAAATAAGAAAAGCCATTGCAATGGTTGACACGTTTCATTTATTTACACATAAACTGCTGCAGAGGTAACGACCCTCTCAGCAAACACTGGTCCCTCACAGCCAGTAACCTCCTGCAGCAATACCTTCATGCATGCACCCATGTGCTGTTTACCTGCCCTGTGTCTGTTCTGGACAACCAAGAAAGAATTGCCCAAATGCTTCTCTAGGACATTTCAATATATTCATTTCATTTGTAAAAAATAAAAAGTAACATTTTTTAGTGATGCTGTTTTTTTCAGTCAAAAAATATATAAATATATTAAATATTATATATTTTGTTATATATGTAATATATATAAAATTTCATTGCTATAAAACACTACCCAGCCAAAAAATAGTTTCACACACTTTCATTGTACCACCTTTTGCTTTTATTATGACATGCATTTGCAAAGGCATCATTTCAATAAGCTTATGCCAAAACATTTATTTCTGTTTAGTCACATTAATTTCTCTCCAAGATCATGTTTGATGATGGGAGAGTTGGACCGCTGTATAATACACTTTATTACAAGCCTGTCAGCACTCAAATGTGCACAAGTCTGTTCTTTATAATGCATAAATTCTGTTCTTACTTACTTACAATGCCAAATTAAATTTTATGAATGTCAGAATCTTCATGAAAATTATGAGGAATTTAAGAAATTTCTTCTTAACAAGAGTTGGTGAATAAGGCTAATTGTTTCTAAACTAAGGCAAAATTATTCTAAATATGTGCTTTCAGACTTGACTCCAACACACAGTGTAGATAGCATACATGGTTAAATGAACACACTCACAGTTTGGCACCCACCAGACAGTATGTTCATGCGAGATAGAGGTCATTTCACCCCATTTTGAAACACGCCTTGTCTGAGTGTGAAATGGCCAAAATTATTGATTTTGGAAGGAGGCAAGCATATATTTTTAAAAAGGGGACTAGATGGATTTTGTTTTGTGCTAAGGAGTCGACTCTTCGAGGTGGATCTTTTAAGTGAATCGTGTGTAAACAACTCACATTAAGGAGTCATTGTAACAATAATAATAATAATAATATCAATAATAATACGACCATGAATAGACGAAAAGTATTCAATGAATCGACATCTGACCTATTTGACACATAATAGCAGGCAATTTCTATTTTGGAAAAAAGCAATGCAAACAATAATTAGCATTAGTGTGATAGTTGCATGGGTGGTCTGTTTCTTACTGCAAAATGTTTTTTTTTTTTTTTTTTACAAAGCCAGCTGAAGTGTTAGTATATTATTTATCCACATGTTTGAAATTCATCCACTCAAGCAGCTGACATGATTTCATTCATATATTCAACTAAATATACATGCATAGCTGTAGTAATGGGCATAAAGAGTCAAAATATGCCTTTTAGTGCATGGTAATTTCATATTTGTCCTCTCTAGTCTTTTTTGGTATCAGGGTTGTCCCTCCAGATACAGTAGTTGAGAGAGGTGGCCAAGCAGAGCCAGGCCAAGTATGGAGTCATGAGGAGAGTTGCAGTGCGGTTCACTGGGTACCAGGACACCATGGTAGCAGCCACTGTCCCTGTCAGCACGACAAGCTCAATAAGTGCCTGCAGGGGCAGAGACAAGAAACATCATTCAATGTTCAAACATACCTGTTTTTACAATGTCTGCTTGACAGCAGAATTTCACTTTTGCAAGTTCCTCTATTACAACGTACAGTCAAATGAGCACCGACTAATATTCTGTAATGTTGTGATTTTGTAATATTGTAATAAAATACTGGTAATATAAAAGCTTGGGCTAAGAAAAGCATGCCATCATACCAGTTTAATCTTGTGTGCCCCAAAAAAGATAGGGGTCCATGCCCAGTTTAGTGCTAACTGCAGGCCATAGAGTCCCAGTGGGACCACGGCATCTTCTGTGAAGCCTCCTAGCTCTTTATACACCAGGTAAGAACCATACCTGTAACAACAACGTTAATTTTCGGTATTAGTTAATAAATACATGAGAAGTTCACCTCATAATGTCTATTTCAAGTCTAATTGAAAAGCTTTTGTTCACGCTCATTTTCTATTAACTATTGCCTAAGCCAGATTTCCACAGAACATACCACATTATACAGTGCTGCCTTAACACAGTGTTACTGTATTAAATATTATAAAGGCAAGTCAACTTGTCATGCCTCTGAAATACTTACCCCATGCCGGTGTATAAAGTCATCCATACCACTCCAAAAGCAGAGTTGGGTGGCCTCCATGATGGTTTGTTAAGTGTGGTGTACCACGTCTTCACCTCCCTTCTTGTGATATAGCCTCCAAGGATCCCACCAACATGTGGCAGGGCAGTCAGACCCAACATCTTCCACATGGCTCCAACAAAGAGATCAAGAAGCAAGAATGAGTATAAAGTTCTGTCAGGTACCTGTTCCTGCTTCCTGCCCCATAAACCATTAACTTAAACACATTGTAAATATTGTTTACAACTTAACAATAACACAATGATAAAGCTGGGTTTTACGGGATATGCAGTGCGCCAGTGTAGGCAACAATAAAGTCAGGTGACCAAGGTTAAATGAGACAACGATGTAATCTCAGTGACTGGTGGTTTGCGGTGCATCAAGCTGAATAGTGCTGGTTGGCTTCTTGCCACGTTGGTCCCTGTGGTTCGCAGCCAGAAGGGACTAGATGGATTTTGTTTTGTGCTAAAGTGTCGACTCTTCGAGTCGGCTCTTTTAAGTGAATCGTTTGTAAACGACTCCCATTAATGAAGAGCCATTGTAATAATAATAATAATAATAATAATAATAATGTAACCATGAATAGAAGAAAAGTATTCAATAAATCGACATCTGAACTATCTGACACATAATAGCGACAGTTTTAA
>JAQMYJ010000037.1:15291105-15307705 GCA_030014305.1 Clarias laeviceps
ATTTCACTGCATATCGTACTGTGTATGACTGTGTATGTGACAAATAAAATTTGAATTTGAATTTGAATTTGAAGGTGTAGTGGTATAGTGGTTAGCAATGTCAACCTTGCACCTCCAGGGTCCAGGTTCGATTCCTCGTCTCTGTGTGCATGGAGTTTGCATGTTCTCCCCATGCTTGGTGGGTTTCCACCGGGTACTCCGGTTTCCTCCCACAGTCTAAAGACATATAGGTTAGGTTGATTGGCGTTCCCAAATTGCCCGTAGTGTGTGAATGAGTGTGTGAGTGAATTTATGTGTGTGTGCCCTGCGATGGATTGGCACCCTGTCCGGGGTGTACCCTGCCTCGTGCCCTAAGCCTCCTGGAATAGGCTCCAGGCCCCCCACGACCCTAAATACAGGATAAAACATTATTTGCTGCCACTGCCATGCACAGTGTTAGTTTTCCGCCGCACATAGAGTTTTGCATTAAGGCCAAAATGTTAAATTTTGTTCTCATCTGCTGGTCACAAACTTCAAACTGGACTTCTTATGGCTTTTTGCCAACAATTAATTTTTTTTTGACACTCTTCCATAAATCTCAGATTTGTGGAGTATATGACTAATAGTTGTTCTGTGGGTCCGCTTGTCAGTTTAGGTGGACGGCCATGTCTTGGTAGGTTTGCAGTTGTGCCAAACTCTTTCTATTTTCGGATGATGGATTGAACAGTGCTCTGTGAGATGTTTAAAGCTTAGGATATTTTTGTATAACCTAACCCTGCTTTAAACATGTCTACAACATTATCACTGACCTGTCTGGTGTTTTCCTTGGGCTTCATAATGCTGTTTGTTTCCTAATGCTCACTAACAAACCTCTAAAAACTTCACAGAACTGCAGTATTTATACTGAGATTAAATTACACACAGATGGACGATATTTACTAATTAGGTGACTTCTGAAGGCAATTGGTTCCACTGGATTTTAGTTAGGGGTATTAGAGTAAAGAGGGTTGAATACATTCATATTTTTATTTGTAAAAAATGTTGAAAACCTTTTATAATTTTTCTTACACTTTTACTTACTGAATTTTACAATTTTACAGCTTTACAATTATGTGCCACTTTGTGTTGGTCTATCACATAAAATCCCAATAAAATACATTTACGCTTGTGTTTGTAATGTGACAAAATGTGAAAAAGTTCAAGGAGTATGCAAATGCACTGTATACACAGTCAGTAGATAAAACTATAATTATCTGTAATTAAATATTTGATCTTATCGAACGCATTCTCAAACATATTTCACTCTCATTACAGATCATTACAGATTGCACTTGATTTTTGTTCAAGTGGCATAATTCAGCTTTCATACAGAGCATAACAATAGTATTTTTCACAAAAAATCTCTGCGCTCACATGAGGAAGACACCATGAGAGAAATTAGACTCAGGTACTAATTACACTCTATATAGTTTTAGTGGTATAAAGTACCTATATAAAGTCTATACACCTCTTAAAATTTCAGATTTTTGTAATGTTAAAAAAAAACCAAGTTAAACAATTTCAGACCTATTGTTGTGAAAAAAAAGACAGACAAATAGGGATATTTCCCCCTCATAAGTGACTGTGTGTGAAACATCTGTTGAATGTCATTGAGTAGCTAAGTAATATTAAGTAATTGGGTCATTCTACAGAAAAGGAGGAAGCTGGGTCATAAAAATCTCCTGAAATGTATTTCTTTTTTCCACACCTAAATGTTCAATAGCAACAACTTACTTGTAAAACTTATGAATCCACAAAAGTAGAGCTTAATGCATTTTTAAATACATTTAATGAATGGTGTTACTTCTCTTCCTGGTAACATCAATGACAATAACACCAATGACAATTTAGGGAAAAATCTGAACTATTTACAAAACAGCTTCCATGTGTAAGACCACATAATTTTCAATTATGTAAAAAAATAATCAATGTAATAATTTTTTATGTTTAATTTTTGACAGTTATAATTATAAAATGAGTGACACCAATAGAGGACTTAAAAGCTTCGCATAAATCTGAAAAATAAATGAGGACACTCCTAAAGAAATTAAAAGGGACATTTGGCATGCCTTTTGCATTTGTCCAGACGCAGAAACAATTTCAGATAGTCAAAAGTATTTCAAAAGAAAACACTATTTGTATAACAGTAACATGAATTACACAGTTTGGGGTGACTGATCCTATATTATTATTAATAATATGATATTTATACCATATTATTAACTATAATCAATTTTATTTCATTTTAGTGTTTAGCTTATAAGATATTGATTCTATTGTGTATCAAATTAATTTCATGAAAAATATATTTAGATGAAAAGTATGATCATGTTTGAAATATTGACCATTGAAATAAGAAAATGTATTTCACGATTGAAAGTATATACAGTATATTTCATGATTGAAAGTATGTGATATACAAGTAATGTGTATGTTATGTTAATTTAAATTATTTTTGCATCAGCAAAACTGTTGTGAGCACTTTTCTACCATTTTTGTAGAATAACCCAGTTGTGTGTTCTGTACTCTAGCTAGCTTGTTAAGCAACTTGTACGTAAATGTGCAAAGTCACATTTTGTCCCCCGGTAATCTTTGACTAAATAAATAATTTCACGTATACAGCTTTTTGTGTTTGTGTGTGGTGTAATAAAATATGTTTGCAGGCATGCAGCACGAGGGAAAGATGCGATACTGTGTTTGGAGTGCGGGTAGTGGAGCCGTGTAGGTGCTCGCGCGGATTGTGAGCGGTTGGCAGCGCGTCATCGCGCGTGTGCCGGTGAGCGCGCGCTCCGCCTCAGCTGGTCCTCCAGCGTGTCTACCTTCTTGCCGCTCCATCAGCCCTCGTTGGCTGGCTGAACTCTCACCCCGGCGCTCGGCAAATGTCAAAGACAGGCCCGTGCCGCAGCAAGGGGGCGTTGAGGGGGGGAAACAACTGGCTTTATAATCTTTTATTTCAACTCACGGCGGTTTTTATTTTTTGTTTAAAAAAATAAATAAATAAAAATAATGAAAGCTCCCTTAAAGCATTATTGTGAGTGACGGAAGCGAAGGACAGCCAGCCAGTCATCCAGCCATCCCTCCAGCAGCCCGCCTCTCCTCTCCTGTGTGCAGCACCGAGGACTCGCACCGCAGCTCCATCGCTCAGGTTCCGCTGCCGAACATGTGAGTAGCGCACGAGCTGCACAGCTTCACCGTCCTCCTCCTCCTCCGCAGCAGCAGCAGCATTCACATTCAAACACGGACTGGTGCTGATGCTGACGCTCGCAGGACACTGTTTATATTATGTGTGTACGTGTGTGTGGGTGTGTGAGTGTAGCCCGCAGAATTTCCGCCGACACTAGCATCCAGCTGTAGTAGGCTTTACGGTAGGACTGTGTTACTATACAGCGCGCGCTCACTCGCTACAGCTTTCTCTATGGCTGCTGGCTGAATCGCATTTCTGTCTCCTATATTACTGACGTCTGCGATGGCTTTTAAACAATAGAATGCCATTTTGGAGACAAATTTGTTCCCCCCTGATCGTGCATCTTCGCCTTTTCTCATTTCGCCTGGCTCTGGCCACAGCGCTCATTAACAGCTCGTTTAACGCGTAACCTTGAGCTCGGATTTTCCTTCATTTGCTCTTAGTTGAATCGCCTGTACATCTCAGGTGTCAGTCAGAGACACGGGAACACGAGTGGTATGCATGGAGCATGCATAGATTTTTAGCTTCCCGGAGATATTTCAGTCCATGTTTTGTGTTATGAATATTTACACATGTAGGCTTTGCATGCACTGCAACAAGATCATGTGACAGTCCAGCTGGACTGGACTATTTAACTGACGATGCAATGGGATGCAGTTTCATCCCGAACAGCTATGCACTGTGACTCAATGCCACATGAATGGAACTGGAAGGCGTGATTGCAGTCGTAGATTTGGCGCACATGCTACTACGAACCGTTTTGTTTTGTGATCATGCACGTTTGCACAAACACAGGGTCCGTTTGTAGTAGGAGTAGAAGAAGAAGAAGTAGTAGGCCTGCTTCGTGATTTTGTGTTTTTTTGTTTTTTAGGTTTAGAGTATTCGGGTCAGATGCTGCTGGGATCAGAAAGTCGGTAAGTTAGAGCAGACTGCACTCCAAGCTTGTGCACTTACTATGCTATACAATAATAACAGTAACATAATGGGGGGTAAAGTTGTTTTTATTGATGCAATCTTTATTGGTTAGTCTAATTTGCTCCTTGATTCCATCTTAACACCCAGTCTTACTCCTGACACCTGGTAAAGAAGGTTCGAACAAAGTTAGCAATGTTTTACTCATCTGTTGCTATACCTTCATCTGGTACCAGTACAATATTTTGACAAAATGATTTAACCTAGGAAGTAGCATCAAGGGTTCATGTTCTGAACTTTTAGTATGCATCTTTAAGCAGTTTCTGTAAATGTTGACTGTAAAAAGGAACATTATTTGTGAACCCTAAATTATTATACTGTAAAATAATTTATATATTTTATAGATGGAATTTATTTTTTTGAGATGGAAACAAAAAACTAATGTAGGCTCCTGGGATTTGTATAACAAAGTTACCAAGAACTCATATTCTCCAGCAAGCTCAGTAAAACCTAACAACTATTTCACTTATAGTGCTGTGGAAAGATCTTGGGCACGTACAAAAATATAACATAAGCAAAAGATGCTTTTGAAAACATTTCTGCATAAAAGAAACTGCTATAAAGATCAATAAAGAGTAATAAAATAAACAGTCAATATTTGGAGTGAAAACTCATTGCTTAAAATCAGGAGTTTAGATACAGATTTGTGCAGTTTTATAAGAAAACAGCTGTTAGGCTTTACTGAGCATGCTGGAGAATATGAGTTCTTCTGGTAACTTTGTCACACTCGCTCCTTTATATTTTTATGCAAATCCCAGGAGCGTACATTAGGTTTTTGTTTCCATCTGAAAACTGGTCTGTCTTGTATTGCTTTATTTTCTGTAATGTTATTTATTTATTAATTTTTAAGTTATATATGAAAATACTGAATGATTTTGTACATAATTATGTAGACATGATTAACATATATAACAGAATTGGTACAGCATATAATATGGTGCCTAAGACCTTTGCACAGTACTGTATATATATAAAATGTAAAAAAGATGTCCCTTTCAGGATAACATAATGGGAAAAAGAAAAGAAAGGTTCCTGTTATCTCCACAGTAAAAAAAAAAAAAAAAAAAGATATTAGGCCCATATGTTAATTTTCTTGTGATATCAATTTTAACACCTTTCAGATTCATTTGTCAGAATGATTTGCATTGCTTGTTTTTAATAAGAACTTGTCAGAACTTTTTTATGCAAAAGGCTACAAATCGTTAAAATTATAAGTTTGTTTAAAGTTAGTTAATTAGGTCATTTAGTAAGCATGTAACTTACATGATATAAAAATGTTTTTGCACTAAACAAAGATAAAATGTTCTGCTTTGATCTTACAAAGGGTCAAAAGTTTAGGACACAATATTTATAAATCACAGAACAGTCAGATAAAAGCAAATAATTCGAACTTATTATTTTTTTGCCTGATTAAAAAATAATCCCATAACCTAATTGTTAAATATGTACAAGTTGCAAATACTGTAGGTGGCCAGTTTCATTCAGACATTTTGGTGGCTGAAAATAGAACCCAGAAATCTGTGAATAGATCTTAAGGGTCTGTGTGTGCGTGTGTGTGTGTTTTGGAGACCAGTTTAGATGTCATTTTATATTTTTATTTGCCACATTAAAAATGAGGCTGTTCTCTTGGTATTTGGTGATGCAAACATGTTACTTCAGAACCAACGGTTATGTAAATGTGCAGTTAAAAGTGCAGGTCCCTGCGTAGAGGGCAATAATTAATTAGTGTAACATTAATTCGACATTAATTGTCTTTATGGCCACATGTATTCAGGAAGTATTTAGTGAATTGCATATGAAATAAGAAATAAGCAATGTGTTGCATCTGTAAAACACAATGAGTATGGAAATCTTTAAGGAACTAGCAGAAACAGGCTTCCAACAGATATGGACTAGATCTCAGGACTAGAGGTTCTGCCAGATAATATTTTAACTTTTAAGTTAAGCAAGAGAATATATTTATTCTCCACAATCAAGAGGCAGAGCCTGTGCACATCTGTGAGACAGAAATGTCATGTAAAGTAATTATACCTCATATCCCATGGGAGCCTAGGAGCAGAGCACAGATTGACTTCCATTTTTGTATCTTAATCACAGCACACTCTAGAAAAAAGGACAAAATTCTCAGCGGAATCTCTTTTCTTGGTTTGTCAGGAGATATGAAAAGTTTGCGCTCTGGGACCTGCTGCTCATACCAGCACACCCTTGTTCCGCCATGACCCCCAGCAGAGAATTCTGGGATTGACGTTAGCATCACTCCCACTGATGGCCTGCACCAGGTACAATTTATTTTTCTCTACTCTTTTTTGATCAAATGACCGGAACATGTATTGTTTAATTTTTTTAAACTAAAACCTGAGGAGTATTTAACTCTAATCTCACCACCTAAAAGGTTTCAGCTAACCTGCTGAAGCTATGGGGAGCTGTTGGAGCTGTCTATACAGAGACGCCATTCAAGACAACCACCCCACCAAGTTTAAGGTACATACACTACTTCATAAAACACAATGTTTCAATACATGTTCAAATAAAGATTAGTGACAAACGGCCCTGAAAAGTTCTTCCAGTGTGGAGGCTTGGCCTTATTATCCAAAACAGACAATTCTCAGATATTCCCTTCATTGGTCCTCGTTTACTTACCCTTTTGTGGGGATGGACTCTGATTAGAAGGTTGTGGGTTAAAATAACAGCACCTCCAACTCTTAACCCAGCTGTTCGGCTTTATCCTGACTCTGATGTAATTTGCTTTGAAAAATGTATCAAAAGGGCCAAGTTAAAATGGTGTATTTTTGCGGTTGGTGACAAATTTTTGGTGACAAACACTGCCATTAATTGCCCAATGCCATTCATTTAAAAACTTGTTAGACTTGGACTATAACACAGGTGTCACAAGTATCCAGACCCACATGCTGCATACTAGTGCATTTCCTGTAGCCCAACTGTAACACGCTCCTTGTCAATGTTTTTTTTTTTTTTAGTGGAGCAGGATTCATGTAATATAATGACTGACTCTAAATTCGAAATGCATCACCAGCTTTTTCAGTTTTCCCAAGGCAGCACAACTACTTCTAAAAAATTGTCTGAAAGAAGGACAGTTGATGGACAGTGAGGGCAGGTTTAAGAGAGATGGCTAAGTGAGTAGATGTTTATTTACTGATAGGGATAAGCCAGTGTGATTCCTTCTCTGCTATAGTAAAGAAGCTTTAAAAGCCATGGTTGGCAGAGTACAATTTACATCACTAATTGTTTCCGACACTAATAACAGAAACATCATAAAGTTAAAGACTTGCATCATGACCTTCAAATTTATTTAATGGAAGGCATAGATCCTGTTGCATATTTTTAACATCTGGAAATCGTTACACCTATAAATCTATTAATCTTATCACATTTGATATTCTGCTTCAAATGTTTCAATATACAGTAGTTAGCCAAAATTTACTGTAATTTTAAGGTTAAAAATCAAGCATTGTATCGCTGTACAGGACAGTTATTGTGTTTGTGTTCTGTATATAATTTTCAGGTGACTAATGTGGATGATGAAGGGAACGAGCTGGGATCGGGGACTATGGAGCTCACCCAAACCGAGCTCATTCTGCACACACGAAAGCGTGACGCCATCCGGTGGCCATACCTCTGCCTGCGACGTTACGGCTACGATTCCAACCTGTTCTCCTTCGAGAGTGGGAGGCGCTGTCAGACAGGACAGGGTGAGGTCACTAGTCCTCAAAGGACTGAGCACATGCCTTCTCTCATTTACAGTCAATTAGATATTGAGCTGATGGAGATCTTACTTACACAAGTAGCACATAAAAATCACGACAGCCAGAGAATCAGCTTTGTGTATGACTGACTGATTAAATATTTCATAGCCACATTGAACTATCTGACTCAATTTCAATACTATTTTTCCCTGTTATTGGACTTTTGGGGGGAGTAAGGGGGGCAATTTCCCATGTTTGTTAAAGCAGAATATATTTAGGGCACATTACTTTTTTAATAAGAATATTACATACATATGCATATAACGTTTTAATAAAAAATAACTAAGTAATTAATTTGTAATCTCCAGCCTTTTACAGGGTCGATGCTGTTTCTTCTAACCACAGCACAATAAACTGTATGGTAGAGCAGCTTTTGTTGCCCCCTAATGTCAGAAACAATGAAAGACAATAGAAAATGAAATGATCCATGTGGTGTACGGTGTAGGAAACGTTTTCTTATCGTTCCATGATGTTATGTTGATTTTCTTGGAAAAGTTTGGTTAAAACATACAGACCTTCATTTATTCTCCTCAGAATTATTTGCTCATACTTTAAGAGATTGTGAGTGTACATATAAAGAGTGTGATAAATGTGCCTTACTTTATACTCCTGCAGGGATCTTTGCATTTAAGTGCTCTCGGGCTGAAGAGATCTTTAACCTGCTGCAGGAGCTGATGCAGTGCAACAGCATTAACGTGGTGGAGGAGCCCATGATTATGACCCGGCCTGGCCACACACCAGAGATGGAGATGCCTCGAACCCCTCAAACACCCAATAGTAAGACACACAGACAGCAATCAGCATTTTGTTTACATACACATATGATGCCAACGTAATCATAAATATTTTCTGATCTAGCTTTAACATAAAACCTCTCACTGAATGATTGTGGACCTGTTATGCCCTATTTTTTGCTGCTGTTTATTGAAATTTACCACAAATCTGTAGAAAATGTTTAGGAAATCCATGGCAGTATCACTGTACAGTGTTAGTTATAACTTCACTGAACATCTGTGTGTAGCTCCCGGGTTCCCAGGGCAGACCTTTCCTAATGGTTACCCAGGGTACCCTATAAGCGCAGACTCATCACAGCCCTCTCTTACTGATGACCACAGACACAGCCTTATGGGGATGGATGACCAGGTGAGGCCAGGACACACAACCTTAATGCTATATGGTGATCTAATACCACTTCATTATATTAAAGCAGGATCATAATTTACAATCACATTTTTGAATGTTCTGGTTTCCCCTGGCGTCAATTGAAAAAGCAGTTGAGTGCCTCTGTTCTTTTCGAGAAATGAGACAAATATACGTCATTATCACACAGAAGATTTGCTATTTGTGAATCTGTAATACTGTATGTCTACACAAGTTCAACTTTGAGATGAAGTTTAGCAATGTAGGAGCTGGAGCCCATTGACCCCATGACGGCAGGAGTAAGAGCTAGTAGAAGCAGGAGAAGTTTCCCTCTCATATCTGATGAGGGAAGTCACGTGATACGGCATATACAGAGCTTCTTTAATGAGTGCAACATAATTGTCAGCCCTCGTTCATTGAACTGTAGCTTGTGCTGCATGACTGAATGGAAAATCTTTAATTGTAGCCGTAAAGCCTACAGTATTTTAAAGAAATTGATGCCAAATGATATTTTGCAGCACTTCAAGTAAAACCCTGTGGCTTTCCACTCCTAACAATCTGTTGTGTCATTTTTCTCTTTGCAGACACATACATATGTGAATACAGTTAGTATGGAGAGTGAGCTTTCGAACCGCCACTGTGTCCGTTCCATGCCTGAGGTTCGGCCCCCCACCTTCACTGAGGCGTCCGCCAAACCCGGCCAACCCAGCATGCACTGCTGCGGCTTGGACGATTCCCTCAAGGACCCTCAGCTCTTCCTCCAGCCAGGGGCTCAGGAAGTAAAGTTCATGCTGGGGCCGACGCCGGCACAGCGCCACATGATGGAGCGAGACCGAGACCGAGACAGGCATTCCTCTCACCCTCTCCGAGCGCCAGATGGCAGCTCTGAAACCGAGGGAGAAGAGGCGCCGCCCCTTCACATGTGCAACACACATTCCTATCACCATTACCACCATCATCTTCACCGGCACTCCAGCATGGATCCTTGCCCAGGAAGCCAGCTAACGTATGAGAACATTAATGGTCTTCGTGGGCCACGCAGGCAGAGGCTGAGCCCCAGCAGTGCCTCCCAGTCGCAGTCTGTGGGCTCAAGCAGCAGCAGCAGTACAGCTGGAGAAACACACCCACATACACACCCACACTCTCTGCCACTCTCGCACACACATGCCCCCTCATTGCCACCGCAGGGCTACGGCGGGGGACATCGCCGCTCCGCGCTGCTCAATTATGAGAACCTGCCCTCACTGCCGCCAGTGTGGGAGTACCGTGCTCTACAGCGTGATGAAGAAGAGGAACAGGATGACGACGAGGAAGATGATGAGTATGAGGAGGAAGAGGAGGAGGACTATGATGATTATGAATACTCAGAGGGGCCAGGAACCCCGAATGGATATCATCAGGAAAGTGGTGGAAGTGGCGGGATTCATCGCGATGCCCTGCAGAACTATGTTAATACAGAACAGGTGAGGAAATGCTTACAATGGACTTGCAACATCTGGTTCTAAATTTACTACAGTAGCATTACTACATCATGTTAGATAGCAGATTTCTTGCTGCAGAGATCCTAGGAAATGTTGTTGTAAACAAATATCATGCTTCAACAGCCCAGGTATTACAGCCATCGTTCAGATGATCTGTTCAATACTCAGCAATGCAAGTCCTATTAATCCAGGTTATCTCTATTGAGTATAGCAATGCAACTGTTGTATTTATTTTTATAATATCCAATGTGTATAATCTATATTGCAGGTTATAGCAATATAAACAAAATGCATTAATGACAGGAGGCATCCATTTGTATCTAACAGTTGTATGTTTTAAATATCCCCAACATTTTTGATAATATTGCAGTATAATATTATATTTTTATTTAAAAGAAAAAAATCATAGTGAATTAAACATAAATCTCAAAGATATTATAAATGTATGAAAAAAAATGTATTTAAAAGTCTTTGATTTCTTCAAAAATATCCACACATAATTCCTGAACATGTTCGGGGATTCTCCTGAGAAACGACTTTTCAAATTGACCTGAGACTGAGTTGTGTATTATGAGTGTCATTGTTTAAAAATTTCTTTTTGATTGTAGAATTTGAGGCAAATGTAAGGTTTGTAGTTTAATGTTTTTTTACCTTCAGAAAAAAACATGGATGCATGGATTCCTTAAATCCTTAAACTTGCCTTTTTCTCCCAACAGATTCAACCTCCCACCCATCTGCATCACGCGTGCCCTCCTCATCCTCAGCCCTCAGATAGGGGTGGCCGAGTTTTCAGTTTTGATTTCCGTCGGCATCGGGCGGGGCGTGGCACAATTGGCAGTGCAGCCTGCGAGCAGCATGGTCGCCACCTGCCCCCTCCACCCTCTCGCCAGCTCAACTACATCCAGGTGGACTTGGAGACTGGAGCCTCGAGTTGCCCAGGACACGGAGGGGGTGGAGCTCAAGTGCCACAGAGACCGCCTCCAATGAAGCGTGGCATGGCTGCTGCCCCGGTAATGCCTCCCTCCCGCCGTGGTGAGTGTTATGCTGTGATTGATCTGCAGAAAACCGCAGCCATGTCCAATCTGCAGAAAGCCCTGCCTCGTGATGATGGCACGTCCCGAAAGACCCGCCACAACAGCACTGACCTGCCTCTGTGAGACAAAATGAGTGATAAAAAAACGAGGAAAGAAAGAAAGTTATGGGTAGAAAACAAAGGAGCTCTGTGGTGTTACTGTTCTCTCACCATTTATTTGGAGTTTCCATCCTCACACTCATATTTCCAACACATTTGCACTTAAGCTACTTCTTGTGGATACAATGAGGCAAAACCGAATATACCAGCTGTATTTTAGAGAAATTCGTGCAATTTCTAAAGATGGTCCACAACTGATTTTGGTGCCCAGTGACCATCAAATTGTAATCAAGCCCCTCATTTTAAACTGAGTTTGTACAAAAAGGTGTTTAAAATGTTCTAAAAGGAAATATCACATTCTAGATCAGATCTGAAGCAGCTCTGTAAACAGCTGTATTTTCAGCTCATGTAAAAACAGAGTACTACGTGTTTAAAGGCTGATTTATTCACAGCAGTTTTTACTCAATCATCTGGTCTATGATTAAATTTTATAGTATAATACATCCTAGAGCATACAAACATTTCCATTAGAATAAAATGTAAACACTCAATACATTTAATTTGACATAAAATGCAGTTTTATGTAAAACTTGTTTCAGAAAGTTCTTTTTGTCTGAAAGTACAAATTAAGCGTAAAAGACATTCCAGTCTTTAAGATTACAGATTGACTGCTGTTCCCCCAAAGTAATCACTTATCTGTGATTCATGTTCAAGTGTTAATGAAATCTAAGAGTATGTATTTATGTAAATCTATGTTTTGGAAAAACTGTGCAAAGCATCCTAGCCATGCATATGCAGAAGGAAGGACTTTCATTATTTTTTTATTTAAAAAGAAGTCATTCCATGAGCCTTGATTAGGCAAACCTTATTTATATTAATTTATTTAATTTTATTATGCATATTTATGCATTTATGGATTTGTTCAATTTTGTTATTTGACTTTTAAAAATGAGAGTAGATAGCGTATATTTAGATTAATTGTCTTCTAAAGATAGTGTAGGCGATGAGGAAGACGATCGAATCCAGCTTTGTTACGTCATGTCACGTCATTGTAGCATTGTTTTTATAACTGCAGTTTCATGTGGAATAATTTTATTTTCTTCACATATTGTGCCAAACAAATGAATATAATACTGAATCATGTGCCAACAGTGTATATGGAGTTTGAGGGCTAACTATCAACAGCAGCTGATAATAAAAAAAATATGGCTGTGCTCACTACACAAAGATTATAAGCTATCCAGGGCTAAAATGTGGATGATTTAGGTATTGCCTCCCGTTTATACATGCCAGTTCAGGATTTTCCATTTTCTTTCCTACATATAAATTTGGATGTTTTGTTGTTAGTGGCAGAATTCCAGTCAGGGTTCATGTATGTCTGTTCCACCTATAGTACCAGGTAGCCTACAGTACATGTTGCCTTGCAGTCACACTATACTGTGAAAAAGACTAATATGAATGATGGCTCCAATTCTGCGATTACTAGATGTTCATACATACGAGGCTTACAGCTTCAAGAATTATTGTTAGGAAGGGTTTTTTTATTTTTATTTTTTTTGCACAAAGGATAAGACTAATCTCAATTGAGATTCTGACTTTAGTATAAGATTAGGGTTGATATGTGTTGGGGAAAAGCCTTGCAATATTTGCTTGTTTTTTCAAGTCATTGTCTTTATTTCCTGATAAATACACCAATTTTCCAAATTTCATTTAGATTCAATAGTTTTGTATAACTGTAGTATATGTTCACATTTTATAAACGTGCAAATGTACCACAGTTAAGCATAATTATTACCATCTTCAGAAACAGAGAGTAAGAGTTCTATATAACTGAATCATATATTGTATGATTCATATAATTGAAGCATAACCCAAAACATTATTTATCCCGTTTAAACATTATGATTACAGAAAATACACTTGCCACTCAGCTTTAAAAGTGCTTAGTATATTATAAGTATATGAAACTTTGGAAAATAGGTGGAAACAGTAGGATGGATTATTTTTGTTTTATTGGGTGGTGATGTAGACGCAGTGCTGAAGCATCCAGTAGCCATGCTGAAATGAGAGCAAATCCACATGGAGCTTCATTGCCAAATTCTTTAGAACTTCAAATCTAGTAACAGTTTTTGTTGCCCCAAATTTCCAATATTTGTAATAAAAGTAGAAATTCTGATTTCTAACTCAGAATTAATTTCTTGATAATTCCAACAGCTTAGTTATTCAAGCTAGAGGTGATCATTCTTCACAGAGTCCTGCATTTCACTTCAGTACGGCTGTTAGTGGGGTCAAGCCAAACAAAATCAACTTGTAATATACACTCACACAGGTACATTGCAGTGTTTGTAATGTACTCTAAGAATGCGATGATAAACTATTTGGACACTTTTGAACACTTTTAAGAGAGTCAATCTAGTTTTAACATCTATATTTTTGGTATTGTTGTGTGGAAAAAAACATTTTGCAATAACTGCTACTGGGGTCATATCAGTGTTTGTCTAAGTTGTAAAAAAAAAATGACGATCTGTGTGTGTGTGTTACGAAGAGATTTCATCACCTTTCAAAGAGGTCTTAATCAGCACTGGCTTTGCTGTCTTTCTCAGGCCTTGATATACATGTGCTGTTGGGTTTTAATCCAGGCATTGCTGGGAAGAGGGAATTGTATTTGTATTAAATGTGACATGGGGTCATAGATAACCTAATTGTGCTCTCAAAAAAAGTTATTAAATTGTGGGGGAAATAGAGGTTACACTAGGAAACTTTAGAATCGTGTGTTCATGTTGTTTGTGTGAGACCTCTTTGGATTGTGAGTGTTTTAATTTTCAGGATTATCCATTTTTAACATTTTTTATTCCATCAGGGTCAAAGAAGTAGCTCTTCGCTGTGAATTTCATATATTATGGGTTACATTTTAGACCCATGCTAGTTGCACTGAAAATAGAAATAGGACAACAATAATCCTGAATTATTAAATATTAAATCCCACTGTAAAAAATAATAAAAAAAGAAAATAAAAAAGAAACGTTTTCAAATTTTACAAAGAAAGGTCAAATGGTCATTTAGCATTTACAGATGTCTTAATTGCAATCTTTGTTTAGACTTTCCTCGTCGACTTGTTTCCGTCAAAACAACTATGTACCTCTCCGTTAATGCAATGTCATAAATGGGATTTGCATATAATTCTATGTTCATCCAAGCCTGAGATAAATTTTCAGCAGAAGGTAATTTTGAAGGAAACCTAACTGAAAAGTGAATGACTTACTGGCAGTCTGGCTTCATATTTTGTCTTAATAAGGCTTAGGCAGAGCTCACTGACTGTGATGTCCTGCACATTAATGTGAATGAGTGCCAAATGTGTCTGAGTAAGAGCGATCGAGAGCGGCTCATGCATAGACTCTTTAGTGGAACTTGCTGGGCTCAAAGCTCTATGAACAGTCTTACTCTCTGTATGAATGTAATACACAGAGATGGACTTGTAAAACGCCCAGATCAGGCGATTTACACTTGATGTTTCTATCTTCACTGATTAAAAAAAAAAGAAAAAAAAGAAAAAAAAAAGTGTTACTGTTTTGTCTTGAAAATTAAATTTTTTCCAGTTGGTTTCTTTGTATACAGTATTTACATTTTCTTGTAAGTATGTATTTCTGTGTGTGTACATAACATATATAGGTATGCGGTGGCAGTCAGCTTCTCCTGTGTTTGTTTACACAACACACTACTACTTTTTTGCCACAGCTGGTGAACTGTAGGAAGAACCGTCTGTGCACCGGAATTCATTTCGTTAGATGGACACTGCGACACAGAGACACAGAGACGAGATCCTGAGTAGTCTGACGTAGTTGCAGTCCTAACCTTTCCCTCCTCCTTACAATGCAGAGCAGGCATGCCCCATATTGAATGTTATTTTCAGTCGTATAAACCTTTGAAAAGAAAGGCTTGTACAATAAAATGAATGTGATTCAATGTATTGTCAATATTAAAACTGGAACTGTAAAGAAATGCTTGTGCTGATGAGTCATTTCGAGTCACATCAAGAAACTGGGTCACAGTCTAGCGTGTGATCTGGTGTCCTGTTTAAGTTATCCTCAAACAATGTGATATGATATTAGAAACGCCCTAAAGATTTGAAAACTAACTGTTGCTTACCCTTGACAACAGATGTAGCCAGAAGTATTCATGTTAAATATAAAAAATCACCCAGTCTGGTTACCAACGCAGATGCCTTTTCCCTGCAACAAAGCTGCTTGATTTTCAGCACTGAAATACTTATCATCATCATAGCAGAAGCAGAAGCTTTCAGAGAGTCATAAAGATGAGCCCGAATGTATATGTAAATGTATACAAACTTCAACAGTTGTTATCTATGCCCTTGTTTAAAACTCTAATTGAATTGAAAAGATGTCAGTAGTCGCACCCTTTGTTGATGCTATCACATGACCATCAGAAAACAGGCATATATTTTTCATGTTGAACTGTGTATACACTTTTTGGACCCCTCTGTAGTTATTAAGAAAGTATCAACTGATGCGTGCAGTCGTGATATCAGTATCTCACCAAAAATTGGTGCAATATCTGAAAAATACATCATCTTCGGTCAGATCATATTTCAATTTTGAGGAATCAATGTACAATCATAAATTATTGCTTTGATAGAAAAAAAACACTTTATGATTTTAAATTGCTCACTGACAAGTTTGCAGTTTAAAACAGCACATACTGTCATCTTCATAGATGTAATAATTGCATATCAATGCTTTATGGTCCAACTTATCAGAAAATAGAGCATCTCCCTGAGAAATAAGTCCAGTGTGATATCAAACTGCTTTAATAATAATGATCTGCTGAACCTCTGTAGGCTGCATGTAAACTGAGTCACGGATCTGAGGTCAGTAACTTACAGAGTTCTCGA
>JAQMYJ010000037.1:15307805-15329265 GCA_030014305.1 Clarias laeviceps
GTTTTTTTCCTTCTATTAAAGAATAGGGCCTTTAAAAAAGTTGCTGTTTTTCAGGGGTGATGATGATGTGAAGCCGGTAGTCTGATCATGACTCTGGCTTATGAGAATTGATGGTGTCCAAGCACTTGTAAAATGCTATTATTCCTCCCATAACTGTGTTACAAATAGCAAAATCCTGATTTCAGTTGAATGCCCTGAATAAGCTATAAAGTTCTCTTCCTCTCTCTTCTTTCAGCCCTAAAACAACTGGAAATCTTGAGCCAGCCCAAATATAGAGAACATCATTTCTATCTGATCACAGTTCCTAGTTATCTCTGGTCAACCAGTTAATTGCTATTCTAAACAGATTATATTCATTTTAATTTATTTAGCATTAATGGCTCCATTTTGATGCTGGTCAAGCTGTTTTATGAAGGAAGGCTTAGACTTTGGTCAGCATAACCTAATGGAAAAACAGGTCATGGTAGAACAGAAATGCTTACATTTGTAAAGGAGGTTAGATACTATCACTGACATGACACCTTCTTCCAAAGGGACTTACAGGTAATGAAGAACACAATGCAGGCAAAAAAAAGCTCAGCAGTTCAGGGTTCAAGGCAGCGTTAAGATTTCTGATTTACTGGAACTTTTTTGTGAGATTTTTGACCAAGTCATTGTTCTTATGCTTTATATGATAAACTTTTAATCAGATCCCATGCATGATAGTAAGAAACGACCAAGATGTTATCAGCACATGACGGCATGTTTATTATAAATGACCTATTATATGCTAATGATTAATATACGTAAAGTTTGCATTTTTAGAGAAATATCCAGAGTTGCTTTTCCATTTAAAGCTGCTATACTGCTAACTGCAGTATTAGTTAATCCAGTGTCTGTTTTTAAGCTTTATATAACAGGAATAATGTGTGTGTGTGTGGATCTAGTCAGAATACAAAAAAAGGATCTTTATTATTTCCATTATGTACATTTTTCATGAACTAGTCTTGCTTGTAATGAATAAAAAGCCTAATGCAAATCAAACTTTGAAAACATTACAAAATACTGATTTATTGTTTCAAAAAAACAATACTGTACAAAATTCGACCGACATGTCAGTTAGGCAAAGTCACACGGAGTATTTTTATCTCCTCAATAGGACGATCTTGACTGTTAGTCTCCACCATTCCAATTCGACTGACAACACTCATGCCTTGGCAAACTCTCCCAAATATAGTGTGCTTGCCATCAAGCCACTGTGTGGGGGCCAAAGTCAAAAAGAACTGACTCCCATTTGTGTCTGGGCCTGCATTAGCCATAGCAAGGATTCCAGCACCTAAATACCAACAACACACAGAGATCATGACTGTAAAAAAAGCCAGAATGAGGAATGATCTGGTACATTACAGGTATTTCATATGAGTGGGAATGTGATGCCTTTGGCACTCCAGCTGCTCCCTTGTGCCTACAACTGCATCAAAGCAGTGCAGATATTCAGTACAACAGCACTCCCTCTCATGTGATATTGCTTAGTTATAAGCATTTTTAGAACACACATCTTCTAATATAACAAATCATTTAGGATTAGTGAGTTCTGTAAACTATAGTCTTATTACCCACCTGTGAATTTCAGTTCTGGGTGAAGCTCATCCTCAAACTGTTTTCCATATATACTTGCACCACCACGGCCTGAGAGGACAATAAAAGATTATTTATCTCTCATATTATAAAAATTTTAATCTAAAGATACATAGACTTTACAGAAAGGTGACTGAGGCTCCCAGATTATCGCTTGTATTTGTGTGTGCATGTTCATGCGTATGCGTGTCCATGTGTATGCGTGTGCGCATCCTTGTGGCCCACAATGGCCTGAAACCCAATCCAGGGGTACCCTGCTCAGGACAGGCTCCAGGGTCCCCCTGATTCAAAACAGGATAAGCAGTATAAATGATGCATGAAATTTTGTTAATGAATGCATGTTTCCTGACATGACTGGACTATCATGAACAACTCCATGGTAATGATGATGCAGCATCAGGAAGAGGATGAAGTCAGTATCCTGCTGTTAAAACATTTCTCATTTGGGTTAAATGCAGTTACATTTTTTTTTACTTGGTTATAACTGATGAATCAGCTAAACATCATATGAGTTGCACTATCAGTCATAAGTTTGCACACACTTTCTAATTCCATGGTCTTTCCTGATTTTTATTTCTTTCTACATTATAAAACAATGCTGAAGGTGTCCAAAATAGACAATAATTAAACAGTGGATAATGACAGGTGTCTACTATTTCAGAACAGCTGACCTTCATTTAAAAAAAGAAATTCTGTTTGGCCGGTGGCCAGTGTTTGCCCAAGTGGTACATCACAGGCGTTCCTCACAGGGTGTAACAGTAGGCAGTGTCGTCATGATCAACGTTAATGTCATACTGCGAGCGTATCACAGGCATTCCTGACTGAGTATAACAGCAGGCAGAGGTGTAGTAGCTGCTAATCAAAAGGCACATGATGGGAATTTGGTTGGGGGTCTGTTTAATTGGGGTAAAGACTTTTTGACTGGAAGAACTATTTAGTTGAAGATCGACTCAGAAGTTTATTAAGCCAGTGTAAGGTAGAAAATGGGAGTCATTCATGAAAGAGATGCTGAAAGAATAAGGAGATGAACACCAACCTATGAGCTGGACGCTTACCCTTCAAGCATCCAATTTTTGGGAAAAACGTCACAACAAAAAACCTGTCGACCAACAGAAGAGTGCGCATTCTCTGTGATACCACCTCAGAATCAAATTGCACATGATGGGAATTGGAGGTAACCTGTATTAAATGGGTTATAGACTTTTTGATCAGAAGAACATCGCAGGTGGCAGAGTCCTCATCAACCTTTATGTAATACTGTGAGGTAATAATATGGAGAATAAGGAGAGTAGACAGCTATGTTAAAAGTCGTTTAGAATGGAGAGGCACTAATCAGGGAAGGAAGCATTTAATGTTTGTTTTTTTTGAGAAAGACTGGACTGGAGCATTGCCTTTAAAGGACAGAAAAGCTGTGGAGAGAGAGAGAGAGAGAGAGAGGTCTATTGGTGGTGGTGATACAACCTAAAGAACTCCAAAAAAAAGACTGTGAGAGGAAATGGGCAGAGAAGGAAGAGTGTGTGGAAGTACAGAATAAAGCAGAAGAAGAAAACAGAAGAAAAGATACAGAACAAGTAAAGACTAAATCAGGGAAGGATGCATTCCAACCGCCGTTAAACAACAACAAAGAAGAAGAAAAATATTTCTTCATTTAATTACCAGATCATCATACCGTAAATATATGCAGGCCGGAGCCACAGGTAACCTCTAGTGTCTTAAAATAACTTGTGTCCAAACACCTGACTGGTACTGTACACTGCCACTGCTACACACTGGGGGTTAATCTGTATCAGCTACACAGACTACAGTAGACTTGGTCAGGGCTCACCAGTTGCTGTGGGGTCGCCTCCTTGTACCATAAAGTCTTTAATGATACGGTGAAACTTGGTGGTGTTGTAATATCCCCTCCTGCTCAGCTCAGCGAAGTTCTTGCAGGTTTTAGGCGCGTGTTTCCAGTACAACTCCAACACGATGCTGCCCATCCTGAAATCCACAACAATGTACAACAGCGTTTCAACAGAGTCTCTACCTTTTGCCTTTCACATTTAACTGCCATACTTTACTCATTCCACCCCTCCCCCGGCACACTTAAACCGGATTATTGCAGCCACAGAGACTAAAACATGACCAACAAGCCTCAGTCAGTCAGTCAGTCAGTGTGCTGCACATTAACTCATTCAGTCAGGAATATAACCTGCTGCTTCTACTTACGATGTCTCGAACGACACGGTAGCGGGCTGCCACGAGTCTGGAGGGATTCCTGACATTTCTTGGATCACCGAAACACAATCACAAAATAATAATAATAATAATAATAATAAAAGCAACAAGACGCGCTAAGGAAGTGATTTGAGTACCGCTTATTCTTTGCATATAACGTGGTATAAAGAGATTACAAATATCTGTGTGCTGCCATCTAGTGGACTGGAAGAGTAATAAGAAGAAAGAGGATTTTAGACTCGCAGGGAAAGAAGACCCCTTAAAGCTCAGAGCATTTTAGCCATTTTCTTTTTATTTATATATATATTTTTTATTTTGCTGTTATTTTAAATTAACATATATAGGGTATCATGATTGTGCAGTATAGAGTGTGCTATTTTCAGCACAACCTAGGCAATATTAAAAAAAAAAATTTCACACAGGAAAAAAAATGGCACAGATACACATGATCACTTGTTTTTATGGCTGTTTTTGGTTGTTTCTATGACCCCACCCCCCTACCCCCCAAAAAAATGATAGTATGCTCATTTGTGCGACATCATTCACATATTCCAGTAGTGGTATATAATGTGTAAACAATGCCACATTAATCATAATGTGTAATTGATTAATGTGGCATTGTTTACACATTATATAAAAATAATGACAACTTTCATTCTACCTGACATATCTAAAAAAAAAATTAAAAAAAATGCTTGAATTTTTGAATTGTCCTCAAAAATTTAACAGCCAGGCAAAAAAAAAGTAACCTCCAATATTTCTTGCACCACCTACAGCTTTGATTAATGTGGCATTGTTTAAATAACCTGCAACATCAAAACAGCTGCACGGTTAGCACTGTAGCCTTGCACCTCCAGTATTGGGGTTAGATTTCCACCTCGGGTCTGTGTGCATGGAGTTTGCATGTTCTCCTCGTGCTTGGTGGGTTTCCTCCAGGTACTCTGGTTCCCTTCAAAAGTCCAAAGACATGCAGGCTAGGCTAAGTGGCATTCCCGAATTGCCCGTAGTGTGTGAATCACACCTGGGCGTCAAGCTGGCAACCTGACCTCTTAAGTAACTACCATAGCAATGATGGATATATCTCCAGGGTCGGGAGAACTGTCACTGGATGTGCTAGATGGCACGTAGGTGAACCAAAATATGAAAAAAAAAAAACCTTACAAAAATATTTATTAGTACCATAATCAGGATTGCATTAATGTTGGGCAGAGAGCTTGTATTGATGACAAGAGTTGAGTATTTTTCAGCACATTCAAATAATTTTTAACGATGTTAAGGTCAAGACTGTAATGATTTCCCATGCTCCCAGAACCCCCTCTTTCAACAACTGGAGTGCTGGTTTATGGTCATGCTATCAGGGAAGAAAAAAGACATTGATGAGATAACCTTGTCATTCAGTACATTCAGGTCATCAGCTGACTATTTTATTGTCACAAAACATTGCATATGGAAATGCTCTTATAATCATAGTCGTGATTTCTACTGTCTATTTTGTCCAATGCAATTTCACCAAGAAAATAGTTATTCAGGATTTTTTTGCCCACATTTGTTCTGTGAAATTGATGATTTAGCCCTATCCTCCCAGGTTTACCCATTCTTTACCCTGTTTTAATCATTTCTCCTTAGTTGTTTTCTTTGCTTGATTCAGGTCAATAATTTGACCATTCTGAAACAGTACAGGACATGTCTTTTGACATGGTTGTTTAAAAAAATGAGATGCTACTCGCATCAGTGAAAATATTTGTTGACAGCAAAAATGAACTAATCACTGCAGTAATGATCCAAGTAAAGGATTATAAGTATTTGCTTATTTAAATATAAACAGTGATTGTTTTTGGCCTTGCAGTGTACCTGATTACAGTGCCATAAGGTGGGGTTTATAACTGCAATTTACCTAAGATTACCAAACCGAGGCCACTTTACACAGAGCATTTCCAAATAAACATTTGATAAATATTTGCTTAGTTACTGTATAAATGTCAAGTGCTGTGAAACTCTATGTTTGCCTAAGCCGTCTTTTTTTTTAGTTTTGTCACCAAGTAGCTCTTTCTTTAAGGGGGAGATCAAAACAGGGTGGATTAGTAGGAATGTCTATAAAAGCATATCATCTAAGGCCAGTCAGTGACTCTCAAACTGAGGCCCTATATCTAGCTACATACTTTGTAGTATGTAATTTTGTTAATGCAACCTGCCTTTTAACCTGACTATTATTAAATCATTCATTCAAATTAAATCTACATGGCTGTTAACAGTATAATGTGCACTTTACATACTTTAAAAATATTTTATAACAGTATTAGCTTTAAATAACTTCATATACAGACACAGTACTATAACATTAACCATAGTAATCATTGAAAAGGTAATCATCAGAATTAGAATAATCACTAGCTTGCTAATTGCTATTGGCCATTTTTTTAGGTTGCCTCTAATTCCACTTGCTTTTGTCTACTGTTTTTACTGTACTGCAATTTCCGTCCAAAATGCTGCATGAATGTTTGATATTTACCACATTAAAAACAATATAAATAGCCACTTAGACCTGAAAGTGTGGTTAAAGTGTGGACAGGGGTGGTTAAGTCATTGGACTATTGATGAGAAGGTTCCAGGTTCAAACCCCAACACCACCAGGTTGCCGCTGTTGAGCCCTCGAGCAAGGCTCTTAACCCTAAACTGCTCAGATCTCTAATGAGATAAAATATAAGTCGTCCTGAATAAGTGTGTCTGCCAGAAGTCATAAATGTTAATGTTTATACAGCAACCCCCTGAGGATAAGATTAAGGACCATATCTTGTATATTCTGCAACTCTGTTAGAGAAATTACAATTTTTTTTATTATTTCATTATAATTAGCAATAACATAGTTTAATTGACATCTTGGTGCCATTAATCACACTCGACCCATTATCTAATGGGTTAGATTCCATTAGTTCCATTTACAGGGGTTACTATTAAACTAAAATGAGACACATTCTTATGGCATGACTGAAGTGAGAGCAGGTGACTTGCTCAGATTTGCATTGGTTCTTTATTTTAACAGAAAACATGACAAACAACTTGTCTACCACGTGACTGCAACTGAAATCTCAAACAAGCAGTGACCATAAATCACTTACAATCTAACTGAATTGACATTAGGCATTTGTAAGTTTCAGATTTCAATTTTATTTATCATAAAATATCAGTGACGTGTTCAGTGAAAGGCTTGCTGTGAGGCTCAGGTTCTCTACAGCTAAGTAATATATATATATTAAAGAAATGTACTATATTCATTACACATATGCAGAGTATTTTAATATGTATGGTAGGTGTGTGTCAATAAGCAAAAGTGCAGCTCCTATTAGTATCACATCACAGTCAAATAAATTGCAGCTGTAGTGTATGAGGAGTCCTCTAAAGACATACTGTAGGTGAGTATAAAAGCAGATGAAGCAGCATTCTAGGGCATCATTACAAAATATGAATTATAAATTCTTAATAATAGAAATATTAAAAATATAGTGTAGTGTATAATAAATATGATCAATATTTTTTAAATATTGCACAGGGACACAACTAAGTCCTTGGTGGCAAGTAAAGTAATAATACTGTCCTTCGAAATATTGCAATATGTGAGAAAGTGATAAACATGAAGAAAGTTTCCTAAACTGTTGGAGCAGTGACCAGTGTGTGTGAGGTAGTGAAGACATGAGTGTTAGTGTGCTAGAAAGAGTAATACTGGGTTACAGTTCATTCATGGTTCTCGTAGCCTGCTGGTTCTGGATTGAATGTTTATTTGAGGTTGTACTTTTTTCCTGAGCTGTAACGACAATGAAACTAAGGGCTAACGGCTGGAGCATGTTTTCTTGTCAAGCAGGAACAGAATATGCTGATAGATACAGTATGACGGCCAAGTGTCACTCTCTCTTATAAACCAGTCTGAGTTTGTCATGGGAAAAAAATGACCTAATTTTAAGTTCAGACAATTTATTTAATCAGGGAGTGGTTTTAGTGGAATCTTTTCACTGGTAAGTGTAAGTAAGTCCCTACTTGCTCTACATGTACAGTTTGGAATTATTAATTAATTTGGTTTATTCCAAAGCAATTTACAATCAGTTAAAATCAGATACAGTTTAGAACGGAGCTGAGCATTCAAGGGTTAATGGTCCTGCTGAATAAATGGCTAAAATGTTGACCCTTTTTGCACCGCCCCTGGATCAAGGGTGCATTAAGCTTACTGACACTTAGAAATGATACATAGCAGGAAATAGAAAATGTAATGACACATACATACACTTGAGTAAAAAAAACAAAAAACATTTATTATATATTTTTATTGCATCAAAGGATTTGCATCAATTCACTTAGTAATGACACTAAAGAGATAATAATATCAGGGCATCAGATGGCTATAACAGAACTGTGTGTGTGAAAGGTTTTCTGAAGTGACTGAGAATAGAAATCATGATGATCAACTTCCCTATGATTGGCAGCATTACCAGGCAGTATTAGAGAGAATGCCAACGTCTAAACATGCCTGGTAAGACGCAAATCAGAGGATTTTACAGAAGCACATAGGAAAAGCGAAGAATCTGGAGAAGAATCAGGCTTTGTGGTGACACTGCACAAGGACAGAAAGTGAGACAGAGGCAGAATTAGACGGGGCAAAAAGGCAGGTGATATAAAGTCAGCATGATTACAATGAAGGACAGAAGAGATTCATGGGAGCTTTATAAATGTGAATAGAAGAGTAGAAATGCTGCTTTTGCTAGGGGGGGGTTGGGATAAAGCAAAGAAAGGTTCGGTTACACTACTCTAAGAGTAGGCCCTTGGCAAACATTACCTTGAACATGACATGGTTGTTAAAGGCTTTTATGTTGCACTTGTCTGCCACGAATTTGAATTGCATGTGTGGAATTATTTCGCTCGGTCTTTCCTTGTTTGTTTGCGTGCAGCTGAAAAGAATCGATATTTCATGAGCCCATCACATGTACACTGCTTAATTAGACCCTCACTAAAACTCTCGTCAGATAATGCAGAAGTTAATGCTCAGCATCTATAATCCTGTGCAATATATGGTGTTATACATCGTTTTAATGACAGTAATAACTTCCTTTTCCTTTATCACAGAGAATAGAAAAGGATCCCTTTTTCTCACACACATCTCATGTGTCACCAACATAATAAGCCATAGAGGTGGGGTTTAAAGGACCAATCACAGGTTGACAGAGCATACCAGTAGGTGTGTGTGTGTCTGTGTGTTTGTTTGAGGAGGGGGTCCATCCAACACCAGCTATTGAGATGATCATTCAGTGCAACAGGGTGGGGCTGAAAAGCTAGTGGTGAATTTTAAATCTTGTGACAAAAGGCAGAGCAACTGAGATGAAAACAGAGTCTCATCTTTTAACTGGGCAGTTGCTTTATCTTTGGCTTTTGGCGCAACAGGTGCAATGTGTGTGTAATTGTGTTACAGCAACTCTCATCACTTAACCACCTTTCGCAGAAATTATATATTTGTAGGTGTTTACAAATGAAACAAATATAATTTAGCTGGGGAGTCAGCTTTCAGCCTTAGAATGTCTTTCCTAAAAAATCTTCACAATGCATGATGCTCATGTTTCTTGCTCTCAGTGTGCATCATTACCAGACAGTGTTAGAACACCAGTGATCAGCCCAGCACTGTCAGGTAAGATGTGCCCTAAGAGCACAGATAATGATAATGATAATAATAATAATACAATTTTCATCTTCCCATGGGTTATTTTAATCTTTATTGAGGTATATTATATAACATCATTCATTTCCATTGCGTTATTTGAGTAGAGGGCCATCTGCATCATTACCAGGCAGTATTAGAGAATTCTAAGACATCCAAAACTGCCTCGTAAGATGGAGATGACCATCCTTGTTATCATCATGCTGTTCTCTTGCTGATCTTCAATAAATCACTGGAATTAGAGAATGTATAATAAGAACCCACCCATAAAATCCATCCCTGTGGACCATAGATGGGGTAAATAAACAAGGAATCCCATTGTCACTATAATCATATATACTTCAGTGCAATGTATTCACCTGCTTGTTAAATTCAGGCTCTAATTGCTCACATTTATAGTTTTAGCTGTCCTCAATGTGCGTCCCTTTTCAGAATAAAGCTATATTAACATAGCTATAGTTATAATAATAATAATAATAATAATAATAATAATAATAGCTAAAGATATAAATTTTTTGTCTGTTAAGGTCACTGAGGCATCATTTGATTGCCCATTTTTGGAGCATTCAAAAATATTTACTATAGTATATTTGTATAAATGATTTAATATATTTTCAGTTTCGTTGAAGCTGTTAAGAATCCATGATTATTAGAATGCTATGGCAAAGTTTATATGTTATTTGAGCAAAACAAAGCAAACAAAATATAAAATCATAAAAATGTCTACATAAAATTCTATTATGCTGATTTTCTCATCTATTCATGACAGTAATATTGATGACCTCCCGTTATTTGCATTTATGCGAAATACCAAGTAGTATTATTTATAAGATCACACCCATTTCCCCAGAGTTACCCTGACTAATTAACACTCTGAAGCGTCCCAATGGCATTACCACCTCAGACAAATCGCCAGGGAGAGTCTAAGCTCGGGAGAGCCTCTCTGGTTGCACCTTCATCAAAAAAAAACGGTGTCTGTGGCATGCAACACGACATTTACAGCAGGCCACTGAAGTGCCAATGGAAGTGCTTAGTCATGTTTATTAAAATGGCACCTTGATCATCTGCACCTGAGGCTTCGTCTGATTGACTTCTTCATTTGAGTGACATGAAACTAAAATCAGTCTGCAATGAACACACTTCAATTAAGAACTACTGATCCAAAGTAATGACTAAACATTTGATATGAATTAATTTAATTAATAAAAATATATACACCATGCATCTCTCTCTTTATCTCCTTTCTCTCTCTCTCTCTCTCTCTCTCTCTTCTTCAGTGTTTCATCTACTTATACATGTTTAAAACAGTAGCTGAGTCACATAATTAATTCAAATAATAATTTTATTTTTTTAAAGAATGAAGACAGAAAAATATATTCGGAAATTAGGGACATGGTATGTCCAGAAGTAAAAAGTGATAAACTGTAAACCCAACAACATGTACGGTTTAGGTTTTCATATATCTAATGTAATAAAATGTACTAGCATTATAATATTATATTTTGATAGACTGCATGCTGGATATTTCCTGTTTAATATCTAAACAAATAAGTGCTTGTTTTCTTTCTGTTTGTTTTGAACTGACCCAACAGGTTTGTCAGGTCACGGGGGTTATAGTTAATCAGTTAAGCATCTATTTTTCTGTCTACTTTAAAGCTATTAAGTGAGATCATTCATTTTTTAAACAAATAATAAAAAAATAGTATAAAACAAATCGTATTCTAGTTACCATTTTGGTTCTTGAGATGGTCATTCAGGATGCAGCCGTGAACAAGAAATGCCATTGTGTCGCCTTGCTGTGCCCATTTAACCGAAGGAGCTTACTTCCTGCTCCTTCCATTTGCCGAAGGCCCAACTGCTTCTTCAATGTTGACCGAAAGTTAACCGGCCTGTTTGAGGAGAACTGCTGGTGCAACAAATCAGCAGAACAATAGAAGTGGAATCTCAAGCACTACAAGAAACACAATCTCCTTAAGCTCCTGAAGCAAAGAAACTGTGCCTACAAAAAGATCTGGGTCTTCAGGTACACCTTGGAGCCCTGCCCAGGTGTCGTTTTCACACTCTGGCCAATGGCTGTGCTCCATGCATACACAGGTGTGTTTCGTGCCCTGTGATTCGTCAGGTTACCAGAGAAGTCCACTGGGGTGGATGAGGTAAGCTTTAAGAAACCACTCCCCTTACTCACTCTCTCAAGCTCAAGCTTCAACATATCCGAGTGCAAAAGGCTAGGATTTGCCTTCCAAATCTTGTATTTGTGCTCTTTCAAAGCTATGAAAAAAAACCTTTACATTTGAATAAAAAGAAAATCAACTTCCAAAAGATTGTAGAAATTTGAACAGCTGGAATGACAGAACCATAAAAGAAACAAATGCCAAACAGATTTTTTCCATTCCCTGTTTTTATGCAGTACTCCCAAAAGAGTACTCTCTTGTTATAAGATGCATTATATTGTAACTAAATATAAAAGGAAATATGACATAATGTCAACCACCAACATCCCTTAAATGTACAGTATGAGTATATTGCTTGTATTTTTGGTCACCTTGTATTTTTGGTCATCTTATAGTAAAGCATGGCATGAAGACTTTATGTATTTAGATTTTTTATTGAACTGAATTAAGCAGTGAATTGGAATTGCTTACTAAGTTTCCCGATTATTATTATTATTATTATTATTATAAGGCATAATTAATGAAATCAATTTATTTATTCATGATACATGAGGCAATGTTATATTATTTCCGTCAGAATTCACTAAGCCCATATCATTTCTGTCACTCTATTCACACAACCATGTAAATTGCACAAATGAAAAATTGTTACATTTATCTGTTGAAGTGAGATGTATTTTCCAGAATCATACGTTTTGTTAATTGGATGGATGGTCTGAGTTTCCACTAGTCGGGACTTTACCCAGAGACACACTTCAGGTCTGTAACCCAGGAGACAGCTCACTGCCTCTCCTTCCTCCTCTAATGAGCTCCCAGATGTAAGTTTCAGTGGCAGGAGGGAGGTGGAACACTGGGATCAGCTGGCTATCGAAAGTGGCCTCCTGAGGGCTTGTGCAATGGAGGAACAACAAAACAAGCTCCAGCACCACTTTATCCACTTGTGCACGCACACCCACATACACCATGCACCCCCCCCCCCCACACACACACACACACAGACTTGACCTGTGGGATTCCTGATCTAAGTGAGTTGTCAGGCAAGCACACCGCTGTCCCTCAGTTTGTTTCATCACATTCTCCTCTGGGTAGTCGTATGGAAAAATGTGTGGTGTGAGCTGTAATGAAAAATAAACACTGCCAGATATTAGGTAAAAAAAAGAAAATTTCTTATTTCTGGATACTATAACATTTTAAATGACAAATCAGTATTGTATTATCTTTACTACCTTTACACTTTTTCTCTGTCGTAGAAAAAAAAAGGACATTTCTTATCGCTTCTTTTGACACTAGATCTCATCTTTGTATGGTGAAATATCAGTAAAAGAAGCTGTTTTGTCTTTAAACAAAGCAACCCCTATCCTTTTATTGACGTGCCCTTACACACCCTTGGCATGTTTTTTTTCTAAAATAGACCGTAGGTAGATCTTGTGTCTGTATATCTGTATAGGTAATTAGTTATGCAAGGACGGCTTAAAAATAAGTCACAATCAGTTTATAACTCTAAATGCAAACACTGTATTATATATCATACATGTGATACAACTACATTTAATGTGTTAGGATAGGACTTTGTGTGTTACTTTAGTGTGATTACTCTGAACATATTGTGGAAATTCCACTATGCATACTGAAAATCCAGAAGATTTGTCTCACTGTGTGGGTGTGTGTAAAGAACCAAATAAGTCTTTGCAGTCTACATGTCCAGAGAATAATCGTAGATTTCCAGGATGCTGACAAACATGTTTCTACAACTGTAGGACGGTTAAACTAATTTTGGTTGTTTTCAAAACACAGCTCTTATTTCACTCGGTTTCAAACATCTGAGAATGTAGATTTCTGTAGAATAGAGTTCTATTGGGTGTCCACACCTTTCTTAACATTTTGTCCCCTCCCACCAAACACGAACACACATTGTAAGTTGGATATAAATCAGAGACTGTAGCTCTCTTGTGAGCAGAACAAAACTGCCCACAGACCACATCACTACATTTACACATTTTCAACCAATCTTAAGGCTTTCAGAAATATGAACAATACGATCCAAACAGGTTGTGTGTGTGTATGTGTGTGTCTGTGGTACCTGTGTGCATTTACAGCCCACTTCATCAAACACGCCGACCTTGTTAGTTTTCCTCATAGGTGAACAATTAGAGAAAAGACATCATGACCTGTTCATTACTGACAGTCTTTGAACAGAGAACACTACTGGCCGGATAATGTATTGCAATCATGCTGATGCATTGTGCCCTATACAGTATTCTAAAATGAGCCAATAAACTATTCATGCCAGTGAAAGAAAACAGGTCCAAGGACTGGATTTCAAGGTCATTATCAGCTACTTTGCTACAAGAAAGTAAAGTGACTTGCATTTGGGCCTGAACACCTTTCAGATGACAATTGCAATGATGGTTACAATAAAATATGTCAGCATGGTGGATAAGCACTGTTGCCTTGCACCAACAGGGTACAGGTTAATTTTCGACCTTGGGGTCTTTGTCAATGGAGTTTGCCTGTTCTCCCCTCTTCTTAGTGGGTTTCCTCTGGGTTTTGCAGTTTCCTTCCACAGTACAAAGACATGCAGATTAGGTTAATTGGCATTCCCAAATTGCATGAATACGTGTATGAATGTTGAGTAAATAAATAAAAGGTTAATCACCATTGGCCTCCTCTGTCTCTAGTTGGACTACAAAGGTTCCTACAGTAGATGTATGAGTGGAAGTCATACCTATGGATAAGCCACTAATTATATTATTATATAGCTGTTATCATTTCAGTGGATAGTCATGTACTCTATATATTTATCTATTATTTTATTTTAGTTCTTTAAGCAATCTGATGCATAATTTGATCTCATGATTTAATGCTTTGCAGTAATTTCTTTAATTTGTGTTTGAGTTTACATTAATCAACATTTGCTGGTCCATTTTTTCACTCAGAGCAAATAGATTAATCTGAAGTAATTTTTCTCTGCAATTTAAATTACATTTGTGTTTTATAATCATATAGTATATACAATGTGTATGAAACAGGATGGTCTGGATGGGACTATAAATCGTTGTTAGAGACTTCACATGTGTGTCACTACTAAGCTAATAGCCAAATGTTTATTTGAAATTAGAGCTAAGAGTGGGTGGTTGATGATGGGGCTGATAGCTGGTCAAACAAGTTCAACTAACTAACACAAACATGTTCTATTCTATGGCCTCAATAACAACAACAAACTATTTTTATTAAAAATATTAATTATTTACAGGCTTAACACTGAATGTCTTCAGATAGTTCAGATAGTATGCTAGTGTATATCATCAGATATTTTCTTTTGCAGCTTTCTAGACAAAAGTGTGTTATGTAGATTTCAGACAACACAGACAGGATTCATTCTTTCATCTTCTATACCACTTATTCTTTACAGGGTTGCGGGGGCCTGAAGCCTATCCCAGGGGACTTTGAGCACGAGGCAGAGTATACCCTGGGCAGAGTGCCAATCCATCAGAAGGCATACAAACAGGCAATTTAGGAACGCCAGTTAGCTTAATCTGTATGTCTTTGGACTGTGGGAGGAAACCGGAGTACCCAAAGGAAACCCACCAAGCACGCGGAGAACATGCAAACTCCACACACACAGACCTGAGGCAGGAAACAATGCCCTGGAGGTGCGAGGCCACTTTGCTAACCACTCTGCCACAATGTTGTTCACAGACAGGATGCGGGTAACACCTTAGACAGCTCCTGCCTAACGAGTCTTCAGGTCTAACATGGCGAACTCATGTGAAAGTTGTGACTACGCACCTAGACTATTAGAGTTCACCACTTAAAATATCTGCTAAGTGGTTGCTTAAAGTATGGTTACAGTTTTCCATTAAACACAGGTCTTGGAATATATCTGCTATCATGCACATGAAATGCTTGGCCTGCGATTCAGGAAGAGCCGTTAATAAGCTGATTAGTTAAACCTGATTAGTGTTGGGAACAGGGAATACATTTAAACGTGCATGACACAGGTTGCTTCAGGATGGCTAAAACTAATGGATAGGGATAAGATAAACAGCAGATGTGCTACTGACTAGCATTTGTTAGTATTTGTATGCGTACAGTATACAGTTAGTACAGGTAATGTATGTGTAACGGAAAAGCTGGTCTCTGCGTGTTGAAACATAAATATCTGTCATTATTTTGTTTTCATTGTACACTGTTCACAGCCAAGAAGAGAAGTGAATGTAATCAGTAGATGGCGATGTGCTTAGACAAACCTCTCAACCCATATTGTTCTCCAGGGTTTAATCCCGCCTCCTGCACGAGGATTGGGTAATGCTTTAAACACGCATGCTGCTGATTGGACATTATCATTGTGGCTGCACCTGAAATCAACTAGAAGCCAATCCCCGGCAGAGAGATAACACGTGACCAGGGTAATAAGGCACCAGAGCGCTTTCAGCCGGGTAACTCCTTGTCCTTCAGCTTCACTTCACTGCGTGTCCATCCCCAAGATAAGCCAAGGTAAAGACATCCAATTTAATTTATTTAAATTGGATATGATTGTTTTTATTTTATTTATTCATTACTCACAATAAAGTCAGTATCCAGGTGCAGCCCTTGTCCTTGTCTCAGCAGTAGTGTTGTGTTAGACCTGGAGGTGTCCGAGTCAGGCAGCTGATTGGATGCAAAGTGATTTGATGTCTTGTAACCTCAATAATGAACATCACCAGGTTACAAATCATTTGCAGTAGGTAAAGCCTGGCGTTTTGGAGCATTGTTCAATCTGACATAGCAGATAATGGAATTTTAATTTTTTTCTCCAGTTTTTTTTTAATGTCATTATTTGATTGGTTTTATCACGCATCATATTTCTATAGTGGCTGAGAACCAAAGCGTGTGTTGGACGATGAACAAATTTTTATTTTTTTTGTATGGAATAATCATCAGGACAGAAATGATGCGCAGAAACCTTTAAGTGAATCGGATCATTCGGCTCGGCTCACCAATACGAACCGACTCTTTAGGCTTCCGAGCGACTCGCTGCCATTTTCTTCCTGAGCATACTGCTTTTGCCTCACTAATTACGAACGAAATTGTTTAATCTACATTTTAATTGTTTCATAGAAGTTCTTTCCATTGTATGTACTAAAATAATATTTAAATAATTGTTAAACTAGCTAATGCGCATTCCTGCGTCGTCACTGTGTCTGCTGTGTCTTTCATTAAGATCTATTTCCATGTGTCCTGGTAATGGATCCTTATTACCCGAATACACTTGACTGCATACAGTACATTTGTTCTGCTGCTTCAGACACTGTACGTGTGTGTTCTCAATAGCCGAATGTTTTAAAGGTTGATTTTCATGTTTTCGTTAAAACCATTTGTATGACACCCTCCCAAAAATAAAAATTTAAATAAACCTTTTTGAAAGGTAAACTTTCTCGGTGTGGGGTAAGTATGATAAAGAAAAGGATGCAAGCTAATAGTACCAGGTTGTGCAAAGAAGGGACATAAAGTGGCAAAAACACTTTCTTAATCAAAGTCGAGCTCACATTCAGTACTGTGCAGGAGTCTTGAGCCCCCCCCCCTCGTTTCATATTTTGCTACCATTGAGGGAGTTCTCCAGGTCTCCTGAAGCATTATATATATATATATATATATATATATATTTTTTTTTTTGGTTCTCATTTTCAGTCCAGTCCATGTACCTGACCAGTTAAGCTTTTTGTCTAAGCCACACAGTGACCTATGCATCATTTAAGCTTAAAAAAAAAAAACTTGAGGCATGAACCAATAAGAAACGGATGCAAATGATTAGTATCCCAGTGATGCTGAGTGGTTGGAGCAGATGAGAGGGGAAATGAGGTTGCTGCTGAGTTTGATGCATAAACTACCAATTTTTAAATTGCATATTTTGGGCATTTGTAGTCTGTCCCAGTAAAACTTTTGTTCCAATTTCTTTAATGTAATTACATAATTTAATGTTATCTAAACAAATTATGGGTGCTTAGAAACTTTTGCACAGTTCTGTAGGATGGCTGTTTGAAAGATCATGAGGATTATTTTTTTTTAATTTATTTATTTTGTGCATAAAATTGCATAAATTTAATACTTCTGGTATCCTGCAATGCACATACTGAAACAATAGTCATGCTTCCTTCTCTATATATTTTTTTCGTACCTGTTCGTCCCAAAAAAAGGTTGTGTGTATACCTGAAAATCTATGATCTAAAAATTTAAAGAGAAGTTAAATAGTTGAAAATGCAGTGACACTATTTTGATTAAATTGCCCTGTAAGACTACTGACTCGTGTATCACTTTTACCTAAAATAGGTGACTTGTTCATGTCATCTGGTACATTCACAGGTACACAGAGACTTAATGTAACGAGCAGCGAGTGACCGTGTTGAATCTAATTAAAATGCTTAATCCTGTGCTTTAGGTTCAATGAGAATGTTGGCTCCATATTTGAAATAAGTCATTGGTTAAAATGGTCACATTTTATTTTTTAGATAAGTGTACAATTTTTCAAGGCCATTAATAAACATTTTTATTGAGGCATGATTTTTTTTTTTTTTTTTTTTTTTTTAAAACAGTGATGCCACCATAGTTCAATTGAAAGTCCACTTTTGCTACTGAACATGTGTTTAAGTATTTGTTTCCATCCTAGTGTTGTACGTATGTGGTGATATGACAGTTAACCAAATAGGAAATTGAATCTCTTTTGCTATATTAAGAAGCTGCTATGAATCTGGGCCTGTAAGTTAACACCAGTATATCTATTTACATTTCTATTAAAGTACATTCAATTATAGGTGTGCTTCCTGTTAACATAAATCATAACATAAATCCATGTTAACATGAAGTTTAAGGATTTAATCTTGTTAGCTAAAATCCTGTTTAAGCAATGAGCCCTGAATTTAGTGTGTTCTCACAAAAATGCATGTTCCATCTGTAAGTTGTTTTTCATTCCATATACTATGAGCAAAAGGGTGTACATTTGATCCCAGGTTCAAACGCCACAACCACCAAGTTGCCACTGTTGGGGCCCTTGAGCAAGGCCCTTAATCCTCAACTGCTCAGATGTGTAATGAGATGAAAAGGAAAAAAAAAAAAAATGTAAGTCGCTCTGGATAAGAGCGTCTGCCAAATGCCTAAATGTAAATTTGGACAACACTTTACATATCTGCTGATCAGCCATAATAAAACCACCTGACTCTAACATTGTGTATATTCTCTTGTGCTGTCAAAACAACTATCAAGGCAAAGACTTCAAAACGCCTGTGTAGGTGTGGTGGTGTATCTGTAAACAACTGAATAGTTGGCATGGGTATTCTAGGTCTAAGGCTAGGCAGACCAACCGTTTGAGAGATGCTATGATGCAGTCCTCTAACATGACCTCATAGTCTGGCCCTTGGCAAGGCTGCACAGATCCTTGTTCTTACCTGGTTTTGCTGCCTTCAACTACAAGAACTAGCAAACAGTCAATATTCTCCACCCTCTTTCAGCGCTGTAGATGGTGACTGAAATGGTCTAATGTTTTATCCTGTTATAGACCTTCATCTCCTGCATCTGCCTGTCCGGCACTAGTGTACATGAGGGCTGCGTCGTCAGACCGTTCAATTGTCATACGCTCAGATATTTCATCCGTCCTCTTGTAATTGAAAGCGGCCCTGCTGTAGCCAGCATCACATGTACTTGGATTTAGGCACTGGTGAGTTGAAGTGAATTACAAAACGGTAGATGTTAACACTTTATATTTTGGGAGTATTTTCTGATCTGTGTTAAATTTAATAATGACACTACTTTTTAAATCTTTTGAAACTTGCCCATTGTATGATGTTGGCTAACGTTAGTTAATTGGTTTATTTTGTTCCACAGTTCATCACATTCCTTGAGCAAATGGTGGTTATGGGAACTTCCATCTACAAAAAATCCTCCATTCAGAAAACCATGCAACATTCCCAGAACAGACATCACTCCTTTTGTGCATACTGTCAAAGATGATGTTAATGTTGAAATAATAATTGATCTACATATCAATCTAATATTTCCTAGGCTATTAAGCTGCATGGTTTTATCTTTAGGAATGATGGGATCATTCCTAAAGATAATCGGGTTTAATTTTTTTTTTGTAGTGACATTTCTACAGTAATAGCAACATGTATTCAGGCAATTGCATTACCAAGGTAACCTATTGCTGCTATTGTGGAAATTTCACACGTGTATATATTGAAACAAAACTGAAATGTTGCATAGCCTTACACTATTAAATGTGTGTAGCTGGTGAATAAATGATTTTATTAATTTACAAGCTGTATCCTGTCTTTACCAAAGATTATGATGCAATATTAACACATCGATTACCATCCATGAAGATTATTAATAAACTGCTATGTTGTCTTTAATAAATAGTGCCTGAAATTAATGCCAGGTCTTGTGAGCTCCTTGTGCTGTACTTCAGTGAGGCACAGTGACTGATGGGGGATATTTTGCTTGTCCCCTTGCAGCAAAGTAATGAGCTGTTGTTCAGTTGTCCCCTACATTGGTCACAAGGCCTATTGAACTGAGTAGTTTCACTTACAGTTTGAAATCCTTCTTAAAATACCTAAATACCCTGTGCAATCATTTACACAGGGAGCTACTAGCTGATCTAGATACAGCTCGCCCCCCAAAACTCTGCTCATCCTCTACAACAGATGCCATCCAAGACTCGGGCAACCGGTGTAATCTCTCGGGTACAGTCGGTCAGACTCTCGGTACTCAATCATCAGATAATGGCACAGTTTCTGAAGTGTTCTGTACTCACGGCTCCAGTTTAAGTCATCGTGGCTACACTTAAGATTTGACCCTTTTATAACTTGGCTTGTAAAAAAAAGTTTTGACTCCTAAATATTATGGGTTTAAGAGCCAAAGGCACTTAAAGATTTAATTTGTCTGGAGCCATGCAATTTACAAGTTCCATTGTGATTTAAAATTAATGTTCATGTCACCCGTTAGTGGTTTTAATGTTATGGCTGATTAGTGTACTTAACATGCAACTGTAGCATATAAAGTTAAATTTGTAAAGTTTTTTATTTTAAAGACACTTATTTTCTTTTAGCAACATGTCCATCTTGAAGATCCATGCTCGGGAGATTTTTGATTCCCGAGGGAACCCGACTGTAGAAGTTGATCTTTACACTGACAAAGGTGAGACTTCCTCGTCACTTTCAAGTACATTACAGTTAACGGTAACTTTTGTTCACACACTTTTTAATCATGTTCTTAAGACATCATCTTTTTAAATGTCATCTTGGTGATTATTATTATTTTTTTTTGTCTCTACAGGACTTTTTCGAGCTGCTGTTCCTAGTGGAGCTTCCACTGGCATCTATGAAGCTCTGGAGTTGAGGGACAATGATAAATCATGTTATATGGGCAAGGGTGTGTATGCATGGATGATTTCTTTACCAAATTGTGCTTTAATAGGAACATGCATCTTAAGTCTTGTGGTGTTATGAAATCTGAAACGGCTGTGTAATAGGCCCTAGGTAATATTCTTTATTTAACATCTAAAGAAGCAAGAGTAAATAATAATTCATAGGGTTTCCCCTCTATGAAAAGTCTGGTAGATTTATAACAAAATAATTTAAGATTAAAAACATTAATCTTGGTGTTCTCAAGGATAAGAATATATACTCAGCAAAAAAAAGAAACGTCCTCTTACTTTCAACTGTTTTTACTTTCAGTAAACTTAATGTGTAAATATTTGTATGAACACTAAAAGAGTCAACACCATAAG
>JAQMYJ010000037.1:15329365-15363634 GCA_030014305.1 Clarias laeviceps
AACCCTTTACAATGAAGATCTGTAAAGTTATTTGGATTTTTACAACATTATTGTTGAAATACACAGTCCTGAAAAAGCGACGTTTCTTTTTTTTGCTGAGTATATTAGACTTGGCATGTAGTTTTGTCCCCAGTGAGGTTCCTAATTCTCCCTACATCTCCCAAAAAAGTAACTAGTAAAGTTGAAGATGTATGCATAAATTTTTGAAAAGGTTTTTCAAAAATTCCCCCTTTTAGGCTTTTGCATTATTTTTGATGTACAACGTTGTGTATACAGAATATATACATGTGCAGTATACTATTCTCTTTATTTTCTGTTCTCTTGTGCAGCGGTTGTATCTTAAATCGGAAATAAGGGTACCCAGTAGTGGTACTTATTTGGTAACAGGTAACTGCCATGAGATTTGAGTGGATGATGAATGAACTGATCGCATGATGAATAAGGGATCAACGTGATCAAGTGTATTTTCTGATTTTAACAATGATCTAAATTAATTGCTTGCTCAGCAGTTGTTGGTTGAGCATGATTATGAACGTTATGTGTAAATGTGAATGACGTTTCTTAATGCTGGTATTGACTGAGATGCTTAATTGCAGGAATGGATGAGTTGAAGGTGACTGGACTTGGGGCTAAATTAGTTATCTGAGGATAACTGCTATTTGGGATCACTAATTATACCCAATGCATGCAACTTCAGATGGTTTATTCTAAAATGTAGTCAGTTTGTGTAGCCTTTTATTTGTGTTTTTTAATGCAATCCTGTTTAATGCTTCTTTCATTGTACTGCAGGTGTCTCAAAGGCTGTTGAGCATGTCAATAAAACAATTGCTCCCGCACTGATTGAACAGGTTTGAATTGTTTTGCCAACAGGAATCAAAAACTTCATTGTGTTCTTGGAAAAATGAAATTTACTGGGAATTTTAATTTCTAGGGAATCCCTGTAGTTGAGCAAGAGAAGATTGATCAATTCATGCTGGAGTTGGATGGCACTGATAACAAGTGTAAGCTACTGTATAGTGCACTTATTTATTTTGCATTAACACTATGAGTAAAGGTACTAAACCAACAATGAGGATTTACTATAGCAATGTGACTGAACAAAACAACAAATGTTTGAAAACCCTGATTCTTTTACATTATAATACTTTCTGTCTTTTTAATGTTTCAGCTAAATTCGGTGCTAATGCCATCTTGGGTGTGTCCCTGGCGGTGTGCAAGGCAGGAGCTGCAGAGAAAGGTGTCCCTCTGTACCAACATATTGCTGACCTTGCAGGCAACCCAGAGGTCATCTTGCCAGTGCCAGTGAGTAGTTAGACAGATTCATTAAAATTAATCAGAAATTTCTTGCTGTAAATTAAAAGAATATTGTAAATCTAGATCAAAGCATTTTGTTTTGTTTAGCATAACTATAGCATTTATGTGATAATTACTGGCACTATGTTCCTGTGTTTAATCTACATTAATAAAATGGAAAACCTTCACTTGACACTTGATTATAATGGGAGTTTAAGGCAGTTACTGAATCTTAAATCTTTAAATAAACAATTATATATATTAATGTAAAACTATAACCCTTGGGGCCTTAAGGTGGGTCAGTATGCATTGAATTCTATATAGCTCAGGGGTAGGATTCTAACCTGCAATGTGGAAGACCTGAATTCACATTCCAGCCAATTACTAGCTCCGGTCCCTAGATCAGATCAAGTAGAAGCTGAAATCCTACCATACTTACAGTGAGGCTGGCTATTGTTCTAGTAGTAGTCCCATGTCTAAGGTGCAAGATTTGTAGCTTAATTAAAAAAAATGTGTTTGACTGAAGATTGCTCAGTACTGTATATGTAGCAAGGTGGTGCACAGAGCCAGGGTTTTCTGCTTCATGTTGTTCCAGTGGGCATGTGGGTTTTACATGCCAGCAGGTACAGATTGGGCTATCCTAAATTACCCTGTATGTGGTCCTGCTTCATGTCCAGTGCTCCTGGGATGGGCTTCAGATCAACTGCGGCCCTAATCAGTAACTATAAAGTGGTCGATGGATCACTATAAAGTATAGATCAAGCTTTTCTCCCCTTTACATACGGTATTTCCTTAGGAAGTTGCAGTGTTTTATTGGAGAGCAGAACTGAATGCAGCCATTGAGAAACATTTACATATTTATTGTAGTAAATGTGCATCTGCTTTGTTCTTCAAGGCTTTCAATGTGATAAATGGTGGCTCCCATGCGGGCAATAAGCTGGCAATGCAGGAGTTCATGATCCTGCCAGTGGGAGCCAGTAGCTTTAAGGAGGCTATGCGCATTGGGGCTGAGGTCTACCACAACCTGAAAAACGTTATTAAGGAGAAGTATGGCAAGGATGCAACCAATGTAGGTGATGAGGGTGGATTTGCGCCAAATATCCTGGAGAATAAGGAAGGTATGGATTTTGTGTTAACTCTGTGGATGATGTATTGATACAATTGGTGAAAATTAACTGCAATGTCTGTCTGATCTAGCACTGGAGCTGCTAAAGTCTGCCATCAGCAAAGCAGGCTACAGTGATGAAATTGTGATTGGCATGGATGTAGCAGCATCAGAATTTTACCGGAATGGAAAATATGATCTGGACTTCAAGTCACCTGATGACCCCAGTCGTTATATCTCCCCTGATGAACTTGCTGAACTGTACAAGAGCTTTGTGCAGGATTATCCTGGTACTCCTTTTCTCTTGATCTGCTAAACTCTCTGCTCAGTTGTTTTGCATATTAACATATGGACTTTACATTGTTGTTTTAGCCTTTGCTCAGTGGTTCATTTGTTGTATCCATATTTATTTTTTTCCCCCTCTTCTTTATTCAAGTGGTGTCCATCGAGGACCCATTTGACCAGGATGACTGGCAGGCCTGGACCAACTTTACTGGCACTACAGACATTCAGGTAGTTGGGGATGATCTGACCGTGACTAACCCCAAACGCATTTCCAAGGCAGTGGAGGAGAAGGCCTGCAACTGTCTGCTGCTTAAAGTGAACCAGATTGGCTCTGTGACTGAATCCCTGCAGGCGTAAGTTTACAATTTATTGCATGCCTTCACTGAGTTGCATGAAAAATGGCATCAACAACCTACTTTTTCCATACAAGCTGCTCAAGACATATTATTTTTAATAATACTATGACTTGAGACTTTAAATGAGCATGGAAGTGGTAGGAAATGTTTAAATAATTACTCTTCCAGTGATCTGCAAGTGTACACTTTATTTATTTTTTATTATTTTTTTTATTAATTTTGCTCCAACTGTCCTATTAGCAAAAAAAAATGACCAAGGAGTACCAATTTGTTTTGCATTTTTGTTAAATTAGCGTTAGTACATGTCATTTGAGTAAAGACGTGTTTATTTATTTATTTTAAGAAATATTTAAATGGTAAAATCTAAAAATCAGCTTTAATCAGTGATATATTTCAGGTTTAAGCCCAGGTCTGCCTGTCTTTCTGAATGGCAGAACTCTCTGCCTAACTTGATACAAATAATTTTGTATGGTTGAGTATCTTGCGCCTTGTTTATGCTAAGTTGTACCCTCTTCGCTGTCGGCCAAATACACTCCATTTTTAATGTAAATGATTAAATCGGTCATGTGACTGGTTATAACATTACTTTTACTCAACATTTTGATTGTAGCGCACACAATGTTCTCCCAGTTTGGATATTTTACACGCCCTCACCTCGGACTGCTTTGGATATGTTTGCTCTAACGACCTGTTTTATCTCGTAAAGGTGCTTCACTCTACTGCTTTTTATTAGCATGGTTTTGGAACAAGAGGGAGAAACTGATTTTAAACTTCAGCAGGAAGAATAAATAAACATTGATTTGACCATTTAACTATGACGTTGTGTCGGTTAAGTTTTCATAGTGTACTTGCTTTTTTTGAAGTCATCCTTGCTGTCATGCATTTATTTCTGTTTCATGAAGATTTGATCACTTTGTAACGGCATTACGGTACTTTCTGTCATCCACATGCTGTTTTATGGTAAACTATCGTTCTGAGTCATGCATATAGCCATGCCCATGGTGAGGGGGGTGAAAGCGCTTTTTGTCCAAAAAAGCACTGGATGGTATGACCAATCTGGTGTGAAACTGCTCATAATGTACTTCCTCCTCAACATTTTGATTTAATTTATGGTGCAGATTTAACTTCAGGCAAATGCAGAGACTGGTAAAGTTCATTACATTCTGTCCAGCCTGTTTTGTGTGATGCTGGACAGACATGGACAGAAATTTTCCGGAGACTGGTCAAAACTCACTCCTTTTAATGATGTATGTTTCACACACTGAAGGACCTGAAACCAATGTACAGATAACCTTTCTTTTATTTGTATAGATTTACTTAAATGTAATTAGTTGATTTTTAAATCATTGTATAGAACAGGTTTGTGTAAATTCTCATCATTTTGCTGGTTTTGCACATTGTCTACTTGTAGCTGTAAGATGGCTCAGTCCAGTGGATGGGGTGTGATGGTGAGCCACCGCTCAGGAGAGACTGAGGACACCTTCATTGCTGACCTGGTCGTTGGCCTGTGCACTGGACAGGTACATATTGCTTTAACCTTTTATTTAGATGAAATTAGAGATGAGCTGTGTGTGCAACAGCTAGTCTGTGCTGAAACTACTGGCTTGATGGTAAAACCACAGGCTACTTGTATGTTGTATAATTGCCAATTATTGTATGTGGTGTTCAGATATGTTGATTTTAAAAAGCTGTGTAATTCACTGCATGTATCTTCTTTTTATTTATTTTTTTAAGATCAAAACAGGAGCCCCCTGTCGTTCTGAACGCCTGGCCAAATACAACCAGATACTCAGGTGTGTGTCTGTCATATGACTACAATTTCCTGCACAATACTTGTGCAGTGGTTAGTGAATGTATGCATGTATGTAAATTTTTATTTATGAATATCAATTTTAACATTTGTTTATTTGAATTATTCTTCTATCCAAAGAGATGAAGTACAACGGGACACTTGAATGTTAAGATTTGCTCAGGGATCCAACAGTGTTGAGTTTGAATGCCAAAATCCAATCAGAGCCTACAATCTTATACTGAGGAAATGGTAGCTGAGCAGTTGTCCTGTTTTCTGGTACTTTATTCGGCTGTTCATATTGCCCCCCCCCCCCTTCCTGTCTCTGCAGAATTGAAGAGGAGCTGGGCGATAATGCTCGTTTCGCAGGGAGGAAGTTCAGGAACCCACTGAACTGAGACCGAACATCTGACTACGCTGCAAATCCGTGTTAGGACAATCTAGCTCATACTTGCTGTCAGTATAGAAAATTAAAGTGTATGTAGAGAAAACTGTACTGAATCTACTGAAGAAACTTGCAGTATTTATGGTTGTTGGTAAAAACAGTGCTGTGAACTTAATGATTAACTTGCTGAGAATTGTATTTATGAAGAGCCAATTATGTCTGTGGTTGCAGCAAATAAGAATAAACATGACCTCAAACTTTTTTTTCTCTTACTGTGTGGCAATTATTTAAGCGAAGTTCATTACAAATTGTTCAAGGGGTTCATTTATTTTCATAGTGACAAGAAATCTGGGTCACTGAACTGACAAGTGATCGTCTAAGTCAATTCGTTACAATCTCTTAATGTGTATATTGAATACAATGTACATTAGTGTTTCCACTCCCCCCCCCCCCCCCCCCCAACATACAGATTAAACTTGACATTTATTGAGGAGAAGGGAGGTGTGTATGCAGTGATTTTGATTTAGTTAACCCCCCCCCCAAAAAAAATCTTGTGGGGAACAAACCGTGCTCGTGTAAAGATGGAGTAAAATGATTACACCGGTTACATAATGGAAGTTAAACGGGTGTGAAGCTAATCCTCTAGGGAAGGGAGGGAGAGGAGGAAGAAGTAGTCGATACACTTCAGACATCCATTTTGAAGTGATTAGTGTTACAGCTTATTTCTCTGCGCGGCTTTGCGTGCATTAATTTTAGTTTCCACATCACACACCTCCGTCAGCAGCAGTAATCGTATCGGATTGTGTGCGATATCAAGGCTCGGTCTGTGTCTGATTGCATTAGAGACCTCGGCACATGCTCAGTTAGCGCCGCTGTGTGAGCGGCAGCTCGGTAGGCTGGCGCGTGAACGCTGAGGTCATCGCCTGAGCTCGAGCTCGGGGAGAGAATCCTCCGCCGTGCCTCCATTTTGAGGAGCTGCTAGTATGTAATAGGCGAGCAGCATAGTTTTAGGCCGCCGCCGCAGAGCGAAAACAAACTGTAAACACACCAGAAAGGGCTCCAGCCATGGACGACCTGTTTAGTCCGAGAAGGTTTGTGGCTTTCTTTGTATTTTCTTTCTTTTCTTTTTTTCACCCCCGAGGTTTAATTTATGAGGAATTTATGCTCGTGTTTGTCGGAAGCCGCTTAGTACTTTTGCATTCTGCTGCAAATATAGATGGTAGTGAACTTGACAGCTTGCCTCGCTCGGCTACACACACAGACGCTAAGTGAAGGCCGAGGCAATCTGGCACGAGGAGAAGCAGAACGAGATGCAAACCAGATACCAGTTATGATTATATCACGTTTTTGGTTGAAGATTGCAGTTATAACTTTAAAGTTTCATTCGCCTAATTAATTAGTAGTCAGATTATTCTCGGAGGAACGACATGCACTAGCTGTTTTGTTGCCGTTAATAGAACAGCTCACATTCGCGTTTCATGATATTTCTGGCTTTAAGTGTAAATATTATGCTTTATATAATCACAGTTCGGTCATGCGCGAAATGAGTGTGATTTGCAGAAGAGCTACGTGTTTAATCCCCTGTTTATATAACCTTTGGAGGGAACATTGTCGCTGGGCCCTGATTGGCTGTGACAGATGAATAGGCGGGACTTGGACCTGCTGTCCAGACTGCTGATAGGCAAATGACTCGCTGTGATTAACACTATGCACGAGCTGGTTTAAAAGGTGGAAGGCTGAGGAGTCGCCCGTCATGGCGCAGCTCGAACTTTTACACTGTGGTCAAAAATGTGTGTGAGAGACACTGCACGGTATCATCCTATAGCTCACACCTGACATGACACTGTGTGTGTGTGTGGGGGGGCTGATTACAGTTGTTGCCAATAATTTAATAAAATGTTCTACAGGACTGATAAAATTTACTGAAAGACTGTGAATATATTTACAGTGATTGACTGTAATATATAGGATGTTCCAGAAGTGTTATACACAGATGTGAGCCATACTGATAAACTTACTTGCCTAAACTTGTGTCATTGAAACAGCTCTGAACCATCTAGGCGTGAATTCCACAAGACCTCTAAAGGTGTGCTTTTACATTTATGGCATTCGGCAGACATCTTTATACAAAGCGACTTACGTTTTATCTAATTTTACATCTGAGCAGTTAAGGGCCTGGGGTTTAATCCCGGGACCTTCTGAAAACTATTCCCGCACCTTAACCATGGAGCTACACCTGCTCTCCTGTGCAATGGTATCTAGCACCAAGGTGTGAGCAGCAGATCCTTTAAGTCCTGTAAGTTGCAATGTGGGGCATTCATGGATCAGACTTGTTAGACCAGCACATCCCATAGATGCTCAATCAGATCGAAATCTGGGAAACTCTTTGTCATGTTCTTCAAATCTTTCCTAAATGACTTTACAATTCACACTATTCTGCAGAAAGAGGCCACTGCAATCAGAGAATACTTGGTCTGCAGAAATTTTTGGTAAGTGTTACATGTCAAGGTGACATCCACATGAATGTCAGGATCCAAGGTTTTTCAGCAGAACATTGCCCAGAGCATCACACAGGACTTCTTCCCACAGTGTATTCTGGGGCCATCATTTGCACAGGTAAGTGAGACACATGCAGAAAGCCATCCACATGATATTAAAAAAAAAACATGATCCGTCATACCAGGCCACCTTCTTCTGCTGCTTCTCAGTCCAGTTATGAAATTCACATGCCTGTTGTAGGAGCTTTCAGATGTGAACTGGGGTCAGTTTGGGCACTTTGACCAGTCTGTGCCTACACAGCCCCATACACAGCAAGCTGTCATGCACTAACACCTTCCTATCACAGCCAGAATTTTTTTTTCCAGCAAACTGTGCTACAGTTGCTCTATTGTGGGATTGACCAAAGCAGGCAAGCCTTTTCTGAACATGTAGATTAATGAGCCTTGGATGCCCATGACTCTGTCACTGGTTCACCGGTTGGCCTTCCTTGGACTATGTTTAGTAAGTACAAACCACTGCATACCAGGAAAACCCCAGAAGACCTGCTGTTTTGGAGACCCAGCTTTACAGCCATTGCAATGTGGCCCTTGTAAAAGTCTCTCAGATCCCTTATGCATGCCCTTTTTTCCTGCTTCTAGCATATTGACTTCAAGAACTGTCCACTTGCTGCCCAATATATCCCACCCCATCAATATAAGGAGATAATCAATGTTATTCACTTCAACTATCGGGGCTTTTAATGTTTTAATGTTTAGTGTTTAAGCCACTTATACCACTTATAAACTAACTGTGAAAAAGATGGAAGACATTTTGGTAAATGTGGTGATTTCCTTTAATTATGGAGATTTCGGGATAGAATATCCCAAAATATTAAATAACATAATACAGTACATCTGCTTGTTTGAATGATGATTAATTTGAAATGATTTAGGACCATATTTAAGTGAAAGCTATTTCAGTTACATTTGTTAATGTAGTTGTGGTGACACAGTGAGATCTGTAACCTTCAGCTCAACTGTTTCCTGTAAATGAGCAAATGTACTATTGTACGGTGTGATTTAAATTGCTTTTAAAATGGCAGTAAATCATTGGGATTAGTTGGCATTAGCAGTAACAGGATTTCTGTATTTCAGGCAGCTGAACAGCACGCAAGGCGAGATTAGAGTGGGTCCAAGTCATCAGGTGTGTAAAAAGGCTTGTTATTGCACCATTATATAACTAGTAATTATCTTATTGGATTGCTGTTTGAAAAGCATGAAGAATAATTGTTAGGTTCTAATCATTTTAACTGTGCACTGGTGTTAATGAATGTTAACACATGTATGTTTGAATCTGTAATATTCATATCTTATGTACATGTACAGTATGTGTGTATAAATTATGATTGAGCTTGCTTGCACATGTGTAGGCCAAACTCCCAGAGCTGCAGCCACTTCCTAATCCTGGTATAGATGCAGTGACAGAGAAAGAGGAGCTAGTCTGGACGCCAGGAGTCAACGACTGTGACCTTCTTATGTACTTGCGTGCTGCCAGGTGAGTGAGCATTAGCATCATGCTACACCTCCTCAATTAGATCCGAATCACTATACATGTTTGTAATGTATAAGACTAAACAATGAGAATTTTGTGTATTTATAATCAGGAGCATGGCAGCGTTTGCAGGGATGTGTGATGGAGGCTCAACAGAGGATGGCTGTCTTGCAGCCTCCCGCGATGACACGACATTGAACGCATTAAACACGGTCAGTTGTAATATTTTTTGCAAACATAAGTGTTATTCTTCATGCAGTTTAGATTAGTATATTATTATAATCTGAGCATCTCCCACTGGTGTTTTACTGGTTTTGATAGAGAATGAATCCTCACTACTAGGCTGACGACTGACAACTGGATTCTAGTTTTCACTCACTTGAAATGCACTATTTGCTGTACAAAGTTTGCTGAAATGCAAAAAATACTATTAAAACTAGGTATGTGTTCTACTACTGAAACAGAATTTATCCCATTTCAGTTTTAATATGCAGTGAAAAGCAGATGATTACTTTCTGTTAACATCAGGAAAATAGATGACACATGAGCAATTCTGAAATGTCAGATTGTTTGTTCTGCTGTATAAGCGTAATATGTTCATCCTCAGTGCTGAAAAACATACATCTCTATTAGCATTTAGGTGTGTTAGCAGTATCAGTATCTTAATGAACCTTTCAGACACCTACGACTCGTTTGTGGATCCTGACACATGTTAAATAATCTAATAACATTTTGTTTTAGTGTAGTTACTGAACAATATGCTGTAAAATGAGCAATAATTTCAGAGGTAAAATTGCTGACTTTCACTCATCATGACTTTCCCTAAGACAAAAATATCAGTCAGAACAAGATAAAATAATTTACACTAATAAAATGTGTGCTTAATGTACAACATATATTGGTTACTATGTGGATTTTCATGAGGGGGGGAAGAAAAGTAATAAATATTTTAATCATGGGTGTAGTGCATATTGAAAGCATTCAGTTTCTGTAATACATGTACTGCTAAATACTGTTAACTGTTTAATTAACATTTAATTTGGTATACCCTATTTACAGTAGCTCACCTGTAACAGGCTGAGATATTATACCTCATTACATTACATTACATTGGTGTTTAAACTGTCAAGTAAAATAATGGTTATGTAGTGTATATAACTATACAGTATTTTACTAACCATATCTAAAGTGTTTTTCTTTGTTTGGGAATGAGTGTCTGTTTAAAAAAAATGTTTGTTTTCTTCGCCTCCTTCAGCTCCACGAAAGTCAGTATGATGCAGCCAAAGCTCTTCAGTGCCTGGTGAAGAAACCTGTTCCTAAACTCATAGAGAAATGCTGGTCAGAGGATGAAGTGGTGAGAAATGCTGTCTTAAAAATAATTAGCCAATAATTACTAAGTAGTTAATAATTAATAACAATAATTAAAACATTTTAAATTGCCCTGTTTGTTTCTAATACTTAAAGTCCTTAAATGAGGGTGAATCAAAAATTATCTGCACTCCGGTTATATTAAAAGTTTCTGTTGGTTGCACTGTCCTATCAGTACTTTCTGTTCACGTCACTACTGTGCGGGTGTGAACATATTACATCAGTTCATTTGCAGCTGCGGTGCGAGCAAATGTGAATACCCAACTTGTGATTTGCACGAAAGAAGAGCAGCCTGCAGTGATTCGTTTTTTGTGATCTAAGGGGGTACCTGGTGCCGAAACATCTCATGGAAGGGGATAAACAGAAGCGTTTGGATATTCGCAAGCACAAATTGGACTGAACGTTTAAAAGTGGAAGGTGAAAGATCATTACTGGTGACGAGACATGGATTCATCACTATGAAGAGAGTCTGGGAGTTAATGGCACAGTATGGAATGAAAAATCCTCAATCGCAGATCAAGAAAAAGTTCAAGTCAACCATCAGCTGGAAAATACTTACAGTTATCTGGGATTCTCAAGTATTGGAACATTATCAGATTAAACACAGAGGACTGCTATGCTACTGTAAGGATATGATGTTGCTTTTTCTAAAAGTTAATTAAAATATATTCTACAGCCAAAGTGCAAAATAACTTCTGACTCTGCCTTGTATATTTAAATAACAGGATAATGCAGGTGCATAAAATCATTTGAAGTGGCATGTGACCTGAACCAGAACTAATGCTAAAGTAAATTGCGAATTTTTAAATATAAAAGAATAATTTTTTTTACATGGTAGAAGACGATGAAGTATATTTCTTTGCAGTGTGCAGTCTGTGACACAAATCCACTGCTTTTCAGTTTTATTATTAATATTTTAAACATTATTATTTCATACATAAATTTTTTTTTTACATGTAGACATTTACATAATCCAAACTGAACTTAAGAAGTTATGTCAGATTTACAAAAGTTTGATAAAAGCTGATTTTTTGTGTGTGTGTTGATAAATGGCAGCCACCCATAAATGATCAAGAACATGCATGCTGCAGGTGACTTGCTTGTGGTGACACCCACAATCCCTAAAATGCCAGAGTGGAAAACTCAAAATAGCTCAAAAATTGGCAAAAAAACAAACTAATGCCTTTTGAGGTGAACTTACTTGAAAAGTCTAAGAGAAAAAAAACATATTTAATAGCATTTCACAGCATCAGACGCTGTTGCAGCATTTACCAGATGTTGTAGATGTTTAGCAGCATTTCACAGCATCAGTGTTAAAAAAACACTTTTTTCTTGTTTTTCATTGCTGCCATGACTCACTCCAAAAACATAATCAATAACATGAGTTTGCTCTATTATTAAAACTCACCCAACACTATTATTATACTAATTTAATTACTAATTAATTAACTTGAAAGCATGTATAAATAATATTAAATGATATATATACAGAAATAAAACATTGCATATTTGCAAAACATGCTGAATATTTAAACACTATTGTTCAAACTAAATAAATTGGTTCTATAATGTAAACTTTTTGTTGTTGATGAAAGGAATTCCTAGCTTCCAAACCTTCACAAAGAGACCAGGGTATGAGATTTATACCAGGCACCTGTTAACAGTTTGCTTCTGCTCTGTTATTAATTACAGAAAAGATTCATCAAAGGTCTGAGGCAGTATGGCAAAAATTTTTTCAGGATCCGCAAAGAGCTCCTTCCCAGTAAGAAAACGGTAGGAACAATTCTGCTTTGTATCTGTACTGATTAAACTATGACATTTTAAAAGGTCAGTGGTTTTTAAATGGTCGATGCACTTTCGCCCTCAGGGTGAGTTAATTACTTTCTACTACTACTGGAAGAAAACTCCTGAAGCTGTGGGGTCACGACCTCAGCGGCAGCATCGCAGGCAGCCTGCATCCCGCAAGGTCAAAACTCGCAATGCCGTAGCAGCTGCCAACACCAACTCCCGCACCTCGTCTAGTGAGTTTTGCACTGCACACAAGTAACATTTTGGTCTTTAATATCTGGTGAGAGTCTGAAATACTGTAAGTGTTACTATGTTACTTGATGCCTGCTGTATTTCTTATACACTCTGCAGTGGAGCTCAGTTCAGCCAGTGAAGACGATATGGACAGTGAGGACAGTGAGCAAGGGGAAAAAGCACAAACTTGCAACCACTGTCTAACCACCAGTAAGTACATCACATCACATTTTGAACAGTTGTTTCAATAACAACTCATTAATAAATATGAAACACTATTGATGAGCATTCATCACATTTCATTTATGTATTTTGAAACTTGTCCAGAGCCTAATTGACTATAACACTATCTTCAGACTCTAAAGACTGGCATCATGGAGGTCGTGACAATGTCCTGCTATGCTCTACGTGCCACGGCCACTTTAGCAAGCATAGACGACTGCCACCTGTTCCCAAGCCAGCCGACCCACCCTACCTGTTCAAACCTGTACGGGATGAAGATGAAGGGCTTGGTGCACATCAGGGAATGAAGACACGCCGCAGCAGAGCATCAGTAGGCACAGCAATGGTCTTCACTTCAAGTTTAACACCCAATACAATCCGTAAAATAATGTCAAGTCAGGCAGCAGTGGCTGTCAAATGTTAACTGTATGATGAACTGTGTTATGGAACTTATTGTCCATAATTAAGACAAATAGACAATGTCTTTACAGATACCTGATATGATCTATTGTCTTGTTTTTGTGCGTCCCAAAATTAAAGTTGTTACCAAATGATTGTCCCTACTAGTTGTCATCCCTGAGAAGTGGGCGAAACCGGCTAACAGGAAGCCCTGATAAAGGTCTGTCTCCTTCCAATGATGAAATCCGTGCTGGCGGCCACGCCTCCAGAACTAGCTCATCTGCTATGGCAACCAGGGCATCCAGTGCTGATGCCAAAGCTATGGCTGGGAAGGCTGGGAAGGTAATAGTTATAGACCAATTGAAATCTATATACATGTGATTTTTTTTGTCCACATACAACTAATCTTTATTGTATTTTTTTATGGATTTCAGAAGATAAAAGTAGAACCATCTTTAGTAAAAGGCGTTAAGAGACAGAGAGACACCAGTGCACCAGATGCAGATGAACCTGAAAGAAAAAACGTGAAAAGGCAAAAGAATCAAGTAAGATGGCATTATAATGGCATTTTATTAAAGCTATGTAAATTGTGGACAGTTTTATTCCTGATTCTCCAAAGAGAGAGAAGGAAAGTTTCTTGGAACAATACTCTATATTACATGTGATAAAGATATCATAATGTCAACAAATAATTTTGTTGGCCTGCCTTGATATTTCAGGAGGTACCAGACTCCCAGTCAGAAGGAGAGGGTGAAGGTGAAAGCTCAGACAGCCGTAGTGCTAATGAAGATGGCAGCAGCGATACTAAAGATATAGACCAGGACAACCGCAGCTCCTCCCCAAGCCTCGCCAGCCCCTTGCCAGCCAACGAGAGTGATTTAGATTCACCTGTCCCAGCACCTCCACCTCTGGCTGGGCCACAGAGCCAATCGCAACAACCCGCTACCACTATAGCAGCTGCTTCTCCAGCTCCCTCTCAGTCACCACCAGCTCTGCCACCTCAGCCCTTACAGTCAAGGGTGCCCTCACCTGGAGTTTCTACAATCACTACCACCAGCACCACCACTTCACGGATCATCGTCCCTGCGGACATTCCCCAAGATGATCCATCTGTCATTGCTCAGAGAAGGAGCCAAAGAGGCCCAGAGGTTCCTCCCACACCGCAGCCTTCTGCTGGGCTGTCTTCTTTTCAAGGACCAGGCTCAGGGCAAGGCCAGTCTTTCCCTCCATCTGCACCTCATTATCACCACCCGAGTCAGGTCCAGAATCATCCATCCAACGCCCATCACCCTCATGGATTTGGTCCTAAGCCTTTTCCACTTCAGCGAGATGGCCTCCATTCTCCTCTGCCACCGACATCTGGATCTCAAATTAAGCCCCCACCAACTACCCCCATCCCTTCCTCTCACAAGCCAATTCCTCCAGTTCCTGCTCCTCCACCATTCCTGCAGATCCACCCGAATCTGCCCCCACCTCCAGCATTAAAGCCTCTGGCCGCTTTACCTGTACAGCACCCTCCCTGCTCTCAGCCTCCTCCCTTGCACATTATGCCCCATCCACATCCTCAACCTCAACTACCCATGCTGACTCAGTCCCAGAGCCAACAAAGCAAAAGTCATATAACCAGCCTCCCTCCAACATCAGCTTGTCCTCACCCATTGCTCCCCCAGAATCGTGCTATGCCTGAATCCACTGCCCCATTCACACTGTCTTCATCGTCTGCTGCAGTCTCGGGCCCACAGTCATCTACTTCCTCTGCACCAAGTGTGCCTGCTGGGCCAACACATGTGACCATCAAACAAGAGCCTCTAGATGAAGAGGAGAACTGTGAAAGCCCGCCTCTCCCTCCACGCAGGACTCCCTCACCTGAACCCACTGTGGTTAACATCCCCAGCCACGCAAGCCAGTCAGCCAGGTATTTCTAAATTTGGTAGTGTCTTGTAATATATAATCTTATCAAATGGCCTTAGGTTTAATAAATCCCTTTGGAGACTGACTTAAGTGTAATGATTGGAGTCATTTGTGAACTCTTTGAATTGTATTTTTGTGACTTTTTGATTTTTTTAAATTGACAAATCAATGTTTTATATCAACAGGTTCATCAAACGTCTGAACAGAAACAACAATTCCTGTGCTCGCACCGACTTCTACTTTACCCCCCTAGCTAACTCTAAACTAGCCAAGAAAAGAGAGGAGGCTGCTGAGAGACTCAGAAGGGAAGCAGAGCAGAACGCTCGTCAGAGTCGAGAAAGAGAGAGGGAGCGTGAGAGGGAGAGAGAAAGAGAGCGAGAACGAGAAAGAGATTCAGACAAAGCTTCTGTAAGTGTTTGTTTTATTATGTTAAAATTACCATTTTGCTAGTTTTTGTTTAGACCAATATAAGTCTACCATAAGTGTCCTTCTACCTTTTAAACTGCAGCGAGCCTCCAGCTCTTCCCACGAGGGGCGTGTGGGTGAGATGCCATTGCCTGGACCCATGCCACCAGGACGCCCATCATTTGAGGCCCCGCCCGCAGCAGCTGTGGCTGCTGTCCCTCCATACCTTGGGCCCGATACACCGGCTCTGCGTACACTCAGCGAGTATGCACGGCCTCATGTCCTATCGCCTGGAACCCATCGTGGTGGCCACGCCTTCTTCACACCCTTGGGACCTGCAGACCACTTACTGGCCTATCACATGCAGGGCCTATACGCAGCTGACCCCACAATACGGGAGCTGCGAGAGCGTGAGATCCGTGAGAGAATGAAACCGGGCTTTGAGATGAAAGCACCTGAGTTGGAGACACCCCTGCATCCATCCCACAATCCCATGGATCACTTGGGCCGTCATGGAGCCCTGGCACTACCGCATCCATTTGGGCCATACCATCCATCTATGGAGCGCAACATGGTGCGGCCTGAGTTAACATATGCTGAACGGCTGACTGCAGAGCGACTCCACGCTGAGAGGATGGCAGCAACTGCTGTGGACCCTGTGACCAGACTTCAGATGCTCAATGTAACACCACACCACCACCAGCACTCACACATCCACTCCCACCTCCATCTGCACCAGCAGGACCCACTCAACCAGGGTGAGAAACTTGCCTCTAATTAAAGTACCACATCACAGACATAACTGATGCTGAGCAGCAGAAGAGAATACATTTTTATAAATTGCAAAGTTTTCATAAATATGTGATTTCATTAGACAAAATCTCTTACCCATACTCTTGTGATATTGTCCTTTGTCAGGCTCAGGGCCCCACCCTCTAGTGGAGCCACTAGCAGGAGGACCCCCACTCGCTCGGTTCCCCTATCCACCAGGTGCACTTCCCAACCCACTGCTCAGTGAGTTGCCCCATGAACATGAAATGCTCCGGCACCCTCTCTTTGGTGAGTGTCCTGGATTGTCTGAATATCACATTGTCATTTTTATAATATATATGTCGCTTTTTTACTTATTTAAGTATCTGTTTTTAAGGAGCAGCATTCCCAAGAGATTTACCAGGACCACTGGGTCCCATGTCAGCTGCACATCAGTTGCAGGCCATGCAGGCTCAGTCAGCAGAGTTACAGAGATTGGCACTGGAACAGCAGTGGCTACACGGACACGCACACCTGCACGGTGCGCCTCTCCCTAGCCAAGAAGACTACTACAGGTCAGTGAAGACTTTAGCTTGACTTTGTAAGCCAGTGCACACCAGCAAAAACTAGTCCATCAGGCAGAAAGAGACAGTTCTTTCAGTTAAAAAAGATTTAAAATGCTGGGTTTGGTTCTGCGCTGGTTAGTGTAGAAGATTTAAACAGCAGGGTCAAGCCTGTCACAGTAGAATCTGGAGTGCATGTTTATACAGGGTTTTATAGTCACCACCTGGCACCAGACATCTGTTTTATTTAAAGTACTTCTAGAAAGGTTTATATGCACACTTGATTTGTATTCATAGAACTCCAAGAAAATACTTTCTTCTTTCCTGTTCAGTATGTGAACTTTTCTAGTGTCTGCCTCTTAATTAAAACAGATGAATAGCACCTATAAAATACACATTATTATCTTCAGGGTTGCTAATAAAATGGACACCCTAATGAATATTGCTCTTCAATATTTATTTGATTTCCTCACTTGCTTGCCTTCACCCTTTTGTTCTTTGTGGAACAAAACATTTTTGTTATTTGTAGAAATACTTTTATGTAATACTGCATGAAAACAACAAAGTTAAAGAATAGCACAAAACAACACAAAACCTGCAAGTCATATAATGTGAGCTTTTGGGTGTACGAGACTTAAAAGTTAGCTGAATAAAATGGCACTGAGTTTGTTATGTTAGGAATGAGATAATGACAGGGAAAATAATGAACACTGGGTGGTGCAATGCACCTTAGAGCAAAGCGCTGTTGTTGATTTTATTTTATTTTTTTGTAATAACAATACAGCTTGAAGTGATTTACCCCTCTTTTTACATTCATCAAGGACTGCAATTTCTAAAGTCGAATCTCCTCATATAAGGAGTTGACACTTTCTTCCAGCTACATTGTCTATTTATCATTGTATGAAACTCATATGAACTCCATTAGGTATAGTTCTTTTGTTTAAATTAACTTCTTTGTGTTTAAAGCCACTGATTAAGTTCATATTTATCAGGTGCTAGTAAAGAGAAACAGCGAAGAGGGTCCTGGTTTCAGGAGGTTAAAATTAAAGTAAAGAGTGGCTCATTATACTTTTAATAGATTTTTAGCTTGTTTAATGTTAGAAATCATTCATGAGACAATTTTGTTATCTCTTGTCACATATAGCATGTATAATCTGCTATTCTATCACTAGCTTCTCTTTTCCCTCTCTCTTGAATTTAGTAAGACAAAATGCAGCTGGTCATGGTACCATAAAAAGCAAAGCACAAAGCCCTCTCATCTTAAAACTTTCACGACTTTTACAAAGACCGAACACTGGGGACTCCAAAAAAGTATCCCTCGAAATAAATGTTCTAACTCAGTTCAACAGAACATGACACAGTACTGTCTGTTTTTATAATTTAGGTGATATAATACTATATTAGAGTGCATCTCATAAAATTTAGAAGTTATTTTGTAAAAAGTGAAACTTACATATTTCATAGATTCATTACAGTTTCAAGCCTTTTTTGTTTCAGTTTTGATTATTATGGCTTACAGCTCATGACAATCCAGAAACCTTCAAGTTTGAGTAAATTACTATTCATACAGTATACAGTAGTACTTACAGTACAGTAGTAGTTTCCACAGTCAGTGATAATTTGTGGTGCCATATCATCTGCGGGTGTTGATCCACCTTATTTTATCAAGTCCAAAGTCAATGCAGCCATCTATCAGGATATTTTAGAGCACTTCATGCTTCTGTCTGCTGACAAGCTTTATGGTGAGGCTGATTTCCTTTTCATCAGGACTTAGCACTTGGCCACAGTGGCAAAACTACCACTAACTGGTTTGCTGGTCATGATATTACTGTGCTTGATTGCCCAGCCAACTTGCCTGACCTGAACCCCATCCAGAGTCTGCGGAGTATTGTCAAGCAGAAGATAAGAAACACGAAAAAAAATACAGAGGAGTTGAAGGCTGCTATCAAAGCAACCTGGTCTCCAATAATGCCTCAGCAATGACACAGGCTTGCCATAAAGCATCGATGTAGTACTTTATGCCAAATGATCTCTGACAAAGCAGGGTGCTTACATGAACATACATTTCAGAAGTTGGACATTTCTATATTGTAAATCCTTTTTTACTGACCTTACCTGAAATACTGAATCTTTGCTTTTTATGAGCTGTACTGTATATGGTAATTATCAAAATTAAAACAAAAAAGAATTAAAATATTTCCTTTTGTATAGAATATAACAATTTGTAATAGTGCAGTCTTTGTTATATTTTATTTTGGTCTAAATATTGATGGGACTATTTCATACTTTTGAAAATACTTTCATGAAAAATATACTTTTATCTGCTCAACAGTCGTCTGAAGAAGGAGGGAGACAAGCAGCCTTGAAATGGTTGGAATACACTGTGGACTGTGGGGTGATTTCTGTATTCAGGGTGGTAGCTGTTCTTCTCTGCAGGAACCCTGTACAGAGTCAGTTTACTTCCTTTCAGCACTTATGTCTGTGCCCTACTTTGTGGTATTGTATAAAATAACATTTTTTCCCAAGCACATTGAACTTGTTTTTGTTGCATGATTATTACTTAGCAGTTTTTATTGATAAAAATGAAATATATTGTAAAATTGTTGCTGTGCTAAAGCACTAGATGTACTTAGTATTTGCAAGGTGCTGTCCGGTATCACGAATATCCACAATACAGCTTAAAGTTTAAAACTTTATTGAAACCTACTCTGTAATACTGTACATAGTATATGTATCAAATAATATATATATATATATTACCTGTGTAAATGAGTGTTTTAATGTTAGATTTAAAGACAGAAAAAAAACTGTGTGCAGTAAGAGCATGCTTTAAATACTGTATCATAGCTTTTCCTTAACCTCTTTTTAAGGTATATCTTAGAGCGAACATGCTTATCAGTATATAACAGTAGAGAGAAAATAGTTTTTGCACTCTTTATTGCAATACAAATGAAACTGTATTCATAACAAATAAGTAATTATTTGACACCATGTCATATATATCTCTGGATAAAGTATTATGTCTACGTAACAATATAAAGCTAGCTGTGACCACTAGTGGAGTGTCATTATTTGTGCTCTAATGGACATCAGTGACATCTATTAACCACATTATTCGAAAACTTCTGATGTCAAAGGGTTTTCTTTACACAACAGCTGAAAAGAGTATTTTCTACAATAAATCAGTGAATACTGAATGTAAACGTTTGTGTATTGAATGTATGAATGGTCTGATTAAAAATATAAACTTGACCTATAGTACACAATTTACATGTATACACGCCCTTTAAAAACATCCACCCTGAACAACTTGCATTGAAATATTTAAATTATAGATAGTACAGTGCCTTGCATTCCCCTTGAACTTTTCCACATATGTTCACGTTACAATCACAAACATAAATGTATTTTATTGGAATTTTATGCGATAGACCAGCACAAAGTGGTACATAATCGTGAAATGAAAGGAAAATTATAAATGGTTCTTTAATTTTTTTTACAAATAAAAATCTGAAAAGTATCGCGTGCATTTGTATTCAACCCTCTTTACCTTGATACCCCTAACTAAAATCCAGAGGAACCAATTGCCTACAGAAGTCACCAAATTAAGTAAATAGAATCCTGTGTAATTTAATCTAATAAATAAATACAGCTGTTCTGTAAAGCTTTTAGAGATTTGTTGGAGATCATTAGTGAACAGACAGCATCATGAAGCCCAAGGGACACACCAGACAGTTCAGGGATAAAGTTGTGGAGAAGTTTAAAGCAGGGTCAGGTTATAAAAGATATCACAAGCTTTGAACATTTCATAGAGCACTGTTCAATCCATCATCCAAAAATTAAAAGAGTATAGCACAACTGCAAATTTACCAAGACATGGCATCCACCTAAACTGACATGCTGCCCAAAGAAAAAAAATGATCAGAGAAGCAGCCAAGAGGTACTGTAACTTGGGAGGAGCTGCAGAGATCCACTGGTGGGTGAATCTGTCCACAAGACAACTATTAGTCATATACTCCATAAATCTGGCCTTTATGGTGGAGTGGCAAGAAGAAAGCCATTGTTGAAAGAAAGTCATGAGAAGTTTGCAGTTTGCGACAAACCATGTGGGGGACAAAGTAAACATGTGGAAGAAGGTGCTTTGGTCAGATGATTGACCAAAATTGAACTTTTTGGCCTAAAGGCAAAACAGTATGTGTGGCAGAAAACACACAAAATGTGCATGGCGGTGGCAGCATCATTGTGTGGCAATGCCTTTCTTCAACAGGGACAAGGTTGTTGGGAAGATGGATAGAGCCAAATACAGGGCAATCTTGGCAGAAAACCTGCTAAAGACTTGAGACAGGAGCAGAGGTTCACCATCCAGTAGGACAACAACCTTAAACATACAGCCAGATCTACAATGGAATGCTTTAGATCAAAACATGTTCATGTGTAAGAATGGCCCAGTCAAAGTCCAGACCGAAATCCAATTGGGAATCTGTGGCAGGACTTGAAAATTGCTCTTCACAGACAATCTCCATTCACTCTGACTGAGCTTGAGCTATTTTGCAAAGAAGAATGGGTGAAAATTTAACTCTCTAGATGTGCAAAAGTGGTAGACACATACCCCAAAAGACTTTCAGCTGTAGGTGGATCTACAAAGTATTGATTCAGGAGGGCTGAATACAAATGCATCTCAAACTTTTCAGATATTTATTTGTAAACAGTTTTAAAAATCATCTATTATTTTCCTTTCACTTCACAATTATGTGCAACTTTGGGTTGGTCTATCACATGAAATCCCAATAAAGTTTGTGGTTGCAACATGACAAAATGTGGAAAAGTTCAATTGGTATGAATACTTTTGCATGGAACAGTATATCAATCTGGATAATGAATGTTATTTTTAGTGGCATCCCAAAAAAATTTCTAACAAAAATATCACCTTTAGTTTAAGCACTTCATTTACATGTGAGTCTACATTCACTTCACAGTTAACAGTTTCCTATAATTCATCCATACCTAAAGAAAGGGGTACAACAACACTCTAGTGATTTAGTCTGTTCACTTATCTTACTGTACCTCCTCATCTGTAGACTGTGCTCAAACAGATCAGGTTTCAAAGGTTCATGAATGTCATACTATCATGAATGTCATTGAGCTTGTCATCTTTTAGATCTCTAACTCGCCGTGACACAACAGCAGCATATAGCTGCAATACAAGTTTCTGGTTTTCACTAGTGCATGTTGGATTTCTTATTAATGTGTCATTGAAAGTCACTGGTGAGTGAGAAAATAAACTCTTTGGAGATTTTTGTTCCCCTGAAACAGACAACCAATAACGATACACCAAAATAATAAAAAAAAAAAATTGAAATACCACTGCAACCAGCAAATTAATACCACAATCACCAAGGTTATCATAAATATAAAAATCTAAACATTCTAGTCTTTAACGGTGGAGTTTTCCATGAACAGATTGATGCAAAATCGTCTTTTTATTCATCAATAACAATCAATTAAAGATTATGTAATTGGGCTTCATTGGTGCTGAAGCTACTGAAACCATCATTATTTAACACTGTTTGGCTGCTGATAGTATTTAACAAACAAATGGTCATAATTTACACGACAGAAGTTGATGTCTAAAATATAAATATATATTTAAAAAAAAGATAAATATAAAATGTTTACAATAATTCGGATAATTGCTTATTTCATATAAAAGATCACTACGTAGTTATTTCCAATGACTGGAACAAGAGTCACTATCATTAGAAAAAGATGGGGGGGAAAAAACAGACTGAATACAATCTCTATGAAATGTCTGTGGAGAAAAACATAACAATGGTCTTTTCAAATGTTTCCTGGCCAAGCAGGAAGAACAGAAGATGAACTGACAGGAAACAGTTTCACCCTACAAGAGTAAAAAGTCCAGAATATTAAACCAAAGTGTTCTCTGGGAAAATTCCGTTTTACAAACACAAATTATTATTATTATTATTATTAGTGAATGATACAAAAATGTATTACCAACAAGTATATACACCACTTCTTATGCTTATCTCAAAAATATTTCTGATACAAATCTGCTAGTGCTCTTCTGGTCCAAATCAACATTTTTTAAGAAAAAAATGAATGGTACAAAACAATGGATCCCTATATCCTGATTGAAATATATAAAAAAATGGCAATTTTCTGATTAACTAAAGTACAAGTACATGACATTAAAACCTACTTGCTGACACAGGTGGTGTGTATTTACAATGTACTTGGTTTAAATCTGTGAAAAAATTTATACTTTTTTTTTTTGGTTTTCTGTTTTACTGGCCCCTATAACATTTTGGAACGACATCATGGATCATCATCATCTTCAATGTCCTTTTCCGTATATCCGCATGTACTAGATGGCTGAGATTGCACTTACATTTGCCAAGAGAGCTGGAATGTGAGAAGGAAAGATAATACCAGAATGCGGTAATACATGTAATGAACTAAAATACTTTCTTCTATTAATGTGTTAACTTACAGCATCAGTATGGCGATTTGTTATTGATCATAATGTTTTAACACACCTGCTTTCCACATATCTGTAGACTGTGAGTTATAGGACTTCATTAACCAGGAAGCAAAGGCTATACAAACCAGGCACATATCCGACTGCACTATGGAAAAGATAAAGTCTTCTTTTTCTGAAAGAGAATTATTAAAAATATTGTGTTTAACATGAGATGTTTGGGAACATTTCCTAAAAAACATTTCTGTAGTTTTTATGCCTTTTTTGTCTTCTCTCCCTTCTTCTTTTTTTTTTTTTTTACTATTTAAGACAAAGCACAAGCCTTCTGTCGCTATGTGCTGTTGGACTAGCACCTAGAGCTTTTTCTTTTACATCCCTTATTTGGCAGACTTTACTTTTAACATTACAGGACTGTGATTTACTGTGACAAACTGCAGATTGTTTCCTTATTTTGGAGTCACTGAACTGCATAACCTTTTAAACAGTTTCTTTTTCTGTGTGGCTAACATGCCCTGCACCCTGAATACATGGGAAATTTATGAGTAGCACTCCATTGGGTTTATATGACTTGTTTTCACTGATGAGTGAGATTTACATTGATAGTGCTTGCACTGATATGGGATCATTGCGTAATCACCTCACATTAAATGTCTAAAACATGTATGTTGAATTTCAGATATCGAAGGACGGCATTTACTGTAGATGACTGTTTACTGGCTACTTACCTGAAAATAATACAGCACGTTTCCGTGTCTCTGCCAGTTGTAGGTGGGATTTGTTCCCCGCTTGCATCTGTGAGGCTAATAGTTGAGCTCTCGAGACAAATGTTATTGCGTTTTTTGTTTCTTTTGGGACAGTCCAACTGCTGATTTTGTGGTGCCAGATGCTCCCCTTTCCTATAAATCTGATTCTTCTCAGAGAGTAAAGACTACTCCAGTTTCCTCTTTGACTCATGGCAAAGCACAAGTGTGGTATTCCTGAGGGATAAGTATACAGTTCTGGCTGGCTACAAAAGTATGTCGTGTCCCTTATTGGCATATTATCTTCTTCAAAATCTGGGTCAAAATCGAGTTCCTCCACCTCAGGGATCATATCTCTCACCACTGAGTGTGAGGCAGAAAAGATGGGAACTGTCCTATCTTGGGTTGAAGGAAAGAGAAAATTCCCAAGCTCAAACTCTGAGAAGAAATCATCATACATCTCACAAACGGACAAGTTTTGTGCAAATGGACATGAATTAGCAGTGCTGCTGAGTCTGTCTGAGGAACCAGCTCCATTAATGTCCTTAGTCAAAATCTCAGAAAAAGGTAACATGGAATGAGTATCTTCTGTATGGTCGAACAATAAAACAGGTGTTTTCCTGGTACTTTCCATTTCAAAAGGATGACCATTAATGTCCTGACTAGATGTAAAATATAACTCATTGTCTGGATACAAATAATGTGTGGTTCCATTCTGATGAGTATCGTGAGATTCACTCTGATTGTTTAAATTAAACTCATGTCCCGGGATGAATGTAGACCTCAAAAGTTCAATCTGTTCTTTGACATGTTGAGGCTCAGGACTGGGGCTTGTGCTTCTGTTAAATATTTGTAAAAACTCCTCATCAAAATCTGAAAGATTAGAAAGTTCGCAGCTTGAGCGGTCGTGTTTAGCTTCATCTACCTGAGTAAAATAGTCTGAGTCTGCAGTGTCATCCATCAAGCCATTTTCTTGTACACTGTCATGTTTAGAAGTTAACAGAACTTTGTCTTCAAGATGGCCATCACTTTCTTCAGTAATTGTACTTTCACTCATAGGAGACGTGCTATGAGCTGATCTAAGATGTAAAATATCATTTATTGTCAACTTCTCCATTTCATTCCAAAAAGGAGAAAGAGCATATATCGGGCAATTTGGACCTAAGGTTGCTTCTAGACTTTTTGTTTGTGATGTTTGATTCTGTGTTTCCTGAGGGTCCAGTTTCAATTCTTCTTGCATTTGTGTTGGATACTGTTGCTCTTGTAGCTTTTCTAAAGGAGTGGGCGTTGAAAGTGTTTCCAGAATAAATCTGGAACCATCATCTTTGGTGTCTTTGTGACCTTCGTGGCTTAAATTTTCGATCATTGAGTAATCTAGAGTGGTGACTTGTGTGTGACTTTTGGGTTTGCTGGCTACGCTTTGGTGATTTACTAAGGCATCAGTTTGCGATTTTGCAGTTGTGTGTCCTGTGTGAATTTTTGGGGAATTAGAAATCACAGAAGAAGAAGGATTACTTGTGTTTTCTTTTTTAGCAATACATGATGATGTTTCTGAAGTGCAGTTCATTTTTGGAACAAAGAGATTTTCTAAAGTTGCCTTTTTAGGTTCTTTCGTGGGAGGTAAATCTACCTCTTGATTACTGCATGAGCCTAAAATAACATCTTTGCAAATATGATTAGGATGTGGATTAAAGGAAATGCGTTCAGAATATGTTTGGAAAGGTTGCATGAATTCATTCCGTAGTATTTGTCTATCGTTTCCTTCTTCTTTCTTATTATTCGAAATAGAGTGTTCTTTTTCTGTTACTAGGCTCTGCTGAACTAGCTTTCTAGGTGTTTTTTTTTTTCTGCCTTTTTTTTGGCCAGACTTTGCCCTCATCATTACTGGACTGTCATTTACTGTGACAAACCACCGTTCTTTCTCTTTTTTTGGAGTTACTGAACTTTCCAAAACCTTCAATGCTGTTTCATCTTCTAAGCTGCTAACATGCCCGGCATCCTGAACATATGGGAAGGATGTGATTGGCCCTCCAATGGCTTCACATGATTTACTGCGACTTTCATTATGCTCTCTCAAATCCTTCATGTCTGAGGCAGCGTTTTGCTGATCAGGGAAACTGACATTATTAGCACTTATACTGCTATCTAAGGTCAAGCATGCACATGTGCTTGAAACATCATTCAGACTGGTCTTTTGCTCAGCACATCTCTTGTCGTCCTTCGTATAACTTGAGCATCCAGGTCCCTCTGAGGGAATTTCAGCTTTACAGTTATCAACTTCATTCTGTGTCAGTGCCGCAGCATTAGGCTCTTTATCTGGTTTGTCAGGCTCAATCTGGAGATCTAAAACAGGCTCTTGGGTGGAATTCTTTTCATCATCAGTGTCACTGAGGCCTGAATCATCCAGGCTTGCAAGCCATGCCTGCCGAATAGAGCATTCTTCACTCTCCTCATAGAAACTTTCCCAATCTCGCTCTGCTATTATAACACTGTGCTCTAAGTCATCCATTACATCCAAGGAAGTTTACACAGCACTATTCAGCATCTGAAAACAGTGAAATACTGTATGTTATTCTTTATTATTTTTGCATATTATAAATTATCAGTGTTTGGCAAATCATTTACTTTACACCTAACAGTAGATTTTTTTTTACAAGAACTAAGTCAAACAGATGTGTTGTAGTACAGATTAAGATAAATAGAGTGGCATTAATGATGTTTTTTTCTGTTAATCATGTACTGTATGTTTCCTAGATACAAAAATATCTGACTTAAAACCACCTGATAGATTTGTTGTTTCAAAATAGACATTGTTAAAGGGCAATTTGAGTTTTTATGTTTTGTGTCTTCTGAAAACTACGCAAAAATAGAGATGGAGGCACTGATCAGAATCTCTTATTTCATGTTTATAATTGATACAGTGATTGTGTATGGAGGTGTAAGGTGACTCAAGAGGAAGCTGTATTCGTGGAAAATGTCCTAACAGCTTGGCAAATGTTCAGTGTGGGCAAAGTGTTGGGCAAAAAAAACAAGCCCAACCAAAGGCAAACCAGTATCTCACTCACTCACTTTCACTCACTAATTGTCTGTACCGCTTTATCCTGTATACAGGGTCGTGGGGGGCCTGGAGTCTTAGGGCACGAGGTGGGGTACAATCTGAACACACACATACTGTACACACACTCACACGCTTATTCTCACAATGTGGACAAAGTGGGGATCGCTAATTAGCCTAACCTACTGTACATGTCTATGGACTGTTGGAGAAACCCGGAGTGCCCGGAGGAAACCCATCAACCACGGTGAGAACATACAAACTCCACACATACAGACCCAAGCTAGGAATCGAACCCGGAACCTGGAGGTGCAAGGCGACAGTGCTAACCACCCAAACCAGTAACAAATCATCAAATTATATTTTGGAAAAAAACATAAAAGATGCAATTGGGATTCAACATTTTTTATTTACTATAATTGGGGATTTGACCCAAGACTGGTGTCTTTCTCTTGGTGTGCCAGTGAAAATCACTTATTTGAGCAAGCAACATTCCTTTAATGTAGAAGAAAGTAAAATAAGTTGATATTCAAATTTAGTAGATGTGTAAAGCAAAACGTTCACCAATACAGTACAGTTGGGAAACAAATTCTGACGGTGTGAAAATTTTCAACAAAAGGGGCAGCTAAATGTCTTTTATTGCTTTATTGGCTATACAGTTAATTGTAGCTCTTGGATTAGACATACAGTAATAACAATTGTGGTTGTGTGCGTAACAGTAGGTAACAAACTGTACTGTTTAATTTCTTTAAAATGTAGTGCATTTTGTTTCTCTCTTGAGTTACAGTATGCGTGTGTTTATAATGCTTGAGTGACACAGTACATTCAAACCATTTAGCCAGAGAAACGGGTGCAGTGTTTACATTATGAATCAGTTTAACCTTAAGACAGCTGCATTGGGCAGGTTTTTTCTTTGCAATGTGTTAAGCAGTCATTTACTGATAACAAGGTTTTCCTCTTGCTCAACTTGGGCGTAGAGGCCTAAGATTACACACTTAATCGAATATTAGTTATCTCATTTGATTCGCGTCATCTGATACGGCTCTTTATGAGTAAACTGCATTAGCTGGTAATAAATCCAATGCCTGTCAACTTTCTGTACAGGACAGATATCCATGTCAATATGTTTTTAAGTTAAGTCTTTCATGCATTTACAATGCTAATACAAGAAGATTAAACTGCAAAGATCAAGTCAAATGCAATCCTTTAAAACCACATAAACAAAACCCACTCATCAAAACAAAATAGAAAATGTACTTTACTCAGCTGTCTTGTTCTTTACTGACATTATGGTTGTTGTGCATTATGTATGTTTGGATTATTTGCCTTACCTTTAGGTGTGAGTAATATTTCCCAAATACCTGAACATTGCCCAAGGTTGGCATGGCGCTGTCCACAGTGTTCGCACTGCCCTTGTATGTGGGAATGCGGGGCCTCTGACTTGATCTGTTATAAATAGGAGCAGCGTCTCTGGTCACATGAAGGTTTGCATTCATGCTGCCATAAGCAGGATTATGCTATACAGCCTTATACAGCACTTGTCAGGAAAAAGAACAATGATCTTTTATTTCTGTATTTGTATTAAAATGGCATTTTCATTGAGTTCCTGCAAAACATATACCTTATTTATTCATTAGCAGCCTTTCATTTCACTGTAGTTACAACTACATGCTTAGTGATTCGAACTAAACAACAACTGATATAGGGAGAGATATTTGTTAGCCAGATTCAAATGCATTTCAAATTTACAAATTGATATAAATAGAACCAAATCAACATTAAAAAGGAATAATATAGAAAGAATTGGAGAGTGTAATGTAATTTGTCAAATTTTTATGGTTTTATTTCCTTGATGATATGAAACCAAAGAAAATCTTGGATCTGGCATTACCATCAAAAATTGTAAAAAAAGTGATGAGAGTAGTGTTATTATACATTGCAAAGTATGTATGAACCACATGGCAGCCATCTTTACAACACTATCTACTGTATATTTTAGTGCATAAATAATAACACCTGGGGCATTTACACTACATCTCCACACACTGACCGTTCATAAACATTTTTAAGCACTGACATTCCTGATACACTAAAAAGGCTATAATTAGGTTGGTACTATTTGTTTATACTGTATATAGAACAGTTCCTTTCGAAAACAGAGAAATTATTGATTGACACAAGGAAGAAGACTTTTAGTATTGGCAACTTCCGTTTTTTGAATGAATGCATGAGTTACTGATTAAAAATATTAATCTGCTTTAAGAACTTTAAGAATAAAGACTACTATGAACTAAACTAATCTACTAACAGTAAAACATATACTATTCCTTCTCACTTACATGGTGTATTTTTAGTACTGTGATGGGGTTTTCCTTGAGCACTAAAGCGCTGCTGCATATACTGTACACTAGCCTGCCATTACATTAAAACCCAAAACAATAAACCTAATATTGTGTAGGTTCCTGTTGTGCCACCGGGGCAACTGGTTTAGGTTCAAAATAGGGAATGTACTGCATGTCCTGTTATTATGTACATATCTCTATGGGGAGCTATTTAATTAATTAGTTTGATTTAAAAAATTGGAATCATATATAAAATACAATGTTATGCTCATATGACCAGTAATCTAAAATGTTAGAATAGATTATAATACGTGTAGGGGGTACTTACTGTACCTATATTATTACTATCAAATGACCACAATCACATTACTAATATTGATTTTCCAACAATAATCAACTTTAATTGACTGATGTTTTTCACAGTTACACCAGAAAGACAAACTAATTTAAGGATTCAACCTTTATCAGTTACATTTTGTTAGATTTTTGGCTCAGTTGATTTCAGCAGCAATAATAAGAATTTAGAATTTTTCAGAATGCTAGGAAATATAGAGGTGAAACTTCCAAAAACTTTTTAGCTTAACCTGTATGCAACAGTACACAGTGTCCAAGATGCAGCAATCTGCATTGTTGTGGAAGAGTTGGATTTGAATTACTACATGATTTTGGCACTGTCTTTGAGTATTCCTGAGTAAGTTTTTTAACCAAAGTAAGTGAATTTAAACCAAAAGTCAATCTCACTGCAGGCTCACCAGAAGAATTAAATCCTGGCAACATTCACGTATGTGTGCTGGTTGAAGCTGTAGGAATGGTATACCAGTGTTCGTCCTGCTTCTTCAAGCAGCCTGATATTGAGCCCTGTCTGAAGATGCACTGGATGGGCCAGATGATTATAATGAGCAGTATGATCAACACCACCAGGAAGATAAGGAGTCGCTGCCACTTTTTGCATAGTCTTGTGCAATTTCTGAGGCTATTCCTATTATTCTCTGTTTCTTCTTGTCTGTTCTCATCCTGTTGTTTGCTACCCCCAATGTCTATGCAGACACCATTGGGTGTCTGTGGGTTTGCATAGCAGAGCCTCTCTCCATCTAGCCACACATGTTCCTCTTGCTGCTGGTTACTGGGCAGTTGCCCCAGAACCTCCTGACTGGTGGTCAGAGCTGGTGGACCGTTTTCAGGCACAGATGTTGGTTGCCTGCAAAGGGGACAAGTAATTTGGGTGCCTTTCTGTTGTGGTGAAACAACAACAAAGCGAGACAGGCACTCCAGACAAAACGTGTGATTGCACTGTAGAACCTTAGGTGTCTTAAAGGTGTTATCATATGAGCTGAAGCAAATGGTACATTCCGGAGCTGCATCCCAGTCTTGGTCCTCATCTTTAGGAGGAGCTGTTATGGGTGTGTCTGATGTTGCACTGGGCATTGTTGTTGTTGTTGTTGTTGTTGCTGCTGTTGTTTGTAATACCTCAGGCTCCGGCATCCTGCTTTCTTCTATACAAACAGGTAAGGTACCTAAAATAGTATGATGTATATTATATTAATATAATATTAATAATATTATCACACTATCATAATATTATCATATAGTATATCAATATATAACATATACCAATAAATTAGTATTAAAAGATTTATAAAAAAAAAAAAATCTTTTCCTGAAGTGTGTATATATATTTTTGTGTATTTTTGGCTGACTCTGTATATAGATACAGACTTTTATCAAAATATGACATATTCTTTAACCTAAGAGATTTCATATGAATGATTTATAATACAAACAAATCCTTTCATGATAAAAAAAATTAAGCTACTATTATTAGAAATTCATATGATCACAGTGATACAAGTTAAATGTATACTGGATGTTCAAGTCAAAATCGGGACTTTTGATTGTACAGAATAACGGAACACAGTTATGACAGTAAATACTATGTTAATTTCTTATTATAATCCCCTGCTACACTAATACACTTCTTCATGTCTAAAATGCTGGCCTCCGAGGAACTCCTTTAATGGCCCAAACATGTGGAAATGGCTAGGTGCGAGGTCAGGACTGTGGCAATAACAAAAAGGCAGCCGAGTTCCATCTCTATCGCAAGGTTGAGGCGTTCCACTCACTGAATGTTCACAGTGGCTCTTGAGTCAGAATCGTCATTCACAGATGTATACTCACTCACTCACTCATTGTCTATACCGCTTAATCCTGTATTCAGGGTCGCGGGGGGGCCTGGAGCCTGTCCCAGGAGACTTGGGACATGATCAATCCATCGCAGTCAGAGATGTACAGCCTTTCAAATGTTTTACTGCAGCTAAGAGTCTTATCACCATATTATGCTTAAGTCTTGTAAGAATGTCAAAAAATGGGTTTTACAAAGTAAGTCCCGGTTTGACTTGAACGACCCTTATAATTCACTGGCCTAATTTCTATTACATATGCATTAAATTATGTACATATGTACAATAATTTCTATTTCTATTTGTAAATCTAAAAATTTTCAAATTTAAATAATTCTCCCTAGATTCATTTTTGTTTGTTGATTCATTTTGTTAAATCAAGTTAAATGTATTATTTACAGTATGAGTCTAACATCTAACAAATTATGCTAGTGAATACTGTATAGGTTTCTATGATAAAAGGAAACAACTGTTCTTTGTTTTGTTCATTCAGGAAATAAATTGTTTCCTGGTAGATAGTTAAAAAAAGTTTACACTTAATTTTTTTGTGTGTAATGTGATGTTATTATTACATTAATCAACCATTATTGACATTTATTTATTAATTTAAATTCAATTAAATTCCATTCATTATTGTAAAACATTTCATTAGAGCATTATTTTAGCATAATTATTTATTTACAATATTATTATTCAGAACATCATCTTACCCTCAGAGATTAGGGAACGCTGTGTGCTGTGTTCTTTTTGTGCCAAATCCCGTGGAACCTATTCCGTGGACATGTTTCGCGTCACAGTTGTTCAAACAGCTCCGGCTCACAGTGTAAAATCATCTAAGTAGCTTACTCCCTCACTCCACTATACTGTTACGCTCTAGCTACTCTGTGTGCATCTGATATGAACAGAGCTGTAAAAGCTTTTTTTTCCCTGCCTCTCTATTTACATTTTTTGCCCTACCTTTTTCGGTACCTTCCTATAATTCTGTCCCCACCTCAGTCCCATTGCAGGTCAAACGGAAAGAAGCAAGAAAGAAGGAAGGACTTTCTGTAACTGATAAGGCTGCCAATACAAACCACCAGGCACACACACACATTCAAGCTCACACTCACTCACACTCACCCACACTAGTATTAACATACTGCACAATAAGAGTGACAAAGCACTTTCGTATCGTTTTTTCTATGACTAAGCTGAATTTAACAATAAACATTATAATTAATTAAGAATAATAAAAAATCTCACTACTGAATATCTTCAGATTCTCTAAGTAGTTATTACTGATTGTAAGAATATACAGTTTTTTCAAGTGTATGTTGTTCAGGGGATTGTGATTTTACATAAAGGCTAAAAATTGTAAATGACTGTCACGTGTAAATGATTGCTTACGCTAACAAGATTCCACTGAATTTCCCACTACACAATAATCATGATAACTCATCACAATAAAACCTAATCAGTTGAGGAAATGAGGGCGTAACTCAAACCCTTGCCAAGAATTACGACAATAACAACAGCCTTTCCCAAAATACTCCACCTCTTCATGTTTATTGAAGGGATCTCAGGTGTCTTTGCTTTGCAGTGGACAGCAGACTTTCCGGTTTCTCTGACACATGACAAGCTGAGGGTTTTATTTTAGTCTCATGAGACTGGTGAGGGAGACTGGTGAGGGAATGACTCTGTAGAGCCGCTATGATGTAATTAATAATAGAAACCAATTTGTTTTGAACATTCAACAACAATAAATGTAAGAATAAACCTATGAAATATGATGCTGTTCTTTAGTTAATAATAATAATAATAATAATAATAATTAAATGACGCTAGCAATTGCTATGGTATAAGAGGAATTAAACACTTCTGGACAAACTGTTGGAACCATGTATTTATTGCAAAGCTCCTTTATGGGTGTCATTCTGCCAGGGTGAGAGCTTTAGTCCTCATTTCATGGCAGAAAACAAACAGAGCTCAGATTAAAAGATTGAGGTCTGGACACACTGAATTTATGGTACGTTTATCATATCTTTATTTTGAGCTGATGATAAGATCAATGTCCATCAACTGATTTTCTGTCTCTGTCTCCTGACCTACAATGCATCATAATCATCACTGAGAATTTGCAATATTTTCCCAAAAACAGAAATTCTTTTTTACACTCACAAAACCCAATTATTCCTATACTATATAAGATGTAAGTATCAACATATTTATGAACACAGAGCTGTATATGGATTTGATTTTACTGTCAGTAAACATTTTTATTTGTTAAAGTGCCCCTATTATGCCATTTTAAAGGTTGCTAATATTGCTTATTGAGTCTTTTAAAACAGGTTTACATGTATGCAAGGTCAAAAAACACAAGTTAGTTTTCTCCAAAAATAGATTAAATTTTACCCCATTTCTAAATGATTCGTAAACGACGCAGTTCGAAGACTCAGTCTGTCTAAAACCCTCCTTTCCGTGAGCCCTCACTGATGTGATTGGTCAGATGGCGCTGTGATTTATGATTGGTCTACCGCTACAGCGTGTGTCGGAAAACGAAACGCCCATTACCATAACTGAACGACGGCTCTGGAG
>JAQMYJ010000037.1:15363734-15426453 GCA_030014305.1 Clarias laeviceps
CCGATGACGGAGGGTGAGAAGTCCGGGGAATATGTCCAGTCAAAGATAATCCGGTTGAAAAATCTTCGAAAGAAAATGATCCACAGCAATCTCTCCTTCTCTCGTTCAAACAAATAATGCCAGCACTGGTCCACCATTACTACTCATGCATTTTCCCCCTCGGGGCTTCCCGTAGAAGAGCATGGAGCATGCGCACTTCGCAAAAAATTATATTTGAAAAACCATAATAGGACCCCTTTAAAAATATTTGAAAATCTTTATTTAAAAAACATTTTATATTCATGAGTGAAATGAAAATGCCATTGCGGTTTTCTATGTAGTCATCATAGAAAGAAGAATTTTGCATTACTCTTAAAACCATGTTTAATGTTTACCATCCTGTGGTACAGAGCTGAAACTACTTCAGAGATGATAGTAGTCAGAGATAATGAAACTAAAAAACTAAATAAAAAGGACAAACTGGCAAACACACATTCTAATATTTAATTGACCGGCTTTAGCTTTCATTACAGTGCACAACAAGGTGGCCAATTAATGTGTGAAAATTATTCATCATGACTTTTACAGTTTACAGTCCATAGCAAGCTGTCCTTCTGAAATGGGACCATGTATTACCCAGGCAGTGCGTTTTAGATTAATATTTTGTTCCTGAACAAGAACTTTTTTTCTAAACCATGCCATTCCAAAATCCATTTTCATTCCTCAATTCATTTACTTGGACAAGGAAATTAACATGAATTCAATAAGGGCCATCGGAATAGTGTCAAGATGATGTGCTAGACATCACTGACTTTAATAGTGTTTGATGTCAATCTAAAGCCGGTTGATAAAACAAAGTAAATGATTCCTTTACACATTATTTTCTCAAATTTAACATTTATTACAAGTAGAGCACCACCATACAAAGAATACAGCATCATAGATCTATACCCCCAGTATATAAACAACATAAATATAGTTCCCAGTCGCTGCACAACAGCTAATAAAAGAGTATTAGAAACGTCTTTACAATCAGTGTTAATACTCACAACAGCTAGTACAATTCCCAAAAGATGTAATTCATTTTTGCTACTATTCAACCAGCTAACAGCTCAATTTTTCCCATCGACCACATAAAGGTAAAGACATCAAAACCCATTGCCAAAAAAAATAAAGAGGAATAAAAGCAAATACAGACAAGACAGCTTAAATGATGTGATCTATTGTACAAATATTCATAACACCACTATTAGGTATCTTCAGAAATTAAACAATTTTTTAAGGCCTTAACCATGACAACACGGTATATGCTGCCTCTTTTTGGCACTTCAATGGTACAATTAATAAACAGCGTCACAGAACACATTCAAAATCTTCCACTGTTTCTGTGGCAAAGTAACATGATAAATACTAGATTTGGCGATTCCTTGTTCTCTCGGATCCAACAGGCAAAGTAAAAGTAATTTCTATAATAGTGCAATCAGCATGAAACCTTTTGTTCTTTTTTTCAAGTTCATTATTTGGCTAAAATCTAGTGCTTTCACAGAAGGGAACATAGGAGAAATAGGAGTGGTCATTAAAAGCACCAACTAACACCCTTAAGGTGTTAGCTGGTGCTTTTAATGAGTCCCAAATCAGCCCATAAGAATTATATAAAAGGTGTGCATCATGTCCTTCATCCAAGGCTATAATATTGACACAGTTTGGTACGTTTTCTGAATACTTAAGGCAGCATCCTTAGGCTGACATTCATCTGTAAATTTGAGCCATTTAATGACTCAATTTTTGTTTTCCTAACAGTACATATAATCTATAAGATAATTCTAAGAGGAGCTGGTCAGATACTCTAAAAAAGAGGATGGCTGCTATTTGGTCCAGAAATGGGGAAAACAGCTAATGTGCAAATATTACTGTCTATTTATAAAGAATTCTTTTAAACTCAAGGCCAAAGTAAATACTGGTAATAAATATTTAAGTTACGCATTAAAAAAAAAATAAATAAAAAAATGTGATATTAAAAATAAAATATCCTAATAATGAATGGAGCTGTTTTTTTGTGCAAACAAGGAAACATGAGCATCTATACAAAGAACATACATAAAAAAAAATTCTCTTGTAGCCCACTAAAGTCAAATAATAACAAATAACATGGTGTCACCTCTTCACTACTGGATGGTTACATTATACACCTTTGTTACAGGTCCCACCGACATGGTGGTACTGCTGCCCACTGCTGCAGCTGCTGAAGGCCGTTCTCTCCTGACGTATCTTGGTTTGCGCACTGCAGATTCAGAAAATTTTTACTTTTCATCCACTTATAGCAAAACCCTATGAACAGTGTTTTTTTTTTATTTTTTTTATAGTAGTAGTAAAACTGACAAAAGCTCATTTTCTCTCAATGAATAATATCTAGCTAGCTATTTACATAGGCAAAAATCTATCTTAAGTATGGACAGAGACATGGCCACAGGATAGGCAATGTATGTAGTTGTTGCACCCCTGAAGGCCATCACTAAGTCAATGAAAATATCTCATCTTAAAGCCAGAAAAATGAAACATTTACATCCATTTCTGGATGCTTTATAAAGGAATCTATTAGACTAAAAAGGTAAAAAGTGAGAATTTATTAATCTTCAACATAAATCTCATTGTGTTGTCTGTTATGTTGGTAAATGTCACCATGCAGCAAATCCAACAAGATCACAATCAATGTACCATCAAACAACACAAGACAATAAAACAATAAAGAAAATAGGAAATTGCAAAGATAAATATTTTATGGTATAAACAAGCTTGTTATGGTAGCATACCACAAGTAAACAAGGTCATTAAAATTACAATGCTACATTAACCCAAGTTGATTGCTCATAGACAATACATACAAATATCTTTGGAATAAAAAAAATAATAATAATTATATATATATATATATATATATATATTTTTTTTTTTCTTTTTTTTTTTTTTATATAAAAAAAACATTTTTTATATATTTTTTTTAATTCCAAAGATATTTGTATGTACAAGTATTTGTAAGTATTTGATCACCCTGTGATTTTGCAAGTTCTCTTACTTAGAAATCATGGAGGGGTCTACAATTCAGAAGGTGTGCTGTGGTGTGTGCCACCAGGACATAAGCAGCAGATTCTTTAAGTGCTGTTAGTTGCAAGGTTTCCATGGTTAGACGTTTTTTGGCAGGTACATCCCATGGATGTTCAACTGGATTTGGAATTTGGAGACTAGATTTTTTGATACCTTTCTATCATAGCAACATTATTTTTGTTCAGCATTTTGTACTGCATTGGCTTCTCTGTGGGATTGGACCATACATGCTAGTCTTTCCTCCCCACAGGCATAAACAAGCCTTGGGTGCGAATGATCTGGTTACCAGTTCATTGTTTAATTGATAATCAGTCTTAATGTTATAGCTGATTGGATTATTTACACAGATCAGCCACACCACCAACGCTAGGTGAATTGAATAATATTGATTATCAATCAGCCATACATCAGCCATAACAGTATGGCCACGTGCTGAGTAAGTCCCCCTTTTGCAACAAAAACAGTCCTGACCTGTCAAGGCAGGGAGTCCACTAGACCTCTGAATGCGCTGCGGGATCTGGCACCAAGCCGTCAGCAGCAGATCCTTCAAGTCCTGTTCATTTGTGATGTGGACTTGCTGATTGATGCTTGTTTGGACTGAGATCTGGAGAATTTGGAGCCAAAGTAAACCTCAAACTCATTGTTGTTTTCCTCAAACCATTCTTGAACCATTTTGCAGTATGTCAGGGCAAATTATCCTGCTGAAAGAAGCTACTGCCATCATGGAATAGTGGTTCCATTAAGCAAAACGTATTTGGTCAGCAACAGTGTTTAGGTAGGTGGTACATGTCAAAGTAAATTGCAGGATGCAAGATTTCTCAGCAGAACATTGGCACCTGGCCTCTGGTGGCTTGCCTTCTTCCCAGAGTGCATCCTGGTGCCATCTCTATATGCCAGGTAAGCAACGCACACACCTGGCCAACTAACATGATTCATCAGACCAGGTCACCTTCTTCCATTGCTCTGTGGTCCAGTTCTGATGCTCACCTACAAAGCATCAGACCTGGACCAGGTCACCTTCTTCCATTACTCTGTGGAAGGGTCTGATGCTCACATGCCCATTGTAGGTGCTTTTGGTGGTGGACACAGGTCAGCATGGGCACCCTGACCAGTCTGCAGATATGCATACAGCTGCATAAACTGTGATGCACTGTGTTCTAACACAATTGTATCGGAACCAGCATTAACTTCTTCAGCAATCTTCAATTCTATTGCACTGAACGAAATGGACCAGCCATCAGTTCCCACAAGCATCAGTGAGCCTTGGCCACCCATGACCCAGTAAACAGGTCACTGGTTTTCCTTACTCAGACTACTTTTGGTAGTTCCTAAGCACTGCAGACCAGGAACATCCTAATGAAGAGCTGCAGTTTTGGAGTTGCTCTGACCCAGTTGTCTATCCATCCCAATTCGGCCCTTGTCAAAGTCATTAAAATCATTACGCTTGCCCATTTTTCCTTTTTCCAACACGTCAACTTCAGGGCCAAAATGTCCACTTATTGCAGTTGTATGTCAAGATTGCTTCCAGCTTTCAGTAGTATAAAAATAAAGAATTTTCTTATTTGCACAAGTCAGCATTTTTTATATCTGTAGGATTTTATCTTTACTAGTCTAAGAAAGTAATAAATTAAAACAATATACTATTATTTTCGAATTCCTTATTAGGCCACACATTATTGCTGGCACAATGTCACAGCCCTTATGCTAACAAAACCACATTTTCACAATCAAAATGTAATAAGCAAAAAGATATTTCCTCACCCGAGGATGACGCAGCAGGCATCATAACAGCCTGTTAAAATAAATGAGACTGATATATAACCATTTTTATATAAATCGAAAGATAAATCATAGTATGGTCCAAATAGAGTTAAACTGAGAAATGTACTTTAGATGAAGAAAAGCTTACCGTTTCACTGGGTTGAAATATGAAAGCTAGTGGAGAGAAGAAAAAAGGAAAAAAAAGGAAACATTTTACATATAGGGTTAGTTTAAACTTAAAATGTTTAAAGATTATTAAATAAGGGCTAGCCCCCCAAAAAAAGTCAGTCAGGATTTATAATCAGTGTCTATTTCTATCTATTTATCTGTATCTAATTATTTATTCATTATATACTAGCCTACAAGGTTTGCGTAATCCTATCACTGCGCTTTATTTATATTTCATTACCTTTGCGTCTATAGAACACACCAGGGAGACGGTTAGAGCGTTTGAGGTAGAAGAAGGAGGCGACAGAGAGTATGAGGAAGAGACTGATCAGCAAAGTGCCCAAAAGGACAGAGGCTGCTACACCTGGACCACCTGTCATTACACAGAAAACAAGTGAAGGTCTTCTTGTGCACAGCATTAAAAATAAATTGTATTTGTGGAAAGTTCAACAGTTTCTGAGTAAATAATATACTTCAGTTTTTCCTAGACAGGATGCAAAGAGATTCATTTACTAGATTTATGTGTAAAACAATATCGAAAGCAACACATTAACATCTTCTATTACCATCCAGAGAAACAATCCTCAAAGCTACAGAGTATGGCTTGCTAAAGCTCTGTAATTGATCGAACTGCTGAAAAGCTTTTGAAAGCTCCAGGCCAAGCTGCACCAAATATGATTAACTGACCAGATGGTCTGAAAATACTGCTATATAAACAATATCTTTTTTTTTTTTTTTTTTTTTTAACTTTCATGAATAAATAGGACACCATTGTAGTCAAGATTTACATTGTGAGCTTACCTATCTTGATTTTTGTGGATATTGAGGTGAGTTCAACAGCTAGTGTAAAGTAAAAAGGGAGACAGAAAGAAATAATAAAAACCATCAGGAAAAAATCTAAACATGCAAACAAAACAAAAGGGTTATTCTATGCTTTGCAAAACAACAAGCTTGTGACAGTGCTATATACAGTCAGATCCATTAGTATTTGGACAGTGACTAAATAGCCATTTTCCTATTTTTGCCACTGTGCACCACCCCAGGGATTTGAAATTAAGCAATCAAGATTTGACTGAATCCCAGACGTTAAGCTTTAGTTCAGTTAATTATTTACCTCTGAATATAGCATTAACTGTTTAGAAAAAAAATGTATAGCCATTTTAACAAACTCTCTTTTCTTTCTCACGAGGTCTAAAGAAATTGGACAAACTAACAATAATAAATATAAATATATAGTAATAGGTGCAAATATTCACTTTCAGTTATTCTTAGGTAAAGTGCAAATTACATAAATTATACTCAATTATAGATGTGTTTCCACTTCAGATTCACTTTAAACAGCTGGATTGCATTCTCACCCAGGTAAGTAATAATAAATAAATGTTAAAAAAATCAGACATCACCTTCATCTCATCGAACACTTACTGGTGTTGCACAGTGTCAGGTTCTCCAGATTTGAAGTCTGCGTGTCGCATTGTACACACCGAACAGTGTTGTTCTCCAGGACATGGAGACACCCTAGAGGACAACAAATGAATGGCCTTTATAACCTACGATCTAGCAACGTTGGATTTTAAACATCAAATACAGACCCCACCCCATCAATATTAACCAGCTACAAGACTTGTCTTGTATCAATGCATTTTATCTAAGAGACGGTTTCTTACACAGGGATGTGCATGACAGATGCTCCACATAAGCATATTAAAAATACATGTTATTGCCGATATGTTGGAAGTTAAATAAATATCTAACATAATTAAATCCTTAATTAGAAGGTTTTAATCAAGAGTCTACAACTTCGGCACTTTGTAAAAATCAGAGGTTAAACTGTAATTTCACGTTTTCTGACATGGGGGGAAAATGGCTCATTGGTTTTACTGTAATAAATCAACAAATGTATTATGAATTTCAAGAGAGAGCGAGAGAGAGAGAGAAGAGGGGCTGGTTATAGATATACTGTTCATAGCTTTGGAAGGAAAATTTAATTAAATTTAATTAAAATAAAAAAAAAAGAACAATGACAAGGCGATACAATGTGGCCTGACGCAATGTAATTCATTCAGTACTTAAGTTGTTTGTTGTTGGTCTTTCGGCTGCTCCCGGCAAGGGGTCGCCACAGTGGAATATCCAGTTCGCACTACAACTTGGCACAGGTTTTACGCCGGATGCCCTTCCTGACGCAACCCTCCCATTTTATCCGGGCTAGGGACCGGCACTGCATCCAGTGGCTGGGGTTCGGGCACTGGCTGGGAATCGAACCCGTGCATTCCGCATGGCAGGTGAAACACCTACCACTGAGCCACCAGTGCCCTCATTCAATACTTAAGTGTATTTTAATTAAAAAAGGGCCAGAGCTTAATTAATCCTAAGAACCATCTTAAAAATGGAGCACATACCGAATCATCAGCGCTGAACACACACCTCTAACAGCATTACAGCATAACATTCACATCACTGTATGTCCAGGATACTGTAATCTAAAAGCATTCTGCATTGAAATTGAACTGAATGTGTGTAAAATTGCAGATACCACAGTGCGTGCTGTTTACACAGGTTTCATTCATTTTCTGTGTTCTTCCACAGCAATCGTCTGGGTTTTCCAGTAGAGCCTGAGACAAACACACACACACCATTTTTATATGCCACATTATTAGTGATAGCTCATATGCAGGTAATATTTAACTTGAGCCATAATTATATTGATGTGCTTGAAAACTTTGACTTGTAGGAGAACTATACGGAGGTGGTATCAAAAAGTTTCGAGATTTGCGCATCACAGGTCTGGTTGCTTTTGCCATACAGTATATCCTCCCTCAGATGCCTTAAAACTTGGCAGTAGAATTTGCTATTGACAGTCTGGCCCCTGTGGACGAATTCTTGATGCAAAATACTGTCAATGTCGAAAAAGACAAGGAGCATGCATTTGGTCGAGCTGTGGACATGCTTCGTGGAGATGATGAGCTTTTCCACTGTGAAGACTGTTGCTGCGTCTCAGGGTCAGACCCATACATCCAAGTCACTGGTAATGATACGAGACATGAAGAATGAGTCATCCACGGCACGTTGATGGAGTTCTTGGTAGACTTCGGCACAATGTTCCATCTGCTCCTGGGTCAGCAGCCTGCGGACGAACTTGGCAGCAACACAGTGAATGTTCAAATCACATGTGAGGATTGCCTGGACTGCTCCATGAGACACACCGACAATGCCAGCGATGTTCTCTGACGATCATCACGCACAAGTTGTCGAATGGTTTCAACATTTTCAGGGGTTTTCGTGCCATCTGTTGGCGTGTTACAAAATTAATCTTGAAAATTTTTGAGACCACCTCACAGAACCTGTACTGTATATAGGGATTATATACATTTAATGGATTTTGCTTGAGCTAAAAGTCTTGTTTAATAAATAACAGAAGAAACTTACCTGGATTAGAGGAGTTTCTAATGTAAAAAGTGCAACCCAGATGACGTAGTAGACTCTGATCATGATGAAACTTGTCCTGTGGGTTAGATTCAGATTGCTCTGGGTCAGTGCTGAGTTCTGATCACGTGTGCAGTATGAAGATCCCCATGACGTCTACTGGCAAAGATGAGCTCAAATCCAACCACGTCACATTCAACATCACACCTGTCTTATTTCGAAATAGTTAAACCAACTGAACCACCCACAGCTAATGAAAGATAACCATAGCATTTAGCTAGTATAACATCATAATCGAACATCTCCTAGCAGCATGGCTATGTGGCTAATCAGCTTCCCGGGTGTTTTAAATATTACAGGCTGTATGTATGTATGTATTTCCTTGTGTGTACATGTAATATCCTGAGACACACATTTTTATCACCTTAAGTCTCTGGTTTAAAACAAACATTAACTTACAATACCTACTCACAGCATCACAGCTCGTGAACCGCGTATACACCAGTGAACTTCCTGTTTATCATCTCAATCACCAAAATAAAAGTAGTTTGTACGTGTTGAAGTCTTCAGTGTTTCGTTGCTCTAGCCAAGGTTTCTTATTAATAAACACACGTGAACAAAAATTACAAAAACCAGAAACAACCCATAAAGCACCACATCAAGTCAACTACTCTTATTTATCTCGATTCAACTCCTTAAAAATCTTGATATTTACTTGATGAATAATAATCGCGGCGAGAGACTCAACTCACGTACACGGCGTGTACGCACCTCCCAATTTAGTTTGTTTTTCTTTTTTGTTTGTTTAATATCTTTCACCACCTCTGACTAGCGTTAACGCAGTATTAAAATGTGCTACATTATTCCTGGTCAAGTTTCTCAACAGCTCAGGTTATTCATATCGATTTGCCAGATCAAACTAATGTATGCTATTTGCGCCGCTTAATCAGCATTTACGGTACCTCGACAGGCTAACGTGACCAATTACGTCGTCTCTTGTGCCAGTCAGTTGATCAGTTAAAGTTTGACATTATAAATCACCTTCAAGGTGATTTATAATGTGGAAATGGCGAGCCTCCTCCTCTCTATGCGGGGAAAAATACATCGAACACGTAATGTGAACAAAATAAAATAAAATAAACCCGTGTTGGGAGTATTCTTTTGTTTTACTGTACAGTTAACTATGTAGTGATATTATTTATAATTTTTTATAATATTCTCACTATCCTTACATTTTTCCTCACTAAAATATGCATGGTAGATGTTCAGTTATTTGAATGGTGTCTGATGTTAAAAATCCATACTGTCATTCGGTGTTTTATACTTTGCGTATTAATGTTTTATACTTTGCGTATTAATGTTTCTATCCCTAAGAAGTCCTCTACAAACACATTACAGTGGCATAGTGGTTAGCACTGCCCCTTGCACCTCCAGGGTCTTTGTTTGATTCCTGTCTCTGGTCTGTGTGCATGGAGTTTGCATGTTCTCCCCGGTGGTTCTCCTTGGTGGTTGTCCGTCCAAAGACATGCAAATTAGGTTAATTGGTGTTCCCTAACTGCCCGTAGTGTGAGAATGTGTGTATTTGCTAGTATACAGGATAAAGCAGTATAGGCAATGAGTGAATACATTTAAATTATGGCAATTGACAGACACCTTTATCCAGACAGACTTTATTCTGAGCAGTTGAGGGTTAAGCATTGCTCAAGGGCCCAGCAGTGGCAACTTGGTGGTTGAGGGGTTTGAACCTTCCAAACAGCCAATGCCTAAACCACTGAGCTACCCCTGACCCATAAGTGAATAAGTGAAATAACACATATAGAATTGTGTTCTTTATTAAAAACAAAACAAAACAACAACAACAATCAATCGTTATTTTAAGATAGCTGTTCTGGAATAGTTCTTGCAAGTATTGTAAGGTGCATTTGCAAAACCAATCAAGCACCATGATGAAACAGGCTCTCATTAAGACCATCCCATGAAAGAAAGACTAAAACAATCACACACAAATCCAAATCACAGAAATCACAGAATATTTTTTCCACATTCTGAAGGTTGATGTGAACCATCCTGAAGTTTTACCAGAAGCTGCTGGTCCGAGGTCTAGAGTCTGTAAGGCCCTAGAAAAAAAAATCCAGGGGGCCTCTCCTGCCAGCATTTCTCACGATTATCCTATAAATAACAAATAAATTTGTCAATTTGCCTATTGGCCTCGGACCCATGGCTTGATTTGCCATACGCATGATTAATGCATACTTTTTTTTTTTTTAAGAATTAAACTTAAGGATAGACAATGCAGCACAGTAATATAAACACAAGAAAAAAATCTGCATGTGATGAAGCAAACAGCTATGTATTTATTAAAATATATTTATAACAAGAGCAATCTAGTGAAGCAATCTAGTGAAGTTAATATGTTGGTTTATATCCATGTAAATCGCATGATAGTTCAGTTTTAAAAAGTGATGGTGTCCATAAGCAGTGCCTTGCTTTCAATCACGTCCTTCAGCCATTTCTCGCGGAATCTCGTTTTCCCCGGGATATGCACCGTCTTGCTGTATTCTACCTGATACCTGACTAGCACAGGCGTCGTGAGTGGTTTGATTTTGGAGATGGTGATGGTGAAGAAGACCGAGGCTGTGTTTTTCGGAATGGGGCAGTGGTTGCTCGGTATGCTCCACAGCGCCCTGTACAGGAACTGTCTCTCAAATTCCAGCTCACTTTCCTGCAGGAACTTGACGCTGAACAACCATCTCTGGTCAACCTCCCAGGTGTTCATGTACTCCGCGATCTGGGTTTTTCCTCCACTTACTGTAAAGTCTTTACCAGCGACCCAGTCGATGTTCCTGATCTCATAATCGGGCTGCTCGCTGTCCGGCTGTGGCGCGCCAGTCACCGAGCCCTGAAGGCTGTCTAACACACTCTTAACGAGCTCAGAGGCTCGGAGTTCCAGCAGATCATCTTCTAGTTTAGTATCCATTGTGTGACGTCACTCATTTAAAAGGTACCTGAAAAAGTGTGGTGGAAAAAGTAACATGTGGTCAAGGGTCGTCGCTAGGCAACCACCCGGGATTTAACATATAAACACACATTGCCATGGAGACGCTCAACAAATAATCGAACATATTATTCCTCCCTCTTTAAATATATACAAAGACATGATGCAAAACTTGCTTTTAAAAAATCTTGAATACTGCATTGTTTTAGTTTAAATTTTAATAAAAATTCCCCCCACGCACAGAATATTTAAACTATTGTAAATAATAATAGTATTAGTAATGAATGACTACATTCATATATGAATTGGCTCTCACTGTTAAAAGAGCAGACTCATTCACAACACATTTAATTCTGGAGCTCTTATTAGGAACATCACTACACCTGTTCATTACATCATTCTAATCATTTTGCACTATATTGTTCCCTACATACAGTATATAATATTGCAGATTACACATTATCCCTATAGGTACACAATTTGTGATTAATATTTTGTGATTAAATTACTACACCTTCCGCTTCTGCTACCCATCTTCTATTTGGTACTTCCAGCATGATAATGCACCATGTCACAAAGCAAAAGTAATTTCTCAACCTGGTTTTATAAACAGTGGAGTGAGTTCGGGGCCTTCCAAGTCAACAGATTTGAATTCAGCAGAACAAATTTGGGCTGTGGTGCAAGGAGAGGATTTGCAGCATGCAACTACACATGAAAAGTATACTGAAATTGCGCGATGCAGTCATTTCAACATGGACAAAAGAAACATTTTGAATTTATGCTATGATGATTTGAAAGCAAAGGGAGGATTAGTGTTCTTAATAAAGTGGCCAGGGATTGTTTATGTTCATAATTAATTTTACACACTTTGTGAATGATATTAAATATACATTGATTTAATTCGGGATATTGAAAAATGAAAGGAAGGATAACGTGCTGTGGCACCGCCATTAAACCTGGACAGTGCAGTCAGGTGCGCGCGCGTCCACGCGCAGCGCTCATTTACCTCAGGCGGCGCGCATCTTCGAGAACTTCTGCCATTAAATAGCGTGTTTTAGACATACCTTAAGTGAGTTTTCGGAATATATTAATAGTATTGTGTGACAAAATACTGAATTATCAAGCACGAAAGGTAAAACACGCAACATCATACTAACTCGGATATATAAATAAGAAGAATATTGAGCAAACTAGACTGCTAATGATGGCGTTGTAGTGCTACAGCAGCTAACTTGTGTAGTCGATGTTTGTAAGGTAACTGTCGCATATTCACTGTACTTTTAGACAAGAACGCAAAAGCATGAAGACTAACGTTTGGAATGTAAAGGATATTTTAAATCTCCCAATGAATTCTGGGTAAGTCTGAATTGTACAGTCACAGTGTGTGTATTATTGTGGGTAATAAGGTAAACACTGACAGACTATTAAACAGGTGCTTTATGTGACAGGGGTACTAAGCCTGGTAAAGGAGGAACCACCGGTGAGTACTCCAGCCTGCCTGACTCCCAATTTCTGTTTGCCTCTCAAACCTGGCCTGAAAATTCTCAAAGCTTTTCCCAGGAGATAAGTGGACAGTCCAGAGGCTCTCAACAGGCCTCACAGGAGGTACACATTATAATCTGTGATTTATGTCTTTACCTGTAGAAGTTACTGCAAGGTTTTATAATATGCTTTGATCCTTCCCATTGCCTCTATGTACATAAACTGACTAATCAGAAGTTTGATGTACAGTAGCTCTTCTATTGGATCAGACTTTTTGGGCCCGTCCTCAATCCCCATGTGGATCCGTGAGCCTTGGCCGTATATGACCCTGTCCCAGGTTTACAGGTTTTTCTTTCTTGAACCAGAGAACTGACCGAGAACATCCCACAAGAGCTGCAGTTTTGGAGTTTCTCTGACCCAGCCATCTAGGTGTCACAATATGGCCCTTGCCCATTTTTTTCTGCTTCCGACATATCAACTTCAGGGACAAAATTTTAACTTGCTGCTTAATATAGCCCACCCACTTCGAGATTCCATTGTAATGGTAATAATCAATGTTATTCACCTCATCTGTCAGTGATCATAATGTTGTGGATGATTGGTGTATGTTACCTCAATCTTGACAGATAAATGAAATGAAGGTGTCAGCCAACTATCACTCCAAGCCTATGCTGTTTGGTGAGAGCAGAGTAGGCAACAGTTCAGGTGGTAGAGCTATGGGTATATTAGACAGATTTGAAGAGGAGAAGAGAAAAGCCAAAGAGATGCAAGTATACCTATTCATATGTTTTTTGTGGGCTCCTTGAAAAAAAACTTGTGTATTTCTTAAACAAGTAGATAGTCTAATATGCTGTGGAAAAAAATGCATGATATAAAAGGTGTAAAATGCAATTCACTTTTAATTCTTTAGTTTTTTTGTAATTTAAACATTTAAAGCTTGTGTTGTAATTAATAATTTAAAACGCAAATTTCTGCTGATTCATACAGTGAAATCCTTATTGGAGTCCGAGAGCTGCATGACAGTCTGGAAAATGTAAGTGAAAAGCAGTGATAACTACTGCACTGCCTATGGTATGTATTAGGTTTGATTACATTATTTTAAGTACAGTTTATTTCTCTATGGTTGTTTATCTGTTTTAGGTCAAGAAGACTTTTCTAAACTGCATTGATGGAAGCTGTGACATAACCAGAGCAGCTGTGGCTGAAGGAATGGATAATTTTAGAAAGAAAAGTAAATATTATTGTGTCTTTTAATCCTTTTTCTGTGTTTGTGTCTCTAGACGCTATGAACTTCGCAGTTTACTCTTTTGTTAATGCACCAAATTAAGATTTTGGAGGTTTTGTGTCCACCAGAGGGCGAAAATGTATAAAAACAATGAGCAGTTTTTATTATTCTTTTCAAGTTTTTAATTCAGTCCAGATTCTTATTAGTGTGATTATTGCAAGAATGAACGGTTGAACTTTTGTAGAATACTTGTTACTAAGTAGATGAGCTGAATCTGTTTTTTTAATTTGGAATTCATTTAAACAGTGTTCAGGTCACAGATGACTGTGTGGAATGACTGTAATACACTCTTTTGTGTTTATCATACAGAGATGTTACACCTTCATGATTACTGACTGAATGATAAGAACATGGTAGAAGCATCCCAATTGATGCCATTAGTGTAGAGGTCTGCTTTTTTGTTTTAAAATAATTATTTGTACATGATTTTTCTTTTTTTTTTTTCTTTTTTTGTCAATATCCTTTGCATTACAGTTCAGGATAATTTTGCCACTATAAAGGAGAGCATAGCAAGTCAGACTGAACTTCTGATGAGTCAAACACAGAGAGAACTGAAGGACAATGAGGCAAAGGTAAACAAAATCTGAAACAGAAGGCTGGTTTGTGAATTATTTAGATTGATGAACAGTATTTACTCTTCATGAAACAAAATCATGATATTGTCCATTCTTAGTACTGTAAAACTTCTTTAAAGTGTCATCATAATTACTTGGGATCACTCAGTAAGCTCTGTTTCCGTAGTCTAAGTTTGTGTTTGCATGTTAGCTGTCCAAATAATGTGATCAATTATTATTTATCCTAGCTGAGTCTCTGCAGTTAATCTTACAAATCAGACAGGATTAAGGTGGTTTGGTCTTATATTATCATAATAGGGTGTGTGGCACATACGTCAGTGCTTTTACCACCAGAAGCAAATTATTTCATTATTATTACAGTAAGTGTTTTATCCTTGTTTATCCTTTATCCTTGAGTTGTACCCACAATCACAGTTTTACCTTAAGGGAAAAACTGTCTAAAGTTGAATTTAATGTTGTACATTGTCTCAAAGACAAGTTAATTTCTGTTATCAGCTGTACTTTCATCATCTCCTTTTTTCCACTCGTTTTAAATTAATAAGACAAAAAAAAGTTAATGTCCCCTAGAAGCCAGGAGGTGCAAAGTCCTCTGTCCTAAAGACAGAAAACCTAATGAACACAGTGTTCACAGTCGAGATTCCCTCCATAAATGTGAAATAAACTTTGTCAAAAAAAAACATTAAGGGATCTTATTTGTTACATTATTTGTAACGGTGGATGTATATCTGTTGCCTGATGTGCCAGACGGCACATAGACGGAACCATCCATCCACCCAATGCTTTTTAAATCTCAGTTTACCTTTGAGTTAACCATACTAGTCAGCGTGAATGATCTGTTGATATAGAAATTGTAACCTATTAGAATAAGCACATTAATATATACTTTATGGTTAGAATTACAAGTCAAGACTATTGTTACAGCTATGCTCTTATAGTAAACTAATCTTCAAATTTGAGAATTCTACAGCACAGTGGAATTTATCAAATTTAAAGCAGATATTAATTACCCAACAAACTAGTCTTTAAAAAAAAAAAAAATTTTAAACAAGCAGCAGAGTTTGACTAAGCCTTGTTTATTTTCTCATGACCCAGACATCATCAGCTCTAAAACACTTGAGCTCAATTGTGCTCACCCTCCAGCAAGATTTGGAATCACTGAAACTGGAACAAAGCAAGGAGAAGAGTCTGCTTGAAGAGATTTTGTCTCTGCTTGGCTCAGTAATGACTGCTCACTCCACTGGAGCTCATCCTGGCCTTGCCCGAATGATCGACAACACTGTTCAGACATCACCTTCTTTGATGGCACAGTTATTTGTTGTTTCAAATGAAGAGCGTTATTGTGAAGGCATGGATGCTTTTAATCATCCAGAAGTAAGAGTTGACCAAAGTATTTGTCCTGTTAAAAAGACAACTCCTAAGAAACTAAGCAGAGGATTGTCTTTCCAGGTCATGGGCACTCACCCTTTTGAGAAACAACGGCTCGTTACTAAGAGGTCTGACCCTAATGACTGTCAGAAGTCCTATCCTCTGTGCTCATTTACAGCCAGTTCTCCACGCCCAATGGCTGCGAGCACTGTAACCAGTCTAGTACAGGATTCTAAGAGGAATTATATAGCTGGAGGACCTGTGTACATAGATGCTGTAAAGTCATTGAGTGAGATAAATAAGGACCAGTCAGGAACCTGGATTGAGGTGCCTAGAGAGAAAAAAGTGCTTAAGAGAGCACAGAGATTTCAGACATCCAGGAAAAAGAAGAGGGCCTTGATTCTGCCACAGAGACGCCCGAATCAAGGGACAGCTTTGAATAATGTGTTTATGGATAATAAACAGGATGAAAACCAAGAAAACAGGGTGCCTCATTCAGTAGTCAGTGCCTACCAGAAAGGCACCAAAGCTATGTCAGGAAACCATCTACCACTGCAGCAGCAGATCAGATCGACTACATCGATGAATACAAGTAAACGTGGACAGCACCTAGAGCCTTGGTCATGGTCTGAGAGCAGCAACAGCTCACAGGTGATTGTGGAATACCAGGCAGCTGAATGGGAGGCAATGAAGCCTATACAAAACACCAATACTGTACAGAAACAGAGAGTTACCTGGCAGCTCTTTGACTTCATCAGTGACTCTGATTGATTTGGGGACTTACAGTATAAGAGCTCGTTTTAAGACGCAAAGCAAACATTTTGACTAGGACTTTTTTTTTTTTTTCTGTAAAACTGGGATAGATTCAGTTCTTTGTAGTTCCACGGTACATTTCTTTTGTCAGCAATGAACACTTATTCATGCTTACTGTTCTTCTACATCATAGCATATATCTTAATATGATGTTTCTTTATTTATTTTTAATTCATAAACATGTGCTGTTTAGAATTCCTTATGTCCTTGTTTTTTGTTTTTTTTTGTAATCTCTGTGTACTCTGTGGAACTTCCTACATGATTTTCCAAATATCTAAGTTTCTGTTGGTAGTTGGTCATTTAAGAGCTCAGGTCAAAATGGGGGAAGCAGATTTTTGTTTTAGACTGCTATGGAAGTACAAACATGGATAAAGTAATATTTATTAGATACACAAGTCACACCGTTTGAACATACAGTGCATAAATTATTTAAAAAAAGGCATCTCTGTAATGCAACTGAGGAATTCATTTAGAGGGCATGCATCTATTTAATGCAACTAAAGAACTTGTTAATAGAGTACTAATATTTAAAAATGACATCGTGATATTAGCTTCTTGGAACAGGAGTAAATGTTGTAAGCATTTCTGTAATCTGTTACTGTCACAAGTCGTAATACAGTCGTACAGTATACCTAAAACCAATCAAGAATTATCTGTTCAAGAATCTGTTCAAAAATGCATTTCACAATAAATCAACACTAATATTATACCAGAATATTTAACATGTACACACTTCAATTCAGATTTAAGTGAATAAAACAACCTCTATGTGCAACTGTTTAGATTTTTAAATTTTCAGTTTTGTGAAATGCTCAATTGTGCAAATTGTCAAATTTATGACTGTGTTTGCTTTTGTCATACATGAACAGTTTTTGTTATTCATCCACCAAGTCAGCTGGAGGGGGCATGAGTCCTCTTGGGTTAAGGTTCGCCACCAGGCACACGTCATAACTGTCGTGCATCACAGCTTGTTTAACCACTACAGTCCACTCATTCTCCCATGGATCCAACTGCAGGATATTTTTTGTAATGATGTCATGGCGGTCTAAAAGAAATTATAGACATATTTATACAGTATATAATTTGTACAGTATGTTATATACAGGTACATCTCAATAAATTAGAATATCATGGAAAAGTTTATTTATTAATTCTTGATTTATTTAGTAATTCTAATTCAGTGAAACTCATGTATTATAAAGATTCAAGTGTTTATTTCTTGTAATTTTGATGATTATGGCTTACAGCTAATGAAAACCCAAAATACAGTATCTCAGAAATTAGAATATTGTGAAAAGTCCAATATTGCAACTCATGGTGTCGCACTCTAATCAGCGAATTAACTCAAAACACATGCAAAGGTTTCCTGAACCTTTTAATGGTCTCTCAGTCTGGTTCAGTATACTACACAATCATAAGAAAAACTGTTGACTTGAGTTGTCCAGAAGACGATCATTGACACATGAAGGGTAAGACACAAAATGTCTGTGAGTGGACTGCAGCTGGAGTCGGTGCTTCAAGAGCCACCACACATGCATGTATCCAGGACATGGGCTATAACTGTCGCATTCCTTGTGTCAAGCCATTCTTGAACCAGAGACAACGTAAAAGGCGTCTTACTTAGTCTAAAGACAAAAAGGACTGGACTGTTGCTCAGTAAGCCAAAGTCCTCTTTTCATATGAAATAAAATTTGCATTTTATTTGGAAATCAAAGTCCCAGAGGAAGAGAGTAGAGGCACAGAATCGTTGCTTAAGGTCCAGTGTAAAGTTTGCACAGTCACTGGTGGTTTGGGGAGCCATGTCATCTGTTGGTGTTGGTCCACTGTGGTTTCAATGCTAATATCTAGTTTAAGGACCATTGTATCCCTGTGCTTGATTGGCCAGCAAACTCGGCCGACCTAAACCTCCTAAATAAAGTATGGTGCATTGTTTAGAGGAAGATTTGATACACCAGACCCAACAACGCTGAAGAGCTGACGGCCGCTATCAGAACCTCCGAATTGCCGCAGTAATTCATGCAAAGGGAGCCCCGACCAAGTATTGGGTGTGGTACATGTTCATACTTTTCAGTAGTTCAACATTTCTGTGTTAAAAATCTTTGTTTTTATTGGTCTTAAGCAATATTTACATTTTATGAGATACTGAATTTTGGGTTTTCATTAGCTGTAAGCAATAATCATCAAAATTTACAAGAAATAAATACTTGAAATATATGAGTTTGTGTGTAAAGAATCTATATATGAGTTTCACCTTTTGAATTGAATTACTGAAATAAATCAACTTTTCGATGATATTCTAATTCATTGAGATGCACCTGTATATAAATATATAAATATGTAAAAAGGGTTTACACCTGGATGAATGTTGAGACCACTCTTTTTAAAGCATACTAAAGTATAGTACGTTTACCTGCTCCTTTGTAGTATCCGCAAACATATAGTTTTCCATCCACTACCCCAGCATTCGGTGCATTGCTTCGCAGGGACAAAAGTGGCCAGGGTAAGGGAGGGCCATCCCTCCAGAAATCACCATCAATGTTGTAGATTTCTACCGCATCGAGACAGCGACGTGATTGTCCACGATCAACTCCCTCACACCCAATCCCACCTGTAGGGCAGATGCAGATCTTTACATAGGAACTAAAGTTTCTGTGTAAGATGCAAAATGTGTTTTATGTAAAAGGTGGACATTTTTATTGCAAACATTATTGACACTTTCTAATTAAAGTGTGATAATTATTGTTGGTATTTATGTGCAATTAGCATGACAAACATAACAAGACAATGGCCCAAACAACATTAAGTTACTGCACTGGTTGTAAGTTGCTGTCCTGTTAAACCCCTCCTAATTACCTCTGAAGGGAAAAATATTATTTTCACACAAATGAATATGAATTGAATATGCTGCTTTTATGTTTATTGCCATGTCAACAATAGATTTCTAAAAATTAACACACTTATTATTGAAAGGCATTTTGCTTCTTACCTATAACAAAAATTTCCCCATTGAGGGCCATTGCACTGCAGCGATATTTGGAATATTTCATAGGACAGCGTTCATTCCACTTGTTGTTCTCTGGGTCATACACAAGTAGGCGGTTACTCATACGGTCAGGCTCCTCATCCGCATGATATGTCTGTCATTCACGAGACAAGTCACAACAGGTGCAGTTAAATAGTGCAAAAAAAAAAGGAAAGGGACAGAAGCAGAGTAGGATTACAGACTGACAATTATTGTTCTCTCTCTCAGCGTAATTTGGTTTCATGTTGCAGTTATAGATTCCTGCTTGAGGTCTTATATGGAAAAGAAGAGCAAGTGCAAGGGCACTCCAAGGCTAGATATATAACATCAGAAACAGCATGAATTACTCTAACCTGTGGTGTTCTGCCTCCAAGTACATAAAGGCAGTTTTTCATCCGGACAACACTGTGATAGGCCAAGGGCATTGGTAATGGAGCGGCACTGCGCCAAGGGCCGCCCTGTAAAGACCAGTGCGCAACACTGTTGGTGATGAGGTACTGATTCTTCAGCATCATCTGACCCCCTATTAGGTACAGGCTATCTCCCAGGGAACTCAAGGCATATGAGTCACGGTATTCTGCTGAAGTCAAGTGCTTCCAGCTACCCTGAGCTTCCTCGTTATATCTAAAAATAATAACAGTAAAAAAAGTAAATGCATGAAGAAATGGAATGTGTTTAAAGTATGATTAAACTATTATTTGTGCATCATCATTTCAAAAGACATAATGATAAGATTCGCCAAAATGGAGATTGAGATAATATACTGCATAGTGCTAGTCTTGTTTTGTCTTTTGGCTTCATAGAAAAGTAAAAAGAAATAAATCCTGAAATGCATGAGAAATAATATATAGGTTGGGAATGAGCAGTAAGAACAAGGTAAGTAAACTGTGGAAAGCAAAGCCTAGTTCAGATGAGGTCAGATCATGCTAGTAAGCTTTGCTACAGTAGTAGTTACTCAGACTGTGACTGTATTCCAGTGAACTAGCCGTTCCTACACCTAGGCTCATACAGTACTAATATTGAACCTGTTTATCTAATATTTGCTGTAGAATGATAGTAACAAATATCGAGTTAGATTACTTTTGTTTACATATACATCCTGACCACTTTATTAGGAACAGCTGTATTCCTGATCATTAATGCAACTATCTAAATGTATTGCAACAACACAGTTCCTAAAATAACACAAATACAGGTACAAGAGTTCTTTTAATGTTCACATCAAACATACAGACATAACAGGCTATGGTTTTCCAATCTACAGCTGTACACATCCTGTGAACCTATTCCTGGCTGACAGGACTAAATCCTGATGTGGTCTTCTGTTTTTGGTGCTCATCCACCTCAACCTTTGGCATGTTGTATATTTTGAAATACTCTTTTCGCAGCATTGTTGTAAAGAATAGTCTTACTTCCGCTCTGACTAGAGAAGTCATTGATTACTGACCTCTTTACGTAGGCAAAGGTTTTTTTGCCTACAAAAGAGGTGCGGACTTGATTTTGTTTATTAATGTTTTGCCTCATAGACCCATTATATGTAAACTCTAGATAATGTTATGGGTAAAAATCCCAGAACATTAACAAGTTCTGAATATTGAAAACGGGCCATCTCATACCAACAACCATGCCACAGGTAAAATCACTGAGGTCGTAGTGAAAATTAACTAAAGCACTTGACCTGTATTTGTGTTAATTTGTTTGTTGAACTGCTTATACATGATTGGCTGATTGGATACCTGCACGAATGCGCAGCAGTACAGGTTTTTGTAATAAAGGGAATGGTGTGTGTAAGAACTTTAGTAATTTTATACTTGAGCCTTACTTGAAAATCTCCACATTCTTCTCCTTTTGTCTTGCTAAACGTCGTGGCCCTAACTCTCCAGCCACAATAATCTCATTGCGTTCGGTGACAACTCCAGTACATACATAACCAAGAACATCACAATAGCGAGGAGAAGTGATGAAAAATGTGCGCCCAGTGGTGGGAGCATAACAGAAGCTGCGGTCTGAATAGCTTCCATAGCGTGAGCGTATTCCTCCACTTTCGTTGCCGATGCATAGCAGTAAATCAGTTGTTTCCATGCCATAGCGCAACTTCAGTCGTCGGGCTGGAGCTTCTGGATGCAGACCTGATGCTTCAATTGCGTCCTGCATCATCTGTAGACATTCTGCATCAGCAAGCAGTGCTGTGTTGCGGCGAAGTGTCTCCTTTAGGTAGCTGACATTCACCAGTGGAAGTCGTACCTTCTGTAAAAGTTCTGGTAGCTGACTTGCACGATTTTCTACCCCAAGACTCACACCAACTGTGCAATGTCTTACCCATCGCAGCACTACGTCAAGAATGGTTTCCTCTCGGGTGACGTTAAGGTCATCTGAAGATAGCAATGCCCCAAGCTGATAGGCTTCCAGTTCCAGCACTTCCTCACTCATACACACCTCAGTGAAGTGCTGACGGAGGTACCGCTGAGCCTGTTCTGCTAATTCTTCAGCCCCCAAATCACGAGCATAGTAATAGATCCCCAGGCAGTTGGACGCATCCATATTATCTATCATATAGGTCTGGCAGCGACTAAAGACATCATCCATCTGCAACAGGAATGCGGCGACTGAGATCCCCTGGACATTGTCAGGGGAAAGCTTAAGCTTGGAGCTGTACATGTACTCTAGCAAGAGGGCTAAGCTTTGAGCCGGCATGTCTCTCAGTAACACCTGACGGTTTGCACTTTCACGCAAGCCACAGGTAAACATGACCCGAAAATAAGGGCTGAATGCAGCAAGAACTGACCGGTGACAAGGAAAACTGATTCCTTCTGCAACCAGTACCACATCTGTTAACTGTTCAGCTTCACGCATGTGATTAAGCTGTTCCAACAGCATCAGACCATGCTTGGCCCTCAGATCCATTTTGCTTCTTGATGACGATTTTTTTGTTTCTGTTATTATTATTATTTTTAATGTTTCAGCTTAATCATACATTAAGCTACAGACATTCTTGAAGTCATCTTTTAAAAAAGGCAGGAATAGATTATCTGGAAAGATACAGAACAAGACACAAGCTCAGCTGCTGCAGTTATTTGAAGGTACATCTGTAACTATTAGTGCATGTTGTTTAAATGCAGAAGCACAGACTATTAACAACACATTTTCTTACTTCCTTTCATGCATATTGTGGTAAAAGTTTTATGCACAAATTTTATTATACTTGAAAAGGTAAAACTCTGCCAAATACCACCAATCTTTTGTCAATACATAACAAACCTTTTGGTTAAATAGAGATCGGCCTCACTTCTGTTTCAAGTTCAGTATTGACTACTCAGTTAAAAAAATTTAACTGATATGATTAGGACATGCACTGATTAATCATACCAGATAGCTTGTTTCCAGTGTTCTTTGCCTTCAACTGGCAAGTCGTCCATTACACACTTCATACGCACACACAAACTGTGCCTGTGACAGTGCAAGGAGGAGGAGGGAGAGAGAGAAATCTGTTTACTGAACCCTCAGCGCCCCATGCTAAGCAACATGACTAATAATAGAACATGTTTCAAATAACCAATGGGGGATCAGAAAAGATATTTTCTAAAGAAAACTGGATGGAAATTGCAGTCTGTTCAAAAACTTTTGTCTGTATATTGAGTGAAAAGGTGAACAGAAGGACAGTGTTTCTGTTTTGTTGTTTTTCTCACACGTTACAGGGTGTAGAATGGTTCTTCAGGCTTCTAGGTATCTGGGGATTAGATTTCACCCCATCATGCTGTTAAAGTGATACCAGGTCTTGCACTTGTGCTTTCAGTTCTTAAAGGAGCTTCCCATGAAAAAAAATCAGTAATCAGTTTAATCAGTGATCAGTGCCTGAACTGGAAATATGAGCTTATATGGGCCTTGTAATAGACATATAAATAGCAGTATCTCCCGTAGGGAAACCAGTATGTGCATACTCCCATGTACCTATTCCAAAACTGTGGACATTGTCCAAAATTTTATGCTTCATTAATATCCACTATAATAATAGTTTCCACTCATCTCAGAAGGTTTTACACCAGATTTTGGAGCATCGCTGTGGGAATTTATACTGGTTCAACCGTAACGGTATTAGCAAAACCATCTTGACGGTATTGCCGTCAAGAATCCCAAAGTTCATCTCAAAGGTGTTCAGTGGGGTTGATGTCACGGCCCCATGCAGGCCACTTGAGTTCTTCCACACCGACCTTGGTAAACCATTTCTTTATGCACCTCTTACAGAGATATTCTAGACATTTTTTGTTCTTCAAACTTTGGCATTATTTTTGAAAAAGCTCAGGACATGGGTTTGATGGTTAGGTGTCCGTATACTTATAACTTATCGTCATATCAAGAGTAAGCCATTTTCACTAAGGGTTTGCATTTATTTATATAGTTTCTTACCAATATTTTAAATAACCATTAGTTTGCTTAGCTTAGAATACAGAACCAAACTGTCCAGCTGAAAAATTACTTTTATTATGGACTTAGTGGAATGTGACATAATTATAGCTATAATAACTGATATAGTTAGACTTTCAGCTAATACTGTATTTTTTCTTTCTTGTTTTTTTTCCCCAACAGCATATTAAATAAATGACTGAACGCTTATGATGTTCTTATTTAAACAGGTGATTAATAAGTAAAGCCCAGGTTTGCAGCCTATGGACCTTTTGGTATACTGTAGAGGCTAATCATTAAACAGTGAGCAGAATTATTAATAGAAATATTAACCCTGCATAGTTTTCATTTGACAGGTGTTGATGCAACAACCTGGCATTGAAACATCCTGTACTTAATATTCAAGGTAACAGGAGTCTTTTACTAAAAATGAGCACATGCCAGAATTCAGAAGTAGTTTTACTGAGTGTGGTAATATTTATAATTTGGCCGTTTTTAAAGTATTCTATTATTATAACTGGGAAGGTACATAAAAATGTATAATAAAATTTAAAGCTTACTGTAATTTGGTTTAAAGTAAAATTGCTTCATGGGACTCACCTCCTCACATTATAGTGTTCACCTACTGTGAGGAGTGTGTTGTAAAAAATGATCAACCAAAGACTGATGGCTAAATGACTCTTCCTGTTTCCAGTGATGAGATTATTAATTCATTCATGTCTTACCCAACATCCGGGGGACATCCGGCCATTGACTAGTACACCAGTGGAAACTTGAGGAAAAGCTGAATCAGCACAAGCACAGGATTAACATTATAATGTGATTTAAAAACAGCAATAACATTATTTTATATGTATATTTGTGGAGTTTTGAACAATGGGGTCATTTATTTAGTATCTCATTTTATGTATTCATTGTTAAAGTGTATAAATTAGTATTTTAGATTTCTCATTAAGTAATCATTAGCCAAAAGTCAGCCCCCTTTACTGTATCTTCCTCAGCCTATTTAAATACCTGTGCGTGTACACTGCATGCTAGAAATCATAGAAATCAAAACTGTGAAGTGTCATTATGGATAGAGTGAGGAATAGCACTGGGTTCTGTGTGGAGAGAGAGATTCTGGATGAAGAGAGGCTGGAGGAGCTGGCTAAGAGATTGGACCCCTTACAAACCCAACTTCCTTTGTCTCATCGCCTGAAAAACTCTGTCAGGTGAGATATTTTAGAAATAAAAAACATTTCAGTGTGTGTGAATACTGATAACTAAAACCTTCTTCCTATTCCTGCAGCTTATTTCCTTGAGTTTCTATTAAAATGATTTTTTTGTCTTCTCTCTTTAAACCTCTTAAAGGTGTTCTATTCCCAGACTGAAGCGCAGAGTGGTAGGCTGCTTACCTGTGCTTTACTGGTTACCACATTATTCCATCTGGGATTATGGCATGCCAGATCTCATCTCTGGGATCAGTGTGGGCATCATGCACTTGCCACAAGGTGAGAGCCTCTGTAACTTAAGATGATTTCCTCTTTGTGCAGAATATTAGAAAGGACAAACCATTAGGTCAGCGGTTAAGAGCAATAGATCGTTTTACAGTCTGCTTGTTTTATGAGTGAGGAAAGATATTTTTAAAAGGTTTATAATTTACAGAAAATATTCTGTGATATTCAAAAACACATGGAACCATGTTAATCAATAGAAAATGTCAGTGATTAAGTGAGATAAAATGAACAGTATAAATGGTATTACCATGTATAGTCTGTTACCATTTAAAGTTAACCCATAGCATCATGCCTATTTTAAACATGTCACATTCAAAACTGAGATTTCCTCATCAAGTTTAAATACCTATGAATTTGATAATTGCAAATAAAAAAGTTTGAGGGTTGCTTGGTTCTATTTAATACTTTATTGTCAGTTTCAAAGCCTTCTTAGGGCAGAAAAAAACACAAATATAAGGAACATTTCTATGGATCCAGACTTTTGAGGCACCATAGTTATACCTTTGTCAGAAAGGTTCTGCAGCATTTATTGAGATTAAGGTTAGGTTTATGTTGTCTCATCATCACTCATCGTCTATACTGCATTACTCCTGTATTAGCCTATCACTGGAGACATCCAGGCATGAGGCGGGGTACACCATGAACAGGGTGCCGATCCATCGCGGGGCACACAGACTTACACACACACACACACATACACACTCATTCAAACCTAGACCCTGGAGGTGCAAGGCGACAGTGCTTAGGTTAAGGTGTAAGCATTAATACCTATTTCAATGGAAGGTCTTCACAAGGCTGTTAAGAATGTGTGTGTGTGTGTGTGTTTGTGTGTGTTGTAGGAATGGCCTATGCATTGCTGGCTTCATTGCCACCAGTGTTCGGACTGTACAGTTCTTTTTATCCCGCACTCATTTACTTCTTCTTTGGGTCCTCCAGACACATTTCTATAGGTGAGCTGACAAAATTTGCCATAAATTAAGATTTCAGTTTACAACGATAAAGTGACAAATTTTCACACATTACTGAACATAAAATATCATTATGGGTAAAATATTTGTTGAATACAGCAAAATAGCCTTTCATTTCTTTAAATGCCTGTTGATCATGCATTGTCCAACAAAACTTCTGTCTGTATGTGTGTGTTTGCAGGCACATTTACGATTCTCAGTGTTATGTTAGGCAGCATTACGGAGGAACTAGCCCCTGATGTCAATTTTCTCATCGTCAATGGCACTAATGTGACCGAGGAGGTGGACGTCACTGCTAGAGATCTTTATAGAGTACAAGTTGCTGCAGCTGCTACAGTATTAGGTGGACTAATTCAGGTTCGGGGACACAGTTATGAAAAAGGAGCTTCGATGAGATGTCCAAACATCTAGTATATTTACACTCATAATGGAAATGTTTTTTTTTTTTACTCCCTCAGGTGATCCTGGGTTTGGCGCAGTTTGGGTTTGTGGGTACGTACCTCTCAGAGCCATTAGTAAGAGGGTACACCACAGCGGCTTCCGCTCACGCAGTAGTGGCTCAGCTAAAGAACATCTTGGGAGTGTCTCCGACACGATTCAGTGGGCCGTTCGCACTGGTGTATGTAAGTACTCAGATATTCACCTTCTTTGTGGCTACATATATCAGACAGCATCACTTGACAATTTTGAGAATCCTGCAGACAGACCATGTGTTCTCTTTGTGTGTAGACACTAGTGGACGTGTGTATGCAGCTGCCCAATACTCACCTGCCCACTCTGCTGGTCAGTGTTGTCTCCATTGTCGTCCTCATCATTGCCAAGGAGCTGAACAATAGATTCAAAGAGAAACTGCCAGTGCCAATACCAGTGGAGCTCATTATTGTACGCTACTTCTTTTTCACTTTCTCATTCTTAAAACATTCTTTATGATATCAGTTGCCTCTTTACAAATATTAAATTAATGCCCAGCACACCATACATTTGATAACACACAGGTCTCTCTATCATCATACATGTACTGTTTTGGATAAATTTTTTTAGGACTCACTTGTAATTCATATTTTCCTTTCTACATACTCGGGGCATTAAATGCTGTATGTGTTTGTGTTTACCAGATTGTTGCAGGTACCCTGACATCTTTCCAAACTCATCTAAATGAGACCTATGACATTTCGGTAGTCGGCGATATCCCAAGTGGGTGAGTTATTATAATTAATTATTATAACAAGAATAAAAAGATTTATAAATATTATAACAAGAATAAAATACTTATTAATATTATTGTTTATTATTCAGTTGATTCCTTACATAAGTTCAAACAATATTATAGTATTAACCACAGCTTTATGATTGTATGATTATTATCCATATTATGGATTATTCAGGCTTCAGCCTCCCATGATGCCAAACTACAAAATCTTTTCTGATGTGATAGTCGATGCTTTTGCCCTGGCCATTGTGGGATACGCCATCTCCATCTCTTTGGGCAAAACCTTTGCTCTTAAGCATGGCTACAAAGTGTGCAGCAATCAGGTGATATGGCAAATCAGCAGTATAGAATTTTTTTATTAAATTGTATTCAATAAATTAATGTGTGCTAATATTGTAACCATTGTCTGTGTTGTTATAGGAATTGGTGGCTTTAGGTCTCAGTAATACAGTTGGAGGTTTTTTCCAGTGTTTTTCTGTCTGTGCTTCAATGTCTCGCAGTTTAATACAAGAGACCACTGGAGGCAGAACACAGGCAAGACATACACACATATTACTGTATACTGTTGTATACACATACTGTAGCACACCTAGCACATACCTATCTTCTGTGTCCCGACTTATAATCATTGTGTGTTCTGGTGCGCTTCTGTAGATGGCAGGAGTGGTTGCAGCTGTAATAGTGCTGGTGACTACATTGAAGTTAGGAACGCTGTTTCAGCAGCTGCCCAAGGTATATCTCAATACCTCCTCACCTCCTCTGTGAACAGGAATACACACCTCTCTTCTTGAAAAAAATAAAATAAATTTATATAACACAGTGCTGTGCAAAAGTATTGGGGGCACCCCATATTTCTTCATATTTTGCATCCAAATTGCCAGACTTTTTTGTATTTATTAATATAGTCTTGAGGAATAGTTCTCCAGGAACGTTTTTGGCAAGTTTTTGGCTTTCATTTTCAGTCCAGTCCCTGTACCTGACCAGTTTCAAAGGAATGTTTTGGTTTGTTAAACCACACATTGACCTATGAGTCATTGAAGCATAAATAAACATCTAACATTCAGTAAGGCATGAACCAGTGAGAAACAGGTGCAGATAATTACCAGATTACCAGATGATCAGGCCGGTCATTAGTATACTGGTGATGGAACAAATGAGTGTGGAAATGCCGTTGCTGCTGATGTTGTTAATGTAAAATAATTTAATAGATTTAACTAATATAAAGTTAATATAAATAAAGGCTGGCTCAAACCTTTTACACAGTACTGTATCTGTGTGTGTGTGTGTGTGTATAGGCAGTGCTGGCTGCTATTGTGTTTGTGAATCTGAAAGGCTTGTTCAAGCAGTATGCTGACATTGTGACCCTGTGGCAAAGAAACAAGATCGACCTGGTAGGACGCCATAATAAACCTCCAACAATGTTACACATAAATGGAGTGTTTAAGCATGTTCCTATACCTGCGCTGTAGACTGATTAACAATCAAAATCTTATCCCTGATCTCTTGAAGCATCATTTATTGTAATCAAAGGCAAATCCTTGTGATATAGTTTGTATTTCTGTAATCATTCTGCATTATGTAAATGTATATTCACATTTATTTGTTATACTGTATGTAGTTGGTGTGGTTGGTGACTTGGGTATCCACTGTTCTCTTTAATATGGATATGGGTTTGGCCGTCTCTATTGGCTTTGCCCTACTTACTGTTATCTTCAGAACACAAAGGTAAGACGTTTCAGTGCTCTGGTGGGCTCTACCCAGATAATGTTTTGTCTGTCTGGTGGAAATACTCTTAAATCTGTGTGTCCTTGATCTCACAGGCCCCGGTACTCTGTCTTGGGCCATCTTCCTGGTACTGAGCTTTATTTGGACATGGAGACCCATCAAAAGGTGAGGTTTAATGTATGGATATCATGCACATTTTTAAAGTCTTATTTACTGGACATGATGTTTAAATGTTTGTAGAAAAAAAAAGTTGCAATTATAAAACTATATTTGAGTAATGGGTACTTATTAGTGCGTCATATAGACTGGGTATAAATTGCATATTTATGTGTTTGTACTTTATGTGCGGGAGATTTGGTGCTTAGGTAAACTGCTAAGAGGAACTAATTAAACTCACACTCAAGCCTTGTTGATTAAACCATAAAGAAGAAAGAACTCAGACTGACCTTTGAGTTGTTTAGACTGCAGGAAAATCTGATTTGTTTCACAAATCTGTTCTTTAGAACTGACTGTCCACACTATTATTTGAGCGTAATCAGATCTGATCATGTACCAGTTAAAACTCCAGGGTTCTTTTAAGGGCATTGGACTAGATTGTAGTCTAGTGAGTTGATGATTTCCCTCTTCAAACAACTAATTAATGCAGCTACTGGGTTTATAGGACAGAGATTTGTTTTAATTTGGCACTAGAAATACGACCTTAATTAACCTACTGCATTCAACTGTCCAAAAGAAATACCATGGGTCCTGCTGTGTTGTGTAAAATACAGGGTGCACATTTTTAATATTGCAAAACAACCAGTCAAACCAACCAGAGAAACTTCTAAAGTATGGCAAAAAGTATGCCATGAAGGAGGCTTTATGGTTATCGATGGTCATTTTGGCCATTTAATTTTGGTGGGGAAAAAGTTTTTCAGACTTTATTTCTGTGTGTTGCAGGTCAGGGAGGTACCAGGCATCACTATATTCCATTCTTCAGCTACCATATACTTTGCTAATGCTGAACTGTACCTGGAAGCCCTCGAACTAAAGGTGGAGTTTTTTTTAACCCATTTGTCACAACATATCGTTTACACACAGTATTTACCATCTTTATGCTTTACTTCATCTGGCATCTTTTTCTCTCCTGTTTTTTGTGAATGATTACAGAGCGGCTTGGACATTACTAAGATGATCACTTATAAGCGCAGACAGGAGGAGAAGCAGAGAAGAAGAGAGAGGAGGGCAGAACGGAGGGCAAAGCGAGCAGCCAAAAGACAGGTGGAACAACACATCAAATCTTCTGATAACCATTAATCTCAAATCATTATTTATCATTATTAGGGAAATTATGCCCCTTTATGCCTTAAGTATCTACCTCACTTACACTTTTTTTGCATTAAGTGCTACAGTAGAGTATCTTTAATAGTTTTTTTTATAGTCTCAACAATTAAAAAAAAAAAATTGTATATTTTATCCTGGCCCAAAAATACAAATTAGTCACTTCTATTTATTAATTTTTTTTAAAGAAAGAAGCTCTCAGAGCAGCTTCTCAGCGCACCAAAGTGTGCGTCTTCTCGGTTGAGGAAAAGGCAGGCAACTGTAAAGACATGTCTGGTGATATCATCCCAGAAGAGGAGTGGGGGGACAGGGAAAACGGCACAGTGTTTGTCATGCCTGAGACCCCACGGAACAGTTGGGTGTACCTGAAGGGCACTGATCCTGACACCACCACACTAGGGTCCATGTTAGATCTCCAGGATGGGGACATCACGACACTGGAATCCAGCAGTGAGGACACACTCAGCAGGGATCTGGAAAGAGTTTCCCTGGGATCACTGGGAAAATGGACCTGGAATATCCATTCCATCATCCTAGACCTTTCTCCAGCCAACTTTATTGACACTGTGGCCATCAAGACCCTAAGAAGTGTGAGTGTCAAGATCAGTCAGAATGACACTCTCAGTACAAATACTTGGTATTAAATGTGACAGCAATATAAAACATTTGCTTCCTGTTGATCATAGATATTCCATGACTTTGGAGAGATTGAGGTCCATGTTTATATCGCAGGCTGTCAAGGTAAGTAAAAACAATTAATTAAATTAAAACTTAAATCCTTCATTGGTGTTGGATATTTACATAATGTGCTGAATATTGTAATTATAATATTTTCTCATAATAATTAAAAATTTTTTAATTTTCTGGTCAAGAATGGTCTAAAATAACATCCTTTGTTTTTTGACAAAATAGTAGAAATTCCTAAAAATGTTTGAAAAAAATTAGCCTATTGGTCTGACACACCAGCTGATAACATGACATCAAAGTGCAGACCACATACCTTGTGTATATTTTAAGGGATCATCTTTTAATATTAAAAAATTTTTTTTCTTTCAAAATTATCCTGTAGTTTTGCAAAGTAAACCACACTTGTTTACAGATTTTAATAAAGGGTGTTGCAGTGGAGTAGTGTTTAGCGCTGTCGCCTCGCACCTCCAGTGTCGAGGGTTTGAGTCATGCCTACGTGTATGTGGAATCTCTTCACCCAGTGCTTGTTGAGTTTCTTCTGGGTACTCCAATTTCCTTCCACAGTCCAAAGGCATGCAGATTAGGCTAGTTGGTGTTTCCAAATTAACTGTAGTGTGTGAATTTGTGCGTGCTTGTGCCCTCCATCCAGGGTGTACACTGCCTAGTAGCCTGCCTTCCTGCGGGCCTGTACATGATAAGTGGTATAGTGAATTTACAGGTGAGAAAGTGAGCAAACTTTTCAGTCATTATTCAGTCATTTAAATTATTCAGTCATTCATTCACCTTCTATATCACTTATCCTGTATACAGGATCACAGGGGGCCTGTAGCATATCCCAGGAGACTTTGGGCATGTGGCGGGCTACACCCTGGATAGGGTGCAAGTCCATTGTAGGGCATACATACACACACACACACACACACACACACACACACTGTGGGAACACAAGTTAAGCTTCTCTGCATGCCTTTGGACTGTGGGAGGATACCCACCAAACACAGAGAGAATATGTAAACTCAACACACTGACACGAGGCAGGACTCGAACCTTCGACCCTGGAGGTGCAGAGCCCACAGTGCTAACCACTATGGCATTCAATGTCAATTGATTAAAAGATATTTGTTTTTAAGATATTTGATATTTATTATTATATTCCAGTTTTAGGTTTGGCCGTGAATTTTTCTATCATTTATAAATTTTTCATCAAATGTCCTCAAGTTTTGTTTGACATCTTTTAAATAACTGCACACAGACCCCTTCTTCTGCACTGTACTGCATAATTGGTTGTGTGACTCTAACACTAGATGCAGTGGTGGAGCAGCTGGAGCAAGGTGGTTTTTTCACTGACATTTCCAAACAGTGTCTCTTCACAACTGTGCACGATGCAGTACTTTACTGCCTCAAGCACCATGGTGCAGCAATTCTGTCGAGTGATGAGACACCAGTGGTGAGCCTCTTTCTGTACATACACACTAATGTATTTACACAGAAAAACAGAGCATGTGTGAGAGAGAGACAGAGAGAGAGAGGCTGTAATTCCAGAGACCTACAGGATCTAATTACTGAATAATGCCCTGGTATTTAATGAAGAGGCCGTGTACAAACATCAGAATTATACTTGACTTTGTAAATGCCTTTAGTGTTATGTGAAGGTTTTTGGAGGTTGTGTAGATAATGCTTTAAAGTCAGTGCAACACTGAAGAATTAAGGATTAAGGATTACAAGGATTCTTGTTTATTGAAGACCCAGAGTCATTCAACATTCACTGGTCATTTCTGGTCCCACACACCTGAGGCAGGCAGGGCTTTATAATTGCTTGACTAAAGGGAAATAAAAACAGTGCTTACACGGGTTTACCTATAGTGTCATAGCGTAAAGGTAGCATGGTGAGATTTTCTATTCAAAAGTTGCAGCTATATATATATATATATATAATTACAATTTCTGTATGTACAGTACCCTGTGGATTTATTCTGCAACCAAACAACAATCTGAAACAATGCTAAATCCACAGAGACTTAGTTCTGTTATGACCCTGATGCTGTTCAGGCTAAATCTATACTCTCGCATACATTCAGAACGGGAAAGTTTTGAACTGACAGCAGTTTTATTTGCTACTTTTAATATTGTAACTTTACTATTTAACTTTGCTTATTACTTTCACATTTATTTTTTTTATAAATATTTGTACCTGATTGCAAATACACTGTAAATAACATTTTATAGTCAAACGCTTCTCTAATGCATGATTCACTTTTTGTCATTCCAGTGTATGGGCAGCACCAGATTCTGAGACATTAATTACAGTAAAGTACATCTACAGCAATCTGTTTCTGTTTCACACACCCACCCATACACACATACTGTATGCATGCACACATAAAAGTGGTGTCACCACTATAAACTGTATGAATGTGATGTGATGATTTTTTTTTCTGCCTAGTGTAAAGTGACAGTCCTTTCTACCTTTGCTAATACTTGAACAGTGACGCGTGGACGAAGTTAACAGGGCTGGTCCCTGTGTTTTGAGAATTTAACCTGCTGTTTATTAGGGATACTTTTTCATGTATGGATTATCTGTTAATAGAAAATTGTGTGGCATTTGAATTTGATTTAAATTATTAAAAAGACATTCTTTTTTTAATCTATATTTAACTTTATTATTTAAAAAATTACCATCTTAATATGTTTAAAGAAAATGACAGACTGCTAACATTTTGTGACTTCTGAAAACATTGCAGCAATGTTACATTTACATAAATAACAAATTAAAAGACGTGACTTTCTTGTGGTGAAATAAAATTGAAGATTGAATAAATATTAATAAATAATCACAACCCCTGTACAGAGTGTGAGTCTGTTCAAGCCTCAGTTTAGACATGCTATGATGGAACAGATGTAAGAGACAGATCATGTTAGGTGAGATGTGGTGTTTAACTACACATTATTTACACGTCTTAGGTAACTGACTGATCAACTCATGAACATAAAAATACAGTATAACCGACTGAGTCTAATGACATCTGTTTTCTCCATTAATGTAAAAGCAAACATGTAACAAATCTCTTTTATCCAATGAAAACTTAAGTGAACATTCTTTCACACTCCTTGGGAGGTATTGTAGTGCATAAATATGTAAACAAATGTTATAAAATATGGCTGCATTCCCATAAATAAATAAACAAATAAATAAATAATGGTGCCTTCAGTGTTATACAGCAATGGTTCTCAAGGTTTTTGTATTAATCTCAAAATTAAAGTAAAATAACAATAAATAAATAAAAATCACACACACACTCTGGCTATGCTTCACGGACCTCACTAAGAAAGCCAATGTTCTACCAAGAAACAAAATATTGTCTTGTCTTTCTTTGCATAAATAATCAAGGCTCTTGTCCCTGAATTTAATCTAACATCTACAGTGTCAGTCCAGATATCTTGGGAATGGTTAGGTAAAGCTTGACTAAGTCCTGAATGTGGGACACAGGATGTGACATCAACATCATGCAAGTACATTATTAGTTACTTATACTACTTAAGGACCTGTGTCTCTCTAGATGTGTGTGTGCATGCGCATTTGGGAGTGTGTTCATGTTCTGTATCTTCTGTGTACTGCTATAAATTAGATTTGTTTGAAAATCATTTATGTTATGATGTTATTTCTGCTCCAATGGGTCTCTTTGAGCGCTTGTTTTCTTTCCTAATTTTGACCACTTCGAGTAACAACTCCATCAAGCTAACTGAGGAGAACCGAGCATGCTGCTACACACTTGCGCAACATCTGGAAAGGTGAACAAATAAATGGAATGTTGACAAACAGCGCCCTCCAGAAGTATTGGAACGACATGGCTTTTTTTTTTTTTGGGCTATACATTGAAGACATTTAGGTTAAGTAAGAAAGAGGATTTCTGCTTTCAGACGTTCAGTTTTCATTTCCTGATTTCTCTAAATTTACATTTAAACGAATTGAACAACATAGAACATGGCACCTTTAGTAGCAGACAACCAAAAGCAACAGATGCACTTACAGTAAGTAACACTTAATATCTGGTTGCCATAATATCCATTGCTTGCAGTAACTACATCAAGCCAATAACCCACTCACATCATCAGGCTGTTGCATTTTTTTCTGTGATACTTTTCCTGGTTTGTACTGCAGGTTATTTTATTGTTGGGTGATTTCCCCTTCACTCTCTTCCTTAGGATGTGAAATGCATTCTCAATTGGGCCAAGATCAAGACTTTGCAATCCTAAAACGTTCAACTTTCTTCCCACGATGAAGTGCTTTGTTGTGCCAGCAGTTGGTTTTGGCTCATTGTCTTGCTGCATGATGAAGTTTCTCCTAATTAGATTGTAGGCACTTCTATGTAAATTGGCTGACAATGTTTTTGTAGACTTCTGGTCAATTCAATTTACTGTTACCATTATGAGTTACATTTTCAATAAGGATTATTGAGTCTGTTCCAGAAGCAGCCAACCAAGCCCAAGTTATAACACTAATCTCAAGACAACCATGCTTGACTGATGAGCTCATGTTTTGGATCATGAGCAGGTAATTTCTTTCTTCACACTTTGGCCTTTACATCGATTTAGTAGAGGTTCATTTTGGTTCCAGAACATTTGCGGATCTTCCATGTATTTCTTTGCAAATTCCAACTTGAACTTCCAATTCTTCTTACTGATGAGGGGTTTGATCTTCACTTCAGTGATTCTGTCATGAACTGCTGTTTTCTTCCTTGGCCAAATATGCCAGTGATTTATACCCCTTAATAGGATAAAGATATATACATTCCAAGATATAGTACTGGCTATGTCCAATGCTTGTGCAGTGGATCCGAATGATTTTTACTCTTTTTTTTTTTAAGGGAAAATCATTCAGATCCATTGCTTGCTTTTCTCCCACACACATCTCTCCGGTCTCAGTGTTGGTTTATACTTTTAAGAAATAGTCCTCATAGGTGAAACACAGGGATCAAACCAAAAACACATTCAGACCTATCGTTTAAACAAAATCTATCAATCACATGTTCTAATAACTTGAATATGTGAAATTAATGAAAAATGTAAATGTAAACTGAAATTCCCAAATCTTCAGAGTATAGCAAGAACTAAAGTACTGGCCTTGCCATTCCAAAACTTTCAGAGGGGACTTGGTCACTCAAAAAGATCATTAGTATTTCAAACGGATTTAAAATATATGATGTATGATTTAAATCAGGACTATGAAATTTTTTTATTTGACCAGAAGGCTCAACTTACAGTATGGATGAGCCGTCACTGGTACAGTAAATGCTGGTGATTACTTCTTCTGAAGAAATCAGCTCGAAAACTGGGCTCTACTTCTTTGTTCATCAAGCATATGATTAATTTCTTCAATGCCACACAGTGCTAAACAAGTAATTTAGATTTAAACAATAAAGATTAAATGTCTCACACTGTAGGTGATGTTATGCTACAGTCAAGTTTGATGTATATATCTCAATGTATTTTTCTAAGCATATGTATATTTCTATGTGCATGTAAGCATTAGGGGTGTAACAATACACAAAACTCCAATTCGAAACGACACTTCCGATACAGCATTTGCGAAATTGCGAAACGACACTTCCGATACAGCATTCAGCATTGTCTGTATATGTACGATATATGATCTTAGGTTTCCATTTTCAAATGAAAAAACTTTGCATATGCAAATAATATATGCAATAACTATATCTTAATAGTAACACAGTGATTGTACGATCCATTCAGAATCAGAAGCAGCATATGACGAAAACAAAGGCTGTCCATTAGAATGTCAGGGATTTAAACAAAGCTAAGTGTTTGTTTTTCCTCAAGCTAATATGCTACACTAGTTAGCTTGCATACTGGCTTGTGAAAAACAGTCTGGTAAATGTACTGTTTGTTAAGCATACATATCAAACCAAGAACCTCATACTGAATAATATACAATATGCTATATCGGTACACCCCTAATAAGCGTGCGCCCACATGAATATGTGTATGTACAGGTTTATGCCGGTACACAAAGCTGGGTTTTTAAAAGATGCAATAAGGACTTTGGCAAGGCGATGTTTGGATGACAATCATTGGGGTAAAATACATTTGGTGAGCAATAACACAAGATTAAAAATGTGTCATGAAAAAAAATGAATAATTTTTTTAACCAGAAAGTAAGTCCAGTCCCTCAAACTTCAGTAGATGCTTTGCTTAACTTCACTCTCTCTCTTTCTCTGTCTGTCTGACTGTGTGCTCATACAGATAATCTGTAATGAAACTATCAATGACAAATTTAATTTCTTATAACAACATAACTATTGGTGAAATAAATAAAATACTCTGTATCTGCACAGAGTACACTGTACTACATGTGCAGCTATTAAAATTGTATCCCTGTGTCCCAGTAGGCCTTTCTATTATGTGTACGTATGGCTGTCCATACAGTACATACTGTGTGATTGTTTGTATATCTGCATGTGCATGCTCCAGCACAGTGTTTCTGTATGCGATTGTGCATGCCTGGGTGTGTGCGTGCTACCCATGTTCATATGTATCTGTTTACAGACACTTGTCTGTGGACCTGCAAATGCATGTGTTCTGTACGTCCTGTTAAATACATGTGTCGTTACAGGTCCTGGTGTGTGTCTTTGTGATGCTGCTCCTGAGATTCCGGCTGCTGAGACATGAGCTGCTCATACCGGGCTTGACGTTGGTAGTCTGGGTCAACATTGATCCAGTTGTTGGCGATCCATTTTACCCCTCGAGTAACAACACAGCCTCCATGTAGTGCATACTCGTCCTGTTCACCCACCCAGCCTAAAAGGATACAGCACAGTATAATACTCAGGCACATCGTCAGTACAGAGGCTAACGGGGAACATAATGTACATACCAATGCACCCGTACTGAGACTTATGGTCTTATGGTGTTGATAGGACTTTCAAAATCCTGTGTTATGTTAAAATGGGAAACAGAATACTTTAAACAAAACAAATGATTAGGAAACAATAATATAAAGTTTCTTCATTCGATTATAGTATTCTTGTTTCCTTTATACAGTGAAACCTTGTTTCAGCCTTGTTTGTGAGTAACGTGGTTTGCGAGTGTTCTGCAAGACAAGCAAAGATTTTTAATACATTTTGACTACGAGTATCGAGTATCATGCATCACGCATGCGCTTCGTTTTGACGCCGAGCGTCACGTGATCACAACTGAGCCAATGTTTTTTCTCTCTCTTGTGCTGTGGAATTGTGGGTAATCAATTACCCACAATCCATTTTCTCGCTCTGTTTCAGCCTGTCGTTGTGTATGTGCGCGCGTAATTTGACACCATGCCCCTTCACGCACACACTCTCTCGCCTTTACACCCCTCCCCACCCCCTCTCGGCTTCACACACACACACACACACACACACACACACACACACACACACACACACACTCTGCTCTACACAAAATCACTGCTCTGTTATGATTCTTTTCAAAGGTAAAGTGCAGGTTCATTTGTTTGTTACTTTACAGCAGTGATTCCGTTAGTATTTGCTCACACGAGTGTCATTAGCGATGTTCCTTGCTAATTTTTCTGTCTTTCCGTTAATGTGTTTGTGTGTTTGTGTGAAATTCAAATAAGAGAGGAGAAAGTTTTACTATGTAAGATGAGAAGGACGAGACGGGAGGGGAGATTCACACACATACACATACACAAACACACACGCGCGCGCACACAAAAAAAATATTTTTTTATTTTATATTTTGTATTAATTCTTTTTATGTATTTATTTTTGGGGGCTGCGGAACAAATAATTTGGGAAAATTTGCTTTGATTTACGAGTGTTCCACCTGAATTATTATTGATTAGGAAACAATAATGTAATAAAGCAAAACACAATATAGTTTGGGGTGTTTGTGATAATTATCAAACCCTGCTATCCAGGGTCTTTAGAAGAACTTAACATTATCAGGCATTGCATAAAATGACTATGGGACAAGTTTATTTGAAGGTTACATGACCATAGCATGTGCTGCAAACTCAATAATTTGCCTGGACGAGTCGTTTTCCTGACAAGTCCTTTTATAATTGGTGTTTAAAATGTATTATCCTGCTTATAAACCTAGATAATAATTGGACATTTTTAGGCTTCTGCATGAGATGATAAAACAGTGAGTGATTCCTGCACTGTCTGTATACTAATCTTTACCAACCTGTACTTAACCATGTACTTATTGGCAATTTAAGTATGATGTACTCTTTCCAGACCCATGAACACTCCATCGATTAAAATGACTGACAATATGGATTTTGGCAGGAGTAAATTATACTCATTACTAGGGTTACTTGGGTACTAAACCCTCGTGCCAATATGGCACCAGTACCTATGTTACTGGTATGTACTAGAACCTACTAGGTATCAGTTGGGTATCAGTTGCGTTTTCTATGATACTCAAGATTGATCGATGCAAAAAAAAAAAAATTAGTGAATAACATTAAAGAACTGTTTTTGATGAAAAAAAAATGCCCAATATATTAAAAGTATACATAAACATAAGTATAAGGCACTGGTGGCTCAGTGGTAGGTGTTTCAGCCAGTGCCCAAACCCCAGCCACTGGATACAGTGCCGGTTCCAAGCCCGGGTAAAATGGGAAGGTTGTGCCAGGAAGGGAATCCGGCGTAAAACCTGTGCCAAGCCTGTGGAGACCCCTTGCCAGGAGCAACCGAAAGACCAACAACATACATAAATATAACTTAATTCAAAACACAACAACAATAATTTTGCACCAACAATCGGAAAGTAGTTTGATAATTCTTGATATGCTACAAACCAGATTCAAATTTCAGCAATTATTTTTTCAGAAATATTACTACATTACTGCCAGCTGATGTTCGCAAGCTGTTAAACAAGGTGCATGCTTGTGCTTAACTTCATCCCCAGCGTCCTCAAATGTTTCATTAGGTGTGAATTGTTGAAAGTCATTTGTTGCATTCCATGGCTTTCGGAATCGGAATCTAGCAATACAGAAATGCAGCCACACTTTAGAATATTTAGCTTTAGGCATTTAAATTTAAGAGTGTTTTGCTTAGCGAGCTAACGCTACCTGCTGCGGTCATAGCAAGTGTAATTACTGCGTTCACGTGCTCAGCGGATGGTCTTGTTTCCCGAGTTGTGCTTTTAAGTCGAAATGTAAAAACACCATGCACACTACCGTTAATACAAAGATGAGTTGGATTTGTACTGTATTATTAAAGCTTTCTGACTTGCGTTCACATGCATTTTCTCAGACAAGAAATTATTTTTCATGTGCAGTGAGGGTGATAATGCTTCTAATGTTTCAGAGAACCGGAGGACAAATATTTTAATTGATCGCTCAGGCATTTCAGTGGCAACAAAGTGAGCCACCGTTATCTGCGTTCTGATTCAGTTCTAGTACATACCAGTTATAGATGTACCGGTGCCATATTAGCACTGGGTTTCAGTACCCAACCCTAGTCATTACATTACCCGCCTCTCCACGGAAAACTAGTCGATCCAAATATGGCTTTAGACGGAAATCGGTTCACTAGTGTGTAATGATGCAGAGAACAGTCACTACAAAACAGCCATTCTTCTTACTTACCATTTCCATCAGACAGATAGTTGTACCAGAACACTGCTTTGCCCATTGTAGGCTTCACTCTCAGATTTCCTTTATCACAGTGCTTCCTTGTGTCCAGTAAATCTACATCATCTTGTATAAGAGACTAAAATACACAAATATCCAGTTACTGCCTCAAGTCCAGATCAGTGCCCTGTTTCAACATATACAGAACATTAAAGATTTAAATCAGTAAGACTCACCACTTCATCATAAGTTCTGTTGTCTGCTACTGGAAAAGTGGTTTCCCCTCCTTCTTCTACTGTGTTCAGGTAAAACAGTACAGTAATGTACCTGAAAATATAAAATATATAAAGCTCTATGTTCACAAAGCATAGGAAGACACATTCAAAAGTACACACCTACACATATCACAGCCCACTTTATGAAAAACACTTAAACACATTAGCTAATCATGTGGGAACAGCACAAATTGAGTTAAAATTATGCAAACATAGATCAAGAGCTTCAGATAATATTCACATAAACCATAAGAATGGGCAAAAAGTATTGGTCTCTGTCAATTTATCCATGGCATGGTTGTTGGGACAATTTCACACACAACAGTCTTGTGGAAATGTCTTAATAAGAGCAGTCAGAAGAAAATGGCCAGATCGGTTCAAGCTGAGAGGAAGGCCATAGTAACTCACATAATTACTCTTTACAACCATTTCGAGCAGAAAAGCACCTCAGCATCCACAAAACATCAACCCTTGAGGTAATATTCTACTTCTGTCAGACAAGTACAGAAATCTAAGCGTATCATGGACATAGATTCACTAAAACCATAGTGTTTAACATCAGACGGAAAAACTATCGGTTCTGATAATTGGGACAATATTTGTACTGGGATTTTCCCAAATGTACCTTGATTTCTATACATGAACAAAAAATTTAAGTACTCTCACAGGATCTATTTCGTACCATCCTCGTCTAGAGGATATTCCCCAATAGCTTAAGTTCTTGCTGCAAATGTAAAATCCAGTAAGGTTAATTTTTTTGGTTCTCATCATGTTATTATATTATATTATATTATATTATGTTATGTTATGTTATGTTATGTTATGTTATGTTATGTTATGTTATCCAAGTTTATGCCCTGTGCTTGGCTGATTGGTTAGCTGCTTATATGAGCAGTTATACAGGTGGTTTGGGTATTAAAAGTGGATGGTGAGAGCATAAACTCTATGTATTATTATTGGTAAAATTAAAAGCTGCAATTTTCATCTTTTTTTCGTCTCCTTAACTTTGAAAGAGAAAATAGAGGGGCTGACTGCATGAATAATTGTTATCAGAAAATAATCAACAATGGCATAGTGTGAAGTGGCTTAACATGAAGCCTAGTACATTAAATTCTTAAAATGTTAAATATTTTCTTATGCTGATGTCCTATAACAACACCCCTGCCTTTGTTTTACTCCTTATAGACGTATTTTGCATGAACATAGTACATGGAAGACCTCATGCAGTATCTAGCATACAGTCAGTAAATTAGCATATAAATTTAGTTTATGTAAAAAAAATTTCATTTGCAAATTTCATTTGCTCACCTGCAGGAAGTTTGGAAGGGTGAGGAAGAGTTGACAGTGAGATGAGTGTGTGTGCAGGTTGTCTCGGGGTAAACTGGCCCACTGTCATGATGAGCATGGTAATGACCACCTTGCTCATAACGCACCACCTGGAGAGGTTCGCTCAACTCCACCACCGCTGATGGAAGTCTTGTTAACTGTGTAACCCTAAATAAAACATGGCGTTATTATAAAGGAAAAAGACAGTTGATAAAAAAGTACACAAACCCATAGAGGCATACCTGTTGCGGAGATCTCTGAGGACCTGGTGTGCTCCCTGACCCTGGTAAAGCCATGTATGTCTGCTGTTCCTCACCAACTGGTTCCTGTTCACTCCCCGCTGGTGTAGAAAGCGCTGGAATGCGTCACTGCTCAGCTTCCCAAACTCCTCTACACTCAAAAGACCTAAACAAACATTAAAAAAGTATATTAGTTTATTATATTTATACAGTGATAAAAATGATTTTTCCAAAATGATGCTTTGGTTCTTGGTTGATCTTTTGCTATGCCATGTCAACTTAGATCACAATGTACTGGTAGCAGAAAAAAAAAAAAGTTTAAACTTACAAACGCAGGCAAAAACAAAACAAAAAAAAACATCAGTAGCCTGCCAAAGTCACAAATCATGCAGTTAAAAAAAAATAAGAGCTACGATGCATCACTGCGCTTGCACTGTGCATGGTATATAATATCCATTATTTGTTGGATAAAAGTTATTTTAGTTATCACTATTCAAAATTACATTTAACACTTTTTCATGTTTGTAGTGACACATTAAAAACACACTATTAGCCCAATTTCCTAGCTGGCCACATAAAGCTGTTTTGTGATAGTGTGTTTTTTTTTATTTTATTGTCTTAGATTGATAATGCAGTTTTATGTATATCTTACAAACCTCCAACAGTGTCTCTTTAGATAATGTGTAAACTCTGTGACATCAGCCATTTGAATACAAGTTATATTCACATAACATAATGTACACTACTGTATATACTGTACAGTACTTGTGTGGTTCTTTAAAGACTCACTGTTTACACGGTTAAGTCACAAGAAATATGGACACAAACCTAAGAACTATATAAACAATCAACTTTTTTGGTTTTATCTGCGTTATAATTAGTCTAGTGTAAGGTTAGACCACAAATATTCTTGGTCTTTACCATTACCATCCTGGTCCACTTTGAGGCCAGCGTAGATCTCCCTGAGGTTCTCGGGAGTCATCCAGATACCATCTCTCACTCTGGAATGTGTTAAAATCTGCAACAGGGACAGCAAGCAGATAACATATCTTTTCAAAAATAAACATTGCATCTGTTATGTCTACTCCATCAACAACAAATAGGTTCAAACTGATATACACTCGTACTGACACACACCTCGTGTGGCTGCAGCTGGCCATCCCGATTGAGGTCGAGCAAATGGAAGATCTCTTCAGCACTGAGGTTGAGTTGTTGGCTGAGCTCTTCTTGTCCCTCGGGCACCATGACTTGACTTTCCACCAGTCCCTTCAGCTGAGCCAGACTCATCACCACTGCACACTCCCTCTCTGATAGGAAACCGGGAATTTCTGCACACACACACACACACACACACACACACACACACATACACACAACATAACAATATTCTTATTATAGACATGTTTGTATTAACCAGAGAGACTGAACACCAGATACTCTTAACACAAACAGGTTCTGATATTTACCAAAGAGCAGAGGCTTTAGACTGAGGGTCTTCATCTCATGCACTTTTCCTGGCACCAGAGACAGTTTTTGCACATGACCAACCTTAAAGAGAACAACTGCTTCATAAGAAATGTTTATAAGTACTCTAGTTAATATTTACTTTCAACCTACTGTACATGTACATACATAGGTTGCTATAATGGAAAAATACACAATCACACACAGCACTGTCATAGAACTATATAATGTAATAATCTACACAAGTGTGGAAAAAACCATAAAAGTGTGGAAAATTTCTTTCCAGCAAATTGCAGTAAGAGAAACTCTGCAAGAGAAAAGAAAACATGGATATGGACTGACATGTCACATCAAACATTTTTCTATTAATATCAAAAGGTTTTCTTTGCTTTCTTATGCAAACAAATAAGCATTATATCAAGTCAAATCTGTCTACACAACCAAACATAAACAACTTCAGTGCTTTCTTATTTTCTCACAGAATCATTACATATGCCAATTAGTTTCACTGAGTCATTATTTAACCTAATAACCAAGATTATCATCAAAAGCCATCTGCCACAACTGAACCCACACTTTAACCATCAAACTACAACAAAATTAGAATCATTGTATGACAGTTTTCCAGTTGCCTCACTGCTCTGTGTGGAGTTTTTGTGTATGTTTCATGTCCACGTAGGTTACCTCTCACCTCCCAAAAACATCCTGGTTTGGATTTGCCTGTTTCTACAATGAGTGCAGAAATGTGTGCGTACTGTATGTGTGTATGAATGGTGCCAGGAAAAAGAGATTACTGAAGATGAATGAACGAACAATAAAAACTTCAAATGTTATGCTCTCTTATTTTCTTGCAGGGTCATTACTCATGTTGAAAAGGTACACAGAGTTACTATCAGAAACAACCGGGTTTATTCGGGGTGCAGGTTCCCGGTCCTAGTCCTGAAATAAACCTCCATTCTGTACATGTAAGGACTCTCCCTATTTTAACTTTCTGTTTAAAAGTGTGCACTTTTAAATTAGTCTCATCCACAAGTATCATGCACAAGCTAATGAACAATGGGATTCATTATTTTAAGTCAGAACATTCCATGTAATTCCATGTAATATATAACACCACTCTTTGTCGGTTATCACATCTCTTTGCAGTAATCAGCAGACCCTCACAAAGCACAGTACGTAGAACTCTATGTAGTTGACCTTATCTGTGGCCTTTTCCATGGCTTTATGTGGTATCTTAGTGCTTCGTTGAGCAGGCTTGTGCGTTACACACTGGAAAGGGTGCTAATCTATTGCAGGACGCAGACACACACAAAATCTGTCTGGACAGACAGACAGATTAATTTTTTTTCTAAGACGGGTTTCAGTGTACGAAATGTATGAAATGTAAAGACATTATTGAAAGAGCAAGTTCTGATGTACACACAAAACCATTCACGTATTTATGAATCAGTCAAAAAATTTTTACACACTTCAACATGAAAAATATACGCCTCTCCTCAGACGACTACATGACAGCATCAACGATAGTGACATATTTTGAGAAAACATAATACCACACATTGGTGCCATAATTCAATCTGAGGTTTAAAAAGGGCATAGATAACAAATAATTTAAATAACGATTAATTTTTTTTGGCGGACTCCAAAATCCTTCTTATTTTTTATGGACATTGCCTGTTTATACCCATTTTCCACTTCATAGCATTATTTATTATAAACTCCGTACATTTTTCTATCTATCAATCTCACTGCCATAATTAACATCATCATCAGAGCATGTTAGAGGCAGGGCGAGGTGTGTTATGGCAGGGAAAACACTATATTGTTCAGGACAGGGAGCTCCCCAGGATGAGGGTTGGAATTTAAGGGCATCTGCATACTTAAATCCTGTTTAAAAATCACCAGTCACAAATCACATTCCAGTGCGATATTAACCACTAAAACATACAGTAAGAGTAAACATTAAACAAAATTATCCACTCATCATAAAACAATGTGATGTGATGCAGTGGAACAGATGCTGACCCGTATTCCCTCGATGCGCGGCAGGTGAGTGTGAGGAAGGTGATGCTGAGGAGGCTGAGTGTGAGGAGTGTGTGTGTGAGGAGTGTGTGTGTGAGGAGCAGGATGCCCCTTGTCCTCAGGAGGAGGGATCCGGCTGCTGAAATCCCTGCTGGAGGACGAAGCGCTCGCATCCGAGCCGGTGTTGTAATGCACATAGAGCAGCAGGGCGATGACATTGAGGATGTAGACATGGAAGAAAACCATGACCACTACAAAGTATGACCGTGAGCACACGTTGTTCTTCTGCACCGGGAATCGCTCTCGGTGTGACAGCGGCGGCGGAGGGAACGATGAGGTCCTCCCGTCCTCCTCCATATGTCCGTCTGATTCCGTCATTCTGTCTATTTAGATTTTTTTTGTTAAACTCCTTAAAAACCGGCTAGGATGAGCGGATCGTGTTTTCTTCTGGGAAGCCGCGTGAAAACATAACATACGTCACAGGTCAACGTTTAACTAACGTTTAACCAGCTCGTCACGTCGGGTGTAAACATAGAGAAGCGCATTTTCAATCAGCTAGTATTTGACTAGTTAGCCAAGCAGCTAACCCGAGCGGGAAGCTTTTACTCGGCAGCAGAGCAGCAGCACCTCGGTGTTTACGCAGCGCACGAGCTCATCGCAGCGTCGCTACAGTAACGGCGGCACTGCGCCGCTCCGTGTCAGGGTGTTTATATCCAGCCATGATGGTTTTATTGAGGTTATTCCTTTTAACACCTTCCACTGTGCAACTTAAGACATCTGGACGAGTGTTTTCGCTGCTGTTTCCGGCTCGTAACGACCTTTACAGCTGACCCCGGCGCAGAGAAACCCTTCCTGAAAACGCGCCGCCATTGCTTTTAGGTTTGACAGCTGCCGCTTCTACGACTGCGCAAAGAAAAGGGGGTAATGGCGACACCTGCTGGTGTAGTTACATAACTCTAACCGATTACAGTTTGGACTGGAAACTAAATTTAAAGATGTATTCGCTTATTATATTTAACATCAAAGATTTACAATAAATGTAGAATCATTTAATGGCGGACTGAAAACAAAATCGATGCTTTAAGTATTTATTTATTTGAAACTATCTGACAATCTTGACAAATGCAAACATTTACTGGGGTGGTTCAAGTTTTATGGACGTGACATTTGGACTCATTGGTAAACAAAAAGCATCAGAGCATGGACAAGCTTAATATAAGGACATTCATTTAAATACTGTTTTTAGTGTAAAATCTTCAGCTAGGCGTGACGTCACGGTGGCTTAGTGGCTACCACTGTCGCCTCACACCTCAAGGGTCTGGGTTTGATTCATGCCTCAGGTGTGTGTATGGAGATTGCATGTTCTCCCCATGTTTAGTGAGTTTCCTCCAGGTCCTCTGGTTTCCTCCCACAGTCCAAAGACATGTAGATTAGGCTAATTGGTGCTCCCAAATTGCCGGTAGTGCATGTGGGCCCTGTGATGGATTGTCACCTCATCCATGGTGCACCCGCCTCGTGCCCTATCTATTAAAAAATCTATAATAATCTATAATAGAAGGTTTAAGGGGAGTTGTTGGGGTAGTTTATATTTGGGATTTAACATTTGAGGTTTAGCATGAAAAGATGGTATCTGTCTAGATTAATCGCTAACATTATTGCCATACTTGTTTTCCATGGTTATCAGCTCTGGGATGTGATTATGTAAATCAAGAGTAATCAAGACAAACATCTGAACAGGAGTTCAAAATGTTACCTTCAGCTAATGACTCGTTTCTTCTTAACTTCCTTTAAACATTTGGCTGGAACTAATTTGCAGTGTCTAAATCAGAAGATCTAAATCAGAAGCATTTAAGATGGTTGCAGATTATGGACAAAGTGAGTACAAAGGCTTGGAATAATTAAAAGCATTCTTGCCCTATATTCATGTAATGGCTACATTTAATATGTCTTATAAGAATGTGGAGAAGAAGCTTAGATCAGATTGGACAAAGAAAAGATCCAACAGAACTGTAAGAAAAGAGATGAATAATGTTTTATATTATGCGTAAATGGAATCAAGCAAATAATGGAAAACTATGTATGTTCATGAGTACTGGTTCAACTTTTATACTGCAAAAAAAGCAGTCATAATTAATGAGTTTAGAGTGTTGAATTTGTAATCTAGATTGATTAGTGATCCTTTGTTTAGAACAGAGATATTGTGGACTTAGATAGTGAGGATCTAAATATGGGACTTCATGTAAGCTAGATGCATTGAAACATTAACCATTTTTATAGCAAAATACGATGGGACAAAACAAACAGAGGCATCAGATCATATGCAGATCATCATCTTTTATTGGTGTAGGCCCACTTCAGTTACTGAGTAGAATTTTGCATGCAACTCATATTATATGAGTTTAAGCTCATCTGTGCTCTTCTATGCAATCCATATTCACTCTTCAGCTTCTTTACCCTGCAAAAAAAACATTAATTATTTAACAATTAATTAATTGATTAGTTAGTTAGTTAGTTAGATAATTAATTAATTAATTAATCATTCATTCATTTATTTCTGTAAGCATAAAAAGTTCCTACCCTTCCTAATTCACGGCTCTTGACCCGGAGCTTGTTGACCTGCGACTCAGCAATGTCAGCTCTCTCCTGAGCTTCCTCCATTTCATGCTGCACCTTCCTAAATCTTGACAGATGAGTGTTGGCTTGCTCCTCCTGTAAACAGATTCAGTGGTTTCTTTTATCCATTCATATCTGCAAAGTTGAAACTGATTTGCATGTTACTTTTACTGTATGTTGCTGTGTAGTAGTTCTGTTTTTGGTTGTATATTGAAATTATGTTGTAACCATGAACCTGGCAAACACATATAAAGTTTATCATTGTTTTTTTTGTTTTTTTTAACAAATAAGTTTTAAATATGTTACAGTATAATATATCATGTAACTCAACCTTCCTCAGAGATGGTTTTATCCCCCTGCTGGAAATCCAAATATGTTGCCATATGTACAAATCCTAAAGATTACTTACAGATTCCTCAGACTGTCTCTTGTAGGCCTTCACTTTCAGCTGCAGTTTGTCCACTAGATCCTGCAGTCTGGTCACATTCTTCCTGTCCTCATCAGTCTGTGTGGGAGCAATTAAACATGTCAAGTAAATATTAGTGTTATTGAAATACACTTTTTTTTTTGAACAATAGAGTATCAAGAACATTAGAAATAAGATGTTGTATGGTTCTCTTGTAGAAAGAAATTGTAGTAAAGAGTTGTAGTAAGACGTTGCACTAAGAATAAATTGTATAGGTGGATGTAGTACCTGGTAAGTAAGTTCTTTCACCCTCCTCTCATATTTACGGACACCTTTTATAGCCTCAGCTGCACGCCTCTGCTCACCTTCAACTTCGTTTTCCAGCTCACGGACCTGAAGGATAGGCATCAATTTAAATATACAGGATCCAGAAATAAATTCAGACATGGGTAATAAGTTTTTACTATTATGATTATTACTATTATGGCGTTAAAAAACAACTTAATCCAACTTTTTCAAAATGGCTTTCATAACAATTCTATCTACTGCCCACTAGAGTTTGAACAGTTGTAAATTTATGTATTTCATATACATTATATACATGCGCAGATCTACAGTGCATTATTATACATACTCTAGCCTCCAGTTTCTGGATTTGTTTCTTTCCACCCTTCATGGCGATACTCTCAGCCTCATCCAAGCGGTGCTGAAGATCCTTTACTGTGATCTCTAGGTTCTTCTTCATCCTCTCCAAGTGAGCACTGGTGTCCTGCTCCTTCTTCAGCTCCTCTGCCATCATGGCAGCCTGCAATAATTTTTTTTAAATGGTTAACCTTAAAATGCAAGCATTGCATTAGTTTTTTGGTTTGTTTTGGCTTCCATTTATTGTATTTTTATATCAAATTTAATAAGTCATATATAAGTGCTGCTGTGTAAGTGATAGTGACCTACTGTAAGCAATGTATGAACAACCATGCATTAACCATATACAGTATGTACAATCATGCTGGTACAAAGCTTCAGTGTATGGTTTGCTGAAATATTACAAGTGGAAACCATTTGCTGTGGAGTGCACTATTTTACTCACATCAGTGATAGCTTTCTTGGCCTTTTCTTCAGCATTGCGTGCTTCCTGGACAATGTCTTCCATTTCACCCTGAATCTGCACAAGATCAGCCTCCAGCTTCTTTTTGGTGTTAATAAGGCTGGTATTCTAAATAGGACGCAATGGTAAGGTTTTATTAAAGAACAAATTATTAAGTCTTAATGCAAAATTTACACAAAGCATTTTTCTTACCTGAGAATGAAGTAGAGTCACACGCTCACTGGCATCCACCAGCTCCTGTTCAGCCACTTTGCGGCCTCTCTCCGTTTGCTCCAGAGCAGCTCTAAGTTCCTCAATCTCTGCCAGCATCAGGTTGTTTCTGCGCTCCACCATGGCGACCTGCTCCTTCATGTCTTCTTGTACTCGAAGAGCCTCATCAAGATGCAGTTGTGCATCCTGAAAAATAAAATAGTGATTTTTTTTTTCTTTACAATCAGACAGCTTTTAGGTTTAGTGTTTCAATTTGTAAACCAACCTTAAGCTGTCCTTGGACGTTTCTGAGTTGTTTCTGGGCTTCAGAAGCCTGGCGATTGGCATGGCTCAGCTGGATCTCCATCTCATTGAGATCACCCTCCATCTTCTTCTTGATTCTGAGAGCATCATTTCTGCTTCGGATCTCAGCGTCCAGAGTGCTCTGCATGGATTCAATCACCCTCTGGCTGTTTCTCTTGATCTGCTCCATCTCCTCATCCTTCTCGGCCAACCTTCTGTCAATCTCACTCTTCACTTGGGTGAGTTCCAGGTGGATACGAACGATCTTGGATTCCTCATGCTCCAGTGTCGCCTGAAACATTGAGTGAAAAGAATTTCAACGATCCTAGTAACACAATAAATAGTGTATTATTAACTTTTGTACATGAAACATACCTCAGCTTCCTCGAGAGCTGTTTGTATTTCTGATTTCTCACACTCCACAGTCTTCTTTCCCTTTTCCAGCTCATGAATGGTTTTTCCAGTCTCACCAAGTTGCTCTGTTAAATCTGAGATCTCCTCTGTATGGACAGAAGTACATACAATCTAACCTTCTGAAAGAAGTCTTAAACAGAGTACTAGTTTGGCATGGTCATAGCATTATTTTGCAGGAGGGGTATACATGTGGACTTACGCTGAAGGTTTTTGTTCTCCCGCTTCAGAGTCTCCAGCTGGTCTAGAGCTTCTTCATAGGAGTTCTTCAACTTGAAAAGCTCTGTGCTAAGAGAGCGTGCCTCTTTCTGTGCTCCCTCCAGCTCTGCTTGACTTTCCTCAAATTTTTGCTTCCATTCAGCCAAGATCTTAAAATAAAAGATCAAAAGTTATATTTTAGCTTCTATGTTAACTGTGGGGGAATTTTAACTTTACAAATACAAGCTTGCTAATTAGATATACAATATACTTGTTATGTGTTCCATTTTAGATATTTGTGGTCAGTTTATCATTGTTACTCAGCAAGTGCATTTTAAATATATTCATAAATTCAAAAGATCAATATAGGTCATATGTGAATATAGGTTCAATATTACCTTGTCAAAGTTTCTTTGTTTCTTGTCTAGGTTGGCTGCAAGTGAGTTGGCTCTCTCTACATCAATCATTAGGTCCTCCACTTCATTCTGTAATCTCTGTTTTGTCTTTTCCAGTGAGGCACACTTGGCATTAACAGCTTCAATGGACTCCTCAGCGTCTTGCAAGCGCTGGGCGAGCTTTTTCCTTAAAAGAAGTGCCACTATACTATGATATAATGTTCTTTTTTTTTTTTTAAATGTTGAACAATTATGATAATAAAGATATTTACTTTGCCTCCTCTAGTTCCTCAGTGCGCTGAATGGCATCAGTTTCATATTTGGTTCTCCACTGAGCTACCTCGCTGTTTGCCTTTGACAGTGCACGTTGCAACTCAGCTTTGGCTTCCTGTTCTTCTTCAAACTGCTCTCTAAGAAGATCACAGTCATGGCGGGCTGACTGCAAACCATGGGCCAGGGCATTCTTTGCCTTAAAGTGCATGAAGAGTAACGTTTATCCTTGGAAAAAACTTTTTTAAATCAATTAAAGTTATTATTAAAATATAAAAACTTACCTTGACCTCTTCCTCAACATGCCTTTTCAGCTCCTCAATCTGCTGTGTATAAGCTTGTTTGCTTCGAGTCAGTTGAGAAACAAGAGCTTCTTTCTCTTCCAGTTGACGCCCCATTTCACCTATTGCAGAAATTGCAACAATTTTATATAATCTTATATGTATACTTTATTCTTTAATGAAGTCTTCTGCTGTCTTGGTTTATTCATATTATTTACCGTTTTCTGTCTGAAGGCGTGCTTTGTAGGTTCCAAGGTCATTCAGCTGGCGAAGTTGTTCCTCATTCTTGGTCTTAAACTCACTCATTTGATCTTCCAGGGTACGGCACATCTTTTCAAGATTAGCCTGTCGAAATAGCCCCAATGACATGTTTTAATGTTTTATTACTCATGTAGCACATTGCCTCACAGTGTGGATTGATGATCTGTTTACCTTTGCTTTGGCAACAGCTTCCATATTGCTAGTCAGATCATCAATCTCCATTTTGAACTCACTCTTCTCTTTTTCCAGCTTCTGCTTGACCCTCTGAAGGTTGTCAATCTGCTCCCCAAGCTCTGCCACGCTGTCAGCATGCTTCTTACGGAGAGCTGCAGCCGTGGCTTCATGCTGCAGGGTGGATTCCTCAAGATCACGACGCAACTTTTGGAACTCAGCCTCACGTTTCTTGTTCATCTCAATCTGGGCAGAAGTGGCTCCTCCAGCTTCTTCAAGTCTCTCACTGATCTCTTCCAGTTCTCTGGAGAGATCAGCTCTCTGCTTTTCAACCTTTGCACGGGCAGCACGCTCTGCTTCAATCTCCTCTTCAAGCTCCTCAATTCGTGCCTGTGATGAATATATTATTCTGTGATGAGCTTGTACTACATTTATTAGCACAAAATAATAAGAGAATTACAAAGTTTAGAATATTTAGAATGACCTGGAGTTCTTTAATCTTCTTCTGAAACTGTGCTCCAAGAGACTGCTCATCCTCAATCCTGCTAAGAAGCTGACTTGTTTCAAATTCCTTCCTATTGGTCATAAAAATAATTAGTTCAGAGATGAGCATTTTGAATAAGAGTCTCACTTATTATATTTAGTGAACACTATCATGGTCTTCAATCTCTCACTTTTTAAGCTTTTCATCTGACTGTTGCTTGTCATTTTCCAGATCCATTATGGATTCCTGGGCCAGTTTGAGGTCTCCCTCAAGCTTTCTCTTAGCTCGTTCAAGATCCATACGTAGCTTCTTCTCTTGTTCGAGAGAACCTTCAAGCTTTTGTAGGCAAAAATAATAAATTAGGATACAGATCAAGCACTTAGTTAATAATATATGATTGTTATGTAAAACAGATTTTTGTCTGAAAACCTTACATCATCTACTTGTTGTTCCAGCTTAACTTTGGCTTTAGTCAGAGTATTGACTTTGTCTTCCTCTGCTTGGAGATCATCAAGAGTTTGCTGATGTGCCTCTTGAAGAGCTTTCTTTTCCTTTGTCAACTTCACAATGGTCTCATCTAGAGATGCCATTTCTTCAGTAAGATTTTTGACCTGAAAAGACACTTACATAAGCACTGGTGGATGTCATGTTATCAAATGATAAATGCCTTCAGTGATTATCAAATGATGAATCACTAGAATAGATACCTTGTTCTCAATAGCATGCTTCTCCTTCTCCACTTTAGCTAGAGTCAGCTCCAAGTCATCAATGTCTTTCTTCAGCTCAGAACACTCATCCTCCAGCTTTCTTTTCTTGCCAGTCAGTTCAGCATTAATTTCCTCCTCGTCCTCCAGTCTCTCAGTTACCTCTTTTAGTTTGGCTTCGAGCTGGATCTTGCTTTTGATCAGCCCCTCACATCTCTCCTCAGCATCTGAGAGATTTTCAACTTCCTAGAATTGGAGGTGTTGAAATTATTTTAAAAAAGCACACTTTTCACTACAAATAAATTCTAATAAAAAAAAAAAATAGAGAACTTGATTTGATGTTAAAGAAATGACTGAAAACTTACTGCAGCTACTTGTAATTGGAGGTCATTTTTCTCCTGCAGTAGAGAAACCATTTTTTCCTCAAGCTCTTTCTTCTTTGCTAGAGCTTTTGCTAGATCCTCCTTCATTTTCTCAAAATTTTCCTTCATGGCAGCCATTTCCTTCTCAGTCTCTGCACTCTTCAGAAGTGGTTTGATCTTGAAATACAGCTTCATCCATGGCCAGTGTTTAACATTCATGAATGAGCGGATGTTGTATTGGATGGAGAAGATAGATTCTCTGTTACAGAATTCTTTGGTCAGTATTTTGTGGTAATAATGAATTTAACCTGAAACAAACATATTTTTAAAAGCCCTAAAATATAATACCTTCTCTCCATCATCTTGACAAACTCTCTCCTCATAAGGAAACCTCGGCACAGAGCTTGAGTCATGGTTATTAGAATAGCAAGCTTTTCATCTCGCATCTCCTCAAGGAGACCCAACAACCCAGCTTTGAAGAATACCTGTAATATTATTATTAATTATTTAAAGTATTTATACACAATTTTCTAGTGAATGTTAGTAAAAGCTAGCTGTCAGCTTTGCTACTTGTTTTTTTACCTTGGTATGCCCAAACTTGTACTGGGTATGATCCACATCAATGGAACCGAGAAGCTTCTCTGAAGCTTTCTTGTTATCAATGAACTGCCCCTCTGGGATGACACTGGCATTCAATACTTTGTATCTAAGAGACAAGAAGCCTCATTAACTTAGACAGTAGTTTGATATGCAAATGTCCGAATACTTTATGTACAAACTATGTGTGATTACAATTCGCTATGATGTACTTGAATTTTATGCAGAAAATACCTCTGCTTAAAGTCACCATAGAGGATTCTGCTGGGGAAACCCTTTCTGCATATTCTGATACCTTCCAGCACTCCATTACAACGCAACTGGTGGATTACCAGAAAATTCTCCATCAACCCTACAGTTGTTACAAAAAAGGATTAAAAATCAGGAAATTATATAACATGATATAATGTACTGAGGTTTGGCTTGCTCAGTCGAATTTCTGTTAAACTACTGAACAATGCTTGCCTGCCCTGGAAAAAAAAAAGGTGGATATGCTTTAGGAATGAAAAGGTGATATAAACTAACCTGGTGTCTTGGACTCATTTGGGATAAGGCAACGTACAAAGTGTGGATGAGTACTTCTTAAATTGGTCATAAGCTTGCCCAGATTTTCCTGTTGGATTGGAAAACAACCATATAAACAACCTTCCATCATTTACAGGATTTTTTGTTTACTGCTTAAGATGCATTAGAAGGAACGCAGAGACAATAATTTACCCGAAAGAGTGCAGACACAGTCTGGAAGGAGCCACCCTTCTTCTTTCCAGCTTTTTTGCCACCTTCGGCTGTTGATTCAACATACCAATAATGTTGCTTTGAATCAGCAATGCTATCAAACTGAACAATTATTCTGATACTACAAATAAAACGGCAACACACCTTCAGAACCGGCATGAGAAGCAAACAGAGTTTGCAACAGTTTAACTGATGACTTCTGGTACAACTGAACAACAGAGTCATTCAGGGGGTCCTTATTTTTTTCCAGCCAGCCTAAAATGTTGTAGTCTACTGTGCCGGCATAGTGCACCAGGGAGAAGTGAGCCTCTGGCTTGCCTTTGATAGGTTTTGGCTTCTGGAAGCATGTACTTTTACCAAGGTGTTGGTCATACAACTTGTTCTTGAATGTCATGTCTGTGGCCTTGGGGAACATACACTCTTCTTCAAGGATGGAGAAAATACCCATTGGCTGTGTGTAAGAGCAGAATTTTAGCATTTTTTTTTTTTATCTAAATGAAGAGCAAATAATAATTTTGTTCACCTACCAAAAACTGTTAACACTGTAATTATTCCTTACCTTCTCAATAAGCTCAATGCAGGCCGCCAAGTCCATACCAAAGTCAATAAACTCCCAGTCAATTCCTTCTTTCTTGTATTCTTCTTGTTCCAGCACAAACATATGGTGGTTGAAAAACTGTTGCAGTTTCTCATTGGTGAAGTTGATGCACAGCTGTTCCAAACTGTTAAACTGTTAAATAAAACAGATGAGCTACTTTTCCACTATTTTTTCCTGGATGGAAGTATATTTATCTTGGTGCCTAATTTACTTACATCGAAAATTTCAAACCCAGCAATATCCAGCACCCCAATGAAGAACTGCCTTGGCTGTTTGGTATCCAACATCTCATTGATACGAACAACCATCCACAAGAACATCTTCTCATAAACTGCCTTACTCAGAGCATTGGTAGCATTGTTGACCTGATGAATGAATTATTTATTATTATTATTATTATTATTATTATTATTAAAAATGTAAAACCAATTTTAATGTTGGAAAATAATAATTGTACATTTAATTTTCTCAGTATTTGAGAAAGTCTCATTACCTGTGGCACAGTCTGCCCTTTGGTCACAAACTCATTTCCAACCTTGACTCTTGGAAAGCATAAAGCTTTCAGCATGTCAGCTGAATTCAGGCCCATGAGGTAAGCAATTTTATCAGCCACTGAAGAAATAAAGTTTATATAGATTTATAAGCTGAATGATCTACAAAGCCACTTTTTATTTCAAGTTAACAATTTTTTGATATGCTGGTCATTCCAAACACTTGTCTAAGGACAAAAATCTTTTTCGGTTATTGTTACCTAAAACAATATAAATCAATATGGTCCACACTACATTAGAGTAATATAAAAATAATAAAGGTCCTGTTGCTCTGAATGATCAGAACTTGACACTTACCCTCCGTTCCATCTGGCTCGGCCTGCTCTTCTCTTTGCTTCTGCTTAAATTTCATGTTCCCATGATGCATCACAGCTCCTGTCAGCTTGTAAATGCCCATTTTCTCCTCTGCAGTGAAGCCCAAGATGTCAATGGCAGTCTGAGAAACAAGAAAACACTCATTTACACCACATATCAGTCGTCAGTAACAAAGGCAGCCTTGAGCAGAACGAAAAATAATGTCTAATTTTATAAATCACATTAAATATCAGAGATTACTTCTGTATGAACAAATGTCCTTACATCTGTGGCAATGAATTCTTCCACATCGTTGATGCTTTTGACTGTGATCTCTCCCTGGCTGATCATTGGATAGTCATATGGGTTAGTGGTGATCAGAAGAGCCTCTGCAGAAATGGCAAAAAAATACAATGCCTTTTAAAAGATACTACATACAGTACAGTACACTTTTGCTTACCATGTGTGCACACCACATTATCAGTTTAAAACCCATGTATGAATCCATTACCCAGCAGTTCAGGCTTGTGCCCAGTTGTGAGCTGGTAGAAAATATGGTAGCTCCTCTCAGCTGACAGCTGAAAAGTTACTCTTGACTTTTCCAGTAGATCTGTTTATATGGGATAAATGCTACTTAGTCATTAGGAGATAGATATTAGTCATGTTAGATATATATATTCCTCTTATAATATAATGAAATAACTTACAAGTTTCAATATCAGCTGAGGCCAACTTTCCACTTGAGGCAAAATGGATTCTGATGAATTTACCCTATAAAAGTACATAAAATGGTAAATAGTATGCATGATGTAAAATATTGTGTTTATGAAAAAAAAAAAGTTTAAAACCAAACAAACAAAAAATCTTACAAATCGAGAGGAGTTGTCATTCCTCACAGTTTTGGCGTTACCATAAGCTTCCAGCAGAGGGTTAGCTGCAATGATTTGATCTTCCAGAGATCCCTGAAGGTTAAACATTTTAATTAAATGATAACAAGCATTCCTCCATTAAGTATACAGCTTAGACTACAAACAGCATTTCACTTTTTCACGAACCTGCATTTTTCCAGGAACAGGTTCTGCCTTCTTCTGTCCAGACACAGCGATTGTCGCAAAGTACTGAATGACCCTTTTGGTGTTTACAGTCTTTCCTGCACCAGATTCTCCACTGAAAACCAGTTTAGAACTTACAGTTATAAGCTATAATAGTTCCTCTTGAAATCCCTAAAGCATAATTCTAATATATTATGCTTTAAGTTTATGCTTTATGCTATCAAGTTAACAAAACAACAAAAACATTTCCACTGGTTTTACATAATTCTCAAAACACCACTCGATGAGAATAAGTTCATAAAACATGAATAAAACAAAGTAAACCACTATTATGTTAATATTCACTGTGGCCCAGAGCCCATTTACATGGGTTAGCAGAGGAAAGTCTACTCATTCAAATTAGTGTATAGGCATAAACTTTGTATAGTTTTATTTTAAAATGATGCTCCCTGATAGCTCCTGAATCATATAATTTATTATCAGGTAACACAGTTTATTAAGCTCAGTGGCCAATTTTTATATTGGCACCACATTTCAGGACTTACGTGATCAGGATTGACTGGTTCTCACGATCTGGAAAAAAAATTGTATGTAGATATATTTATTAGGACTGATTATTAAATGATTAATTATATCGGTAGACTTTTGAAACATTCATACCAGTGAGCATGAACTGATAGGCATTATCAGAGATGGAGAAGATGTGAGGAGGGGCCTCAATTCTCTTTTTGCCCCTGTAAGCCGTTACTACGATACTGTCATACACTGGGAGCCATTTATAGGGGTTCACAGTGACACAGAACAACCCGGAGTAGGTCTGTAAAGGGGGAAGAGATTAAGCGCTAAATGTAATCGATATTTGTAAATATTAAATTTACTATTGACAAAAGTTACCATTTCAGTAAAGTATGTTAACCTCTTGAGAGCCAACAAAAAGAATTGGAAGTTAAAGTGGCTAACATTTTTTTTGTATTTGTGTACTCACATAAATCATCCATGCTGCATAACGCTCTTTGAGGTTGTACAACACAGCAGGCTCATTGAGGTGGGTCATCATGGCCATGTCCTCAATCTTATCAAACTTTGGAGGATTCATAGGAAATATGTCATCTTCCTTCACTGTCAAGGTCTGCAGTGAAATAAAAGCATTTAATTGTAACTGACATTAATATCAGACATGAAACATTTGGTGATTTTTTTTTTGTTCTCTCACCTTGAGACACAGAGTTTTGACGGTGGCTTTACCACCCTCTCTGCTCTGGAGGACCCCTTTGAGATACATCTCAGCCGGTTCAGACACAAAATAGGCTGTTTTGGCATCAAATGGTAAATTCTGTGCTTCTAGCCTTTCTCGCTCTGGCTTCCGGAGGAATACGGCCGCCGAGCCAAAGCACTCCATCTCCGGATCCGAACTCATGGTTACACCTTACTGGAGAGAACATTACCATTACAAACTTTTTGAAGCTCTTTCTATCTGATCATGTAACATATTTTGTCTAATTGTGAAATATTAAGAACATGTTAATATAATTATATAATGAATTTGATACTGAAAATTTCCATTCATGGGCTATGTACATGTGACATGCAGTAGTTTCGGAAATTTAGTTATTGAGCAAATTCTCAATAACTGAAAATCCTTGTGATCTTGGTACAGTAAATGAATTCTATAATGATGTAATAAAAAAAATGTAAATTCAACCACAAACATGATGCTTGTCTATTTACCCTGTCTGTTGCCTCTCAGAAAGGTTTTGGGGCTGCTGTGCGATTCTGTGAATGACAGCAAAGTTTGAGTATTATATTGTCAATCATCATTTTAGAACATGTTTTTTGCTTTTGTTTTGTTTTCATGTTCTTGTCCAGAAGAAACAACTGTAAGCCACTCACCTTTGTTGGGTGCCTGTGTGTCCGATGAGTATTCTTCAGCTGACTCTTATATAGACCTTTTAATATGTCGTCACCATATTTGAGCCTCTCAATTTGGTTATGAATTTTTACTTTGTCCACTAATGTTTGCCTTCCTTAGACAGCATCTCATGACCACACCAGTGTCTTATTTTTATCCTGTGATGAACCAGTGCCATCTTATGAGCACAGTGGTGTTGTTTTAGCACATAATGGATATAAATATTTTATCAAAACATCTTTGTTGTTTATGTGATTTAATTTAAAATCGGGGCATTCTTGTTTCTTATATTATTGTTGTTAGTATTATAATAATAATAATAATAATAATAATAATATATTATTATTATTATTATTATTATTATTATTATCTATATTGTTCAAGTACTATTGATTCACTACATGTGAATCAATCAAAAATTATATTTCTTCCAATTTTGTACAGGTAAAACTTTTTTTGTCTTTGGCTTTCTTAAGGATAATCGTTAAAAACTCAAGGTCGGAGTAGCGCCAGGTAGTTTTTAATGCTTCTTTTGAATGTCCTCTGGCATTATAAAGCTACCTACTATAACTGTGGATAAGACACCAAATGTCACTTGTATAAAGTTGCAAGGGCCATGGAAGCCCAACACGTTATGAAGAAATAAAATTGGTATACTGTCATACCAAAAGCGCTAAGAAATGACAGGAGCTGCCAAAGAGATTACAGCGTACCACACTAAAGACAGCTGGAGTTCCTCAAGTCTCTCCCGGGGCTCTGACAAAGACTAGGATGATGACAGGCCCACTTCATTTAGTCTGAACTTGTATCTTTACCTTTCCTCCCTCCTTACACAAGGTCTTTACTTTCCTTCTTTAATATAAGTGTGGAATATAAATAGGATATGTGTATAATATTTTATTAAGAACAAATTTAGAAATGCATTATGGGGAAAACAAGAGAGTTAGTTTTTTGTAAAGATTTTCTTTTCACTTTATAGATGATAAGCAGCAAATGCCAGTGTAATAAAATCAAAAGATAAACAAAAGGATGCATCTTCAGATGACCATTCAACAATGTGTATCCTTGTGGTATTGTGGTACAATATGTCATTCATGTTGTAAGATTTATTAGAAGGCTTCTGTCAGCCAGTAGCTCAGTCTTTCCATGGGAAATGTGATCCCACATTGGCAATGAAGGGAAAGCATAAGAAATTCTAAAGCAGTTACTCTTGAGATATAATGAGCTTGAGGAGTGAATAAAAACATGATATTCGATAGCGCACTCATAGCATTATATTCTTATTTGGACAAAATATAAATATAGCTCTCTGTGCATTCAATGAACCAAGTGTCAGCATGCTTGAGAGGTGCATTGTGTTAATACACCTTTGAACTCCTCGTGCATTGCATTACATAAACAAGCCCAGCGTTTTTTATGGGGCTGCAAGTCAATGGACTGCTTTCACATGGCTCAGTAGTTCATAAAGATGATGCTGAAAAACTGAAGAGTAGGACCAAGATTTAGGACACAACACTTCACCTACCAGAAAACATCATCATTGGAGGTTTTAAAAACAGCAAGTTCTCTAATCACCATCAAATTTAGCAGGCAACATTAAGGGAGATCATTAATCATGCTCTAATATTTTAGAAACCAGATGTCTTCCTTCATTTATCAAACTTTGTGGCTATGAGCAGAGCAGTCTATGTCATACATAGATAACAATCAAATACAAAATATTGTTCAAGCTCTTCTTTTGCAAAGTAGTAATAGAGTATTGTTGCACTATGGCATGCAGTAAACATGATCATGATGTTTTTATCATAACTGACAACAACCTTTTTTCATTGTGAATTTTCATTCTTTACTTTCCAATACTGTGCATTTTGTACATTTTTTATTTAAAGCTGTATTTCATTGTGTCCTCATTTCCACAAGTACCAAATGAGTTTAATTGACAGCTCTGGAGTCCCAGAGCTGTCAATTAAACTCATTTGATCTTAAGGTGGGTGTTTGATCTTAAGGTGGGTGGTTATGGAACTCCAAAGTGTTCAAAATTAAATAAATAACTAGGACATGATGAAATAAATAACTCTATGAATAAATAAGACACAGATATGTAATATGAGAATGATATTGTGAAATAA
>JAQMYJ010000037.1:15438626-15458625 GCA_030014305.1 Clarias laeviceps
GATCACATCTTTATATGCTTGTTGAACATCCATCTCCAGATTTAGCCCCCCCCCATGTTGTTATAATAAGTTCCATTCTTCTTAAAAGGCTTTGCAATAGACCAGTGAGTATGCCTGTGTAATTTGTTCATTCAGCCACAATTGCATAGTGAGGTCAGGTACTGATGTCAGGCCAGGAGGCCTGATATGCAATTGGGATTCCAGTTAATCCTAAAGGAGTTCCACCATGCCAAATTTGGCAGACCATGCGTTTATGGATTTTGCAGTGTGTATAACTGTTTGCAGTGTAGGCAAACTGTTACTCAATAATACAGCACACAATGAAAATCTAAACAATAGTGTGCTCGTAACAGATCTGGGAAAGCTCACATATGATAGTCAGGAGTGTAAGTCAAGTGTTCACAGTCTTTTGGCCACATAGTGTATATTTGACTAGTGGCTTGTGGTTATATGGCAATGTGGAAATAGTTCACATGTCTAATAGTTTTGGCTAATTAATTTTTGCCATAAGCATCAGGACACTGCAATCTGTTTGGCTATATTTGAAAGCAAAATATTGAATTACATCATATTTAAAACTAGTTCATCGCATTTGTCTTCAAAGGTTCAATATCAGTGATTCATGGATTGAATCCATATACAAGGAATTTCTTGGCCACATTAAGTTATCAGTTCACTAGCTTGCAAATCCAACACCTAGAATTTAATGAAGTGACAGTTGTTAAAATCATGAAACTGTTTTTGTTTTTGACAGTTGGCCAAAATTATAATAAATACAAGCTCATCTCCTAACACTTATACAACTAAATAATGAAAGTGATTATGGATTACTGAAATCTTTTACAAATCTCTCAGCCTATGTAAATTTATTATTTCTGCAACAGTGTATTTAATTTATCTACATGTTTGGGCTCCTATGTACATTTTATGAACTCAATCACTCTGTACATCCCCAGTACCATTATCTGCACCACAGTGCAAATTATAATAATGATAATTACTTTATCAGTGTACAAATCTCATATAGGATTATACTGGTAATGTATATAATACTGTGTTTTTGTTGCCTAACATAGCCTATTATACATTATAAGCATAAAGTATACTGTATTTTATACATTTACTAACAATTACACTGATTACACAACACTTTTTAGAGTAAAAAAAATAATTTTATTTTTTGATGACGCCATAACCAGTTAATTTTAACAAGCAGTAAAAAAAAAGAAGAAAAGGGAAAAAAGGGTGGGGGGAGATACTGTCAAAGACCAGACGATACAAAAGTTTTAAAATATATATATATTTACATTTGGTTAAATCTGTAAAACACTGAGAACCACAATGACTTGCAGACTTGGTTAAATACTGTGGATACCCTTAATTAACTCTGCGGTTGTAAGGCATATTTACAGGGAGCGTAATGCTTTAATAAGTAAGTGAAGTAATTTAAACATAGCTTGAAGATTGCATGCTACCTACGTTCAAGCCTTCTTAACAGTCTTTTTTGCCTGCTTGACTTTCTTGGGCTTGCTCGGCTTCTTGGCAGGAGCGGCTGCGCTTGTCTCCTCCTCTGGCTCCGGTTTGGAGCGACTCTTGCTGGGTGGAAGCGCTTTCTTCTTCAAGCCGCTGACGCTTTTCTTCTTCTTTCCCTTCTTCTCATCCTTCTTCTCTCCTGCTTTCTTGGCTGACTTTATTGACGGTTTCGCAGGCTTTGCAGGGTTTTTGGGCTGTGCAGAGCTCTTCTTGGGGCTGGAGGGGGACTTCTTCTTGTTGAGTTTGAACGAGCCGTTCGCGCCGAGCCCCTTGACCTGCACGAGCGTGTCGTTCTGCAGCAGCGCGCGGATGGAGTAGCGCAGGTACACGCGGCCGTGCTGCTGGTCGAACCAGCTCACTTTCTTCGCCTCGTTATAGATCTTAAAAAGAGACGAGCCGTTTTTCTCACCCAAGGTTTTGATCGCATCAATCACCAGCTGGCTGTACTTTCCGGGCCCTTTACCCTTCTTCTTTATTTTCTTCTTCTTTTCTGCAGATGCAGGCTTTGCTTTACTTTTTGCCTTCTTTTTGGTCCCCGCCGGTTTTGCAGGCTTTGCTGCAGCAGCATCTGGTGCGATTTCCTCGACCTGGGCAGACATGCTTAAGCTTCTAGTCTTTGAAATGCTGCGCAAACTCACGCCGGAATCTTTGCTGTCAGTGAAGATGATCAGTATGTATCAACGACGCGCGGACGTGATTGAGACCAACAACACTACCAGCAGGTGCATGCCTCGAGTTGTGTTTTTTGCTGTCAGTTTGAGATCTGTTATCTCGCCCATTCTTGCCCGATTCGCATCCTAATCGTTGTGCATTGAAAGTGCAATCAGCGCCGAGCTCAGTGCTGTGTAGAAAAGCTGGAGGAGCTGCGACACGCGGAGAAATGAAGAAAAACATAAGATCTCACCCTGCGCGCGGCATGCAAAAGCGAACAGGGGAGGTGAATTAAAGCATGAATTACTATGAAACTATTAACAGAGGCACGGGTTTGAGGAAACATGACGAACCTTGAATGTGTAAATTGGTGTAATCGAGCTTAGGATGAACTAGTTCATCAAAGATCCCGAAAATATTTGAGGTTTAATTTCTCTAAACAAGCACATAAAACTCCGTCACGTGACTGAGTTCCTGCAGACTTTGTTTCAGCTTCCTGTACTGGGGTTTCGAAATAATGGGCAGTTCTACCAGAGGCCTATAGGGGATTCTAATCAGTTTCACATTTCACGATTTAGAATTTTTATATCTTTTTAAAAGCATGATGAAGATTTGAGTGATTGGAGGATGCATCCCAAATGCATCATCCATACAAACAGTGAAAAATACCATCCATGCATCCCTTCATCCATTCATGATCCTTTCTAGGATAATAGGTGGGGTTGAACCTATTCTAGGGAACCCAAGTACCCAGAGAAAACCCACCAAGCATAGGAAGAACATTTACAACTCCACACACTAAGAAATTCAAACCATCAGCCCTGAAGGTTTGAAGCATGTCACATACCAACATAAAAAATACTATTAAGCACAATTAGGGCCAAAACATTGATAAAGGTTTCTCAAGAATGATGATTTGTTTGCATTTATTTCCAAACATTCATTATATTTAAACATCCAATTATGTTGGCCTATACAGTATATACAGACATACTGTGTGTGGGTGTGTGTTGAAATGAAAGTCTAAAAAAGAAAGCGAAAGTGTGCAAATCTGTTTTTGTTTAACAGAGCTTGTTAGTGTCTATGTACAAGTGTTAGCAGCTGCAGCCTTGTGCCGATGAGTTGGAGCTGTCGTTCCTGTCCAACTTAATCGGATCTGGAAATTCAATATTATCCCCACTTCCCGTTTCCTAGAGTGAATGAGAGAGAAATTTAACATGCATAGGTAAATGTTCCTGTACAAATAATCAGTGAGGAGTGGAATATGGCATTCATACTAACCTGTTTTAGAGCATTTTGTGCAATGGTTTGAAATGCCTGTTCAACATTGATGGCCTCTTTTGCACTGGTCTCAAAGTATGGAATGTTGTTTTTACTCTGACACCATGCCTGTGCTCGCTTTGTTGTCACCTGAAAAAACATGCATGGAACAAACATGGTTATTGTTTAAATAAGAGAGCTCATTTTGGTTTCCACAAATTCTCATATTCTCACAAAAACTGTTAAATATCACAAACACCTAAAATTAGGCTTATGTGTTACTTGCCTGCCTGTTTTCCAAGTCAATCTTGTTGCCTAGAACCAGGAATGGAAAGTTGTCAGGGTCACGAGGGCCAGCCTGAATCAAAAACTCATCTTTCCAGGAGTCCAGAGTCTTAAATGTGCTTCCAACAGTAACATCAAACACTAACACACAGCAGTCAGCACCCCGATAAAATGCCACGCCCAGAGACTGAAACCTTTCCTGTCCAGCTGTGTCCCAAATCTGACAGAAACAAAAAAAATAAGATTCTTGTTCTAGCAGAATTTTTACTACATATTTCCATAATCTGATTGAGAGAGACAGGTAATGTAGCAATTCATTTTGATCTGGCATGCTAATACACTTGTAACAAAAGAATGTGGACGAGTAACCATCACATCTTTATAGGCTTGTTGAACATCCATCTCCAGTTTTAGCTCCCCATGCTGTTATAATAAGTTCCATTCTTCTGGAAAGGCAATAGACCAGTGAGCGTGCCTGTGTAATTTGCTCATTCAGGCACAATTGCATTAGTGAGGTCAGGTACTGATGTCAGGCCAGGAGGCCTGATATGCAATTGGGATTCCAGTTAATCCTAAAGGTGTTCAGGAGTTCCCCCATGCCAAATTTGGCAGACCATGCATTTATGGATTTTGCAGTGTGTATAGGCAAAGTGTTACTAAATGTTACAGCACACAATGAAAATCTATACAATAGTGTGCTGGTAACAGATCGGGGAAGGCTCACATATGATAGTCAGGAGTGTTAGTCAAGTGTTCACTGTCTTTTGGCCACATAGTGTACTGTATATTTAACTAGGCAAAAATAGTTCACATGTCTAGTAGTTTTGTCTAATTAATTATTGCCATCAGGATACTGCAATCTGATTGGCTATATTTGAAAGCAAAATATTGAATTACATCATATTTAAAACTAATTCATAGCATTTGTCTACAAAAGTTCAACATCAATGATTCATGGATTGCAGTATCAGTCAAATGGCTTCTTCCTCTTATACTAGGCATTTCTTGGCCACATCTAGTGACAAAAGTTATCAGTTCCCTAGCTTGCAAATCCAACATCTAGAATTTAATGAAGTGACACTTGTTAAAATCATGAAACTGTTTTTTTGCCAGTTGGCCAAAATTATAATAGATACAAGCTCATCTCCTACCACTTATACAACTAAATAATGAAAGTGATTATGAATCTTTCACAAATCTCCCACCCTGAGGAAGCTGAGGAAATCTGAAAACATGCCACTACCTACTGATATTTGGATTTACTGATTGTCATAACTAATAAGTGTTTATTGAACGACAGAATACCTGCAAAGTTACAAGTTTGTCCTCAACCATCACCTCCTTCGTAAGAAAGTCAGCTCCTATTGTAGCTTTGTACTGGTTACTGAATTTTCTGTTGACATACTGGTTCATTAAAGATGTCTTCCCAACACTGTGAGAGAGAGAGAGAGAGAGAGAGAGAGAACTGAAAGAGGAAACTGGAATTTCCAACCCTCTTCGTGTAATATGGGAGTGCTTTATCTTGCATCAGATACAAAGTTAAGAAAATGCAACTTTATATAATTCTCTTAAAAATAGAAAAATCATAAAGTGATTCAGGAAAATGATAAAGCTCAACATAATAACATAATAATATGATTCTTCACTCTCACACACACGTACCCTGTATCCCCAAGTATGATGACTTTTAGAAGAACTTTCTTCCTGGATGCCATACTGCCTGGAGGACAGATCAAGGACTGATTTGATGATAAACCACTTTTTTTTTCTTTTCAAAAGATTAATGTTTTAAAGGTTATGGCAGAGTAAGCAACCCTTATGTGTAAACATAAAGATAGCACATGCCATATTGTTTCTTCTCTCTCACACACACATACAGATCAAAACCTATTTTTGCATGACTCACAAATTATGACTTTCTGTACAGTAGTTTTACAAAACAAATAAAATACAGGTTAACTTCCAGAGATATCTGCTGTGTCCAAACCTGTTTCTTCTGGTCTTCCCTCCTCTTCCTCTTTCCAGGATTTAAAGTGACAAAGTACTTGGATGATGTCTGGCTGCAATACACTGAGCACTTGGTTCTCTCACGTCAAATAAAAAAAAGCTGCCAAATTTGGCTGTCTTAAGTTATTTAGATTTATATCTTTGTATACTTCCCTCCCTTCTCCCACTTCCCCCTGGAGTTCCCGTGACAACAATCGTGACGTGAACGCACATGACAATCAAGGAGCTTACTAAACCAAACGTCCAAGGGGCGGAGCTGGATCTGATCTGATTTGACCTGACTCCTCCAATCTACAACAGGAAAGATCCTCCACTATAGGGAGCAACACAACCTAAACACCCTAAAGTAGAGTCGTTGTCTCTAGTTTTCTTACGTTTCAGTTCTACTTTGTCAGGTTTGAGGGGTTGAATCAGGTCAGACTCCACCCTATACACGTCTATGCTCCACCCTCTCGGCTGTCGGTTCTGCAGTGTGATCTATGTAATGTGTACTATCATGTAATCTGGACTCTCGCGCATGCGCAGGTTACGCTCGCACGCCAGTGCGTGGAAGCGTCTTCTGAGGAAGTTACTTGAATATTTACCGCCTTTTTAATGCTCTTAAGGAAGTAGGACAGGTTTTATCAATAGTCTTAAAATACTCTTGTCTGTACATTGTCCAGAATTCGTTCTTTCAATTCTATCTTCATACATTGAAGAACCAGAAACCAGTCTGAAAAAGTTTCTGTCTGTATGTGTTTCTGTCCAGCCATTTTGTCGCAGAATCATAACAAATTGCTCTACAGAATTGAATGAACCTCTGGGCAGTACGTAGGTTTTTGCCTGAAGTTAAACCTGCACCAAGAGTAAAAGAGATGTTATAAATAGTTATGTGCAGGATTTAATAATCTGCTTTAAAATAAGCTAATTGCTCAATGCAAAACAATGCACCTGCACCACTAGATATTAATTAGAAAATCTTAACTGTTTGTACTGGGATTAGATCATATTTTCACTGCTGAAATACCAGCGTTGGCACAATGGAGCAATGGTTAGCACTGTCGCCTTGCACATCCAAGGTCTGGGTACGATTCCCGCCTTAGGTCTGTGTTCGTGGAGTTTGCATGTTCTCCCTGTCCTTGGTGGGTTTCCTCTGGGTATTCCAGTTTCCTCCCACAGTCCAAAGACATGCAGATTAGGCTAGTTGGCGTTCCCAAATTGCCTGTAGTGTAAACGTGTGTGACCTGTAATGGATTGGCACCCCATCCTTAGTGCCCTAAGTCTTCTGGGATAGGCTCCAGGCCCACTGTAGTGGTGTAAATGAATTTTAACATGCTGGAGTAAGTTTAAGATAAAACCTAATCTTTATGTGATTTACTTTTTCGATTTCAGGGACTGATGACGAAGGAAGTCCAGCTTAGTGTAAATATATTTGAATATATGTATAATAAAGTATAAGTTTATGGTATTACCTCACCACTGAGCAATCTGGCACAACAGGAGAATACAGACAGGTGCAAATATTGGCCTACTCTCAATGAACAATGGAAGCTTGTATTTTTAGAAATACAGACCTCTCATAAACACCTATACACAAGCTTAAATCGAGCATGTGAAGTCAGAGTAATGACAAAGCATGAAATAAAACAAAGACAAAAACAATTATAGTTACACAAGTGATTGTCTATATGGAATAAATAAAATGTCTAACCTATAACACAAGATGGCGCTACTGAGCTGAGCAACACGGAGTCAAGTCAACGTCTAAATCGTCTTAGACTCAAGTATGATGTCAATGCACTCCTAGAGGTGGTTGTAATTCTTATTTTGTGTGATTTAATTTTTTTGCTTAAAGACCTCTGTCATAATACTGTGGAGTATTATAAACTTTTATAACAATGTGGTGATTTTTCTGAACAACCAATTTACTGCCCATTTTTCTTTCAACTTTGTCTCCCATTAACCCAAACAAGCTCATGCCATTTAACACATGTCCACACACAAGAGTAAACACACCCCTCTAAACCACTCAAGGACAGGTCTAGCACTTTTCTCTTCTAGACAGAAAGGTCAGAGATCAAAGTGTAATGGAGGTCACACCATTGAGAAGGTGTGCATGTGTGGGTTTGTAATACAAGCATAAAAGAAAACCAAGAGGAATTCCACCAGTCTTTCAGATTTTATGAGCTTTAACAAGTTCAACAAACACTACACAAATCACAAAACAGGACAAAAGTTTAACGGTGAAGTATGGGTGTATTTATTTGAAACTATGAGTGGTTTGAAATTTAGGAAGCAGGCTAGAAATTAATTCATGTGATCAGTCAGGCAGTATGTGTCTGTGTGTGGGTGGGTGGTTGTTGGGGGTAGGGAGCATCAGTGCATATCAGAGAGCAAATAAACTGCATATCTAGGAATCTTAACCAAGACCCCTACAAACACCCAGACACACACACACACACACACAGAGTGTGTGTGAGAGAGAGAGGACAAACAGAGGGAGGGATAGAGGGTTGGAAGAGGAGATCAAATAAGAAGAGAAAGACAGCAGACGTTTCAGAAAGATGAGAGCATGGAAGTGAGTGGCATAGGAAATACAGAGGCATAGAGAAGACATAATGTTATTTGAGGCACAGATTTGTAGAGGAAAAAAAACATCGAACTATATTTGCTTGAAAACCTTGGCTGCCCTTTAGGTCACAGGTTGAGTACTAAAGGAGACAACATTGGATGAAAGATTGGTGAGAGGTAGTGGAAATCATCTAACAGCTGACTGTAATTACTTGTTGGTAAACCTCTTGCTTTCCCATGAGTTCCCTTAGTAGTGTTGGTTTGTGCATTCTGCGCTGGCTTTTGCTGGGGGTGTGGGTGCTGTGTCTGTCTGTACAGTGTCAGAAGGATAGTTTGGTGGCTGGGTCACCCAGCAGAAGGTGTGAGGGGGGCTGCAATTTACCAGCATCTCCCCCAAAAACCCACCTAACACACAGGAAGGATACAATACCCAGAAAGCCACAGGAGCCTCTCCAAAGAAACACACAGGTAAGTTGACTTTGCTGTGTGTGTGTGTGTGTGTGAGAGAGAGAGAGAGAGAGAGAGGTTTGTGTAGTGGTTTAGGTGCATGTTCAGTGCCTTCTGAGTAAAATCTATAATTATGCATATGGTAAGTTATATTTGGCATATATTTTATAATAGAGTGTTTCTAATTTTCATAGCACCAGAAATGAGCAGATTGTAATAAATATCTTAATTACCCAGTGAAATGGCATCATATTACTAATCAGAAGGAATTAATACAAGTTTCTCATCACTGTCTATTATCAATGTGTATGGTTGTTTATAATTATGCCTATTATGTTAGTTTATGGCATTTCTATATATTTTTTAAATTCAGTTTCTTAGTAAACTCTCAAGAGCTTGCTACAGATTATTTTTATTTTTACCATCCATCCACCCATCCATCCATCCATTAATTCATTAGTTATTTATTATGTAACCACTTTATTCTGCTCAGGATTAACAGAACCAAGTTTAAACCCAGTCTATCACATAATCACATGCTCACTCAACGCTACAGACAGTTTAGCATAGCCAGTCATCCTTGCTGTGGATAGCTAGTTCTGAGGAATATCCCACACCCAACTAGTAATATAATTTGGTTGTGTGTGTGTGTGTTTGTGTGTGTTTGTGTGTTGTTTAGCCATCTTCCATATCAGAACGTCTGATGCAGCTACAGCGGTGTATGAAACAGCATGAACCAGCCTCAGGAAATCGAAGAGATGGATCTGACTCCCTGGCAGCCATTTTGGCCCTAATGACAGCTGTGCTTACTGAGTGTAACCTACATTGCCACAGCCAGAGACTCAGAGACATGGCTCGCAGACTAGGTGCACTGCTGTCAGATTCTAAACATATACACTTACATATACTGCTTTGAGAGTCCCTTAATTGATGGCTTTTCTCTCAGTACTCTCGATCTCTCCATTAATTCTAATATACACTACTACCACACACAGACACACACACACACACACACACACACACACATACACACACACACACATAGTAAACAGCAGCTAATAGTTGCTGTGCTTTTAGGTATGTGACTCTTCCACATGAACTAACATTTAAACAACCACTGAGCAACCTTTATGCAATCTTTATATGACCTTGTTGCAACCACCTAAGAGTGGGCTGTAAATCACATAGACTTGGACCAACATGCCTGTGTCTGTGTGTGTGTGTGTGTGTGTGTCAGAGAGTGCAGCAGTGGGGGAAAATGGAGAAAAAGACTTGCTGCTCTTGATGAAGAGCATTACACAATCTGGGCCTCAAGCAACACCAAGTGAGTTAACAGGTATATACATACACACATTCAGCATTAAACTATCTGTTTTTGTCTTAAAAGTGGATGTTAATGTCTTTCTGTGTCTGTGTGTAGCCTCTCCCACTGCAGGACTTTATCCCCCGAATTGCTATGAGATTTTTAAGGTTGGAATAAAAGAGAATGGAATTTACACCATCCAACCAGACCCTCAAAAACCAGCACTGGAGGTGCATCAACACACCACTGCATGCATTTTTAATATGCAATTCACAAATGAAATAATTTTGTAATGTCTTTTGTTATGGACTCTGTTTATTGTGGTTTGTTACACCTTTGGAGTGTTTTCCCTCATTTCAGGCTGTATGTGATATGGAGTCTGCCGGAGGTGGTTGGACAGTGTTTCAGCGTCGATTTGACGGACAAGTGGACTTTAACAGGACATGGAGAGAGTATCGGGATGGCTTTGGTTCTCCTCAAATGGAACACTGGTTAGGCAACGCAGTTCTACATGCTCTCACAGCGAGTGGGCAGCACACACTCCGTATCACTCTCCAAGACTGGCATCAACAGACCCGACATGCCATCTATAACAACTTTAAAGTGGCAGGAGAGAACCAGAGGTGCAGAGAGTCTCACACACATAAACATATATACAGATTGTGAAAAATAGACAGTGATGCAATTCAATATTTTATACATACACACTATGCATAAACATTCTACAATAATATGCACTTCACATAAAAATCATAATCACAAAAATGGCCTTTTAAGAAAAAATCTTTATGATTTTATTATTATCTATTATTTTTATCTGTCAGGTTTCGTCTGACTGCACAAAATTACCAAGGAGATGCCGGTAACGCCCTCAGCTATAGTAAGCATTACAACCACGATGGCAGAGCTTTCAGCACATACGATCACGATTATGATCGCTATGCAGCTGGTAACTGTGCTCAGTACTACGGTGCAGGCTGGTGGTTCGATTCCTGTTTGGCTGCCAATTTGAATGGACGTTACTATCGTGGCCGCTACACTGGCATCACAGATGGCATCTACTGGGGCACCTGGTACATCCTCACTGACTCTCGAAGTGGGGAGAGATACTCGTTTAAAAGTGTGGAGATGAAAACACGACCCAGACAGCCTTAAAATAATCATCTTCATCACACACTCAGACAACATACACAAATGATGCTATGCTATACTTTCAGTATTTATACTTCACTAAATCTATAGTGCACAGGACCAGTTACAATGTGATATCTAACAGTAGTGTACAAGATTTTTAAGTCAGTACATTGTGTAGCATTTAGTCAACGTATCCACATACTGTATTCTGGCAGTGAAAGTCTCTGTGGCATCCCAGGGTCTGTAAATGGGTGACAGAAAGAATGGATGTGGATAAATAACATCCAACATCAAGTCAAGGAGAATTCTATATTTGCATATTATGTTAATTGTTAATTCAGCAAGCTTCAAGCAGTCTGGGCTAAGTATCATTTGTGTGCTTTGGACATGCAGTTTAGAGAGAACATTACTGGAGAGGCTGTTCTTGCATGGCAGAATGTACTGTATATGGTGAGACTTTTTTAAATATCTAAATGTATGCAAATACGTTTGTGAAAATAAACTTCCAGAAAGTATTTTTTAAGTGAAATGTGACTAGAATCTCTTTGCCATGTTTACATACAACAAAAAGTATAGTTGTATATTTCTAAATAAACACAGCCCCTGTAATTTCTAAGATTAGTTACTTAATACATTATAGAGAATGAATGGTGTAAAACCACATAAAAAAAAAAAATCAATGAACGTGCAACATATGCAGCTGCCTATATACAGAACTTTACAGTACGCCAAACTTCTAGCAGACAATAGGGAAATATCTAATCGTAATAACTTTAACCATGTTATAGTTGTTATTGTCAGAAGGGATGGCTTGAGTATTTCAGAAACAACTGATCAGAAATTTTCACCCACAACTAGGATTTCTAAAAACGGTGCAAAAACATTTTCATTACATTTGGCAGACACCTTTATCCAAAGGACCTTACATTTATCTCCTATATGCATCTGAGCAGTTGAGGGTTAAGGGCCTTAATCAAGGGCCCATCAGTGTGATTGCTAAAGTTTAAATTTATGCCATTCCTATCAGTAGTCCAACACCTTCACTAGTAATAATAATAATATGTATGTATATGTATGTGACAAATAAAATTTGAATTTGAATTTAATAATAATAATAATAATAAAAACTACTGAGCTACCAATAAAACATTAAGCTACCAATATATTCCAAGATATCAAGATAAAGATAAAGCTACCAAGAGCTACAGTATGAATAAAACAATTATGGGTGTTTTCAGCAAAAAAACATCTGAGCATGCACATAACATTGAACCTTGAGGTAAATAGGCTAGAAGACTACATTAGATGGATGGATGGATGGATAGATAGATAGATAGAGAGATAGATAGATTCTTTATTGTCATTGTATAGGGTACACTCCTTAACGTGCATACAAATAGAATAAAAAGAGTAACAGTTAAACATAAGTATAAAAGAGTACAAATATTAAGTATTTATGAACTATAAATATAACTATACATATTAAAATTGGCGACATGATGACTTGGTTCTCCAGGTTCTCCGTTTCCCCCTCACAGTCCCAAGATTAGGTGAATTGGCATTCCCAAATTGCCAGTAGTGTGTGAATGCGTGTGTGAGTGTTGGAGGTCCATCCACGGTAGTACAAAATGGGAATAGATACAATGGTCACCATTGGCCAACATATATATATATATGTACACCACTGGGCAGTGGTAGTTCAATAATTGAGGCTTTGGGCTGGATAAATGTAGATGCCAAATTAATAAATGTACATGAAATTTAAGCACAGCTATTCTGTTTCCTTTAATTTATATCGCACTGCTATGTGCACTATGCATCTTTGCACCATACTTAATTTATGGTATCATTGCACTACTGTATATTCCACCCATATTTATTTTTACTCTACAATATAGACATCCATATTCTGTATGTACATATGTGTATCCTGTTTATCATGTTAGATCTTTGTTTGTACCATTGCACAAACATTGTTTGTGAAGTGGTACTTTGTAATACCATATCATATTTTTAATACTGCACCTTCTGTACGTAAGGCACTCACACCCCTGTACATATTAACCTAATTTTACAGCATCTGTTATTTATTGCAAATAGGCCAGTTATGCACTTTTGGTTAGATACTAATTGCATTTTGGTGGCTTTGTACATGTACTTTGCACAATGAAAATATAGTCTAATCTAATATAATCTAATATAATCTAATATAATCTAATATAATCTGTGTTTCTATGTGTTCCAAACCAACACGCATCTCAGATTTTTTTTATTTCTCCTGTAAGATCTAATAAAGTTGCAGACATAGGACATGAATAAAACTGACAAACCATACTTACAAAACAAAACAATTTCTATCCACATGCAACCTCTGATCTGTGTCCAGGTGACTGTCTGCCATGCCAGAGCTATGCTGGGAGAGTTTCAGTATACCTGGTGTATCATAACTCTGACAAAAGACCTGCCATAACAATTTATCTTCCCTTTGAAGGCAAGGGTGACAGTAACCTGTGGAAAAGTGTGGTGGTTTGTAGAGTAAGAGCTATCACAACACAACTATCAGCCACAGTGGCCAGAGAGCTAACGTTTTTCTGGATTTGCATCAGAATATTAAATTGTAGCTTTGAGATGAGCTCATCATCAAAGTTACCTAAATTTAGCCTGATTTAGCCTAAATTTAGCCTAAAATATCATCATATTTAATTATAAAATTATGTAAAAATGAGTGAATGTGCATATGTGAAATTTAGAGAAAGAAGTGCGTATCTGTAGCATGCACCCATTTTAGCTGTATTCACGACGAGATGTGAGTCTATTCAACAAGCTCTGAGCTTCTATTAATACCAAAGGTCTCTGATCTGCTGACTACCAACCAGATATGATATTTCACAACCACTTACTAACATACACATGCACACACACTTACACAAAAGGCTTACATGCACAAGTATGCAGACGGGCACACGCTTCATTTCAAAGGTTGCTATATTACAGTAAATCTATGATGTGAATTCCAGTTTATCCAGGCAGCAAAAACTAAATATACTGTACAGTATGTGAACATAAAACAATGAACTTGTTCATATTTATGTATGGACAAGCATTGTGTAGCAATCTGTTAATTAGCTGTCCAGTGTGCATGTCCAGTGTGCATGTGCTAGTCTACACTCTTGCACTTCTTTTTATGGTTATCATGAAATAATAGAATGCTATCTGTACAAGATAAACCAGAAATCATATGATATTTCTGGTCTGCACACAGTGATCTATTCCTACAGCTTTTACAGTATATCCTAGTTTTTAAAACTACCTTGATTATGAAGGTAAATCTTGAACTTTTCTATCTGTGTAGTTCTGTCATGTCATTTGTCTATATTTTTCTCTTGATGCAGGTCATGTAATTACATGTAGTGCTTTGAATTTATGTACTAAAGAAGGCAATACCTCCGTGAATAACCTATCCAAGCCGAGATGGCTCTGAGCCCACAGCAGTTGTTCCTGTAAACATTCAAAGAGTGATACACCTGATCCTTAAAAACTGATGTTCTTGTTCCCAACTTTCCAACAAGCAGAGACACATCTGTCTGTGGGAACTGTGAACACACACCACTTGCACATTAAAGAAACTTTTAATTTATTGCCACATTACAGTACAGTCGTGACTTCACTCCAATCCATTTCCACACATCTGAGACATGAAGCAGGTAGTCTGATCATGGCTCAGGTGTACTGAGAAGAATTTCTACTTTGATGGTATTCAAGCACTAGTGAAAACCTGAGATTAGTGCATTAGTGTAGCAGGGGATTATATGGAGAAATAAAGGTAGCTTTTACTCTCATAATTGTGTTCTGTTCTTTTGTACAATCAAAAGTCCAGTTTGACTTCAACACCCCTTATATAATTTGGACCCCATCATTAATATGCAAGTATCCTGAATCTTCTTATTCATCTTCCTATTTGGTCATCCTGTAATTTCATCCCACACCATAAAGTAACTGTGATATGAACCCTGTACTACATAATTAAATTTTTAGTAAAATAACATTGTTACAGGCCAGCATAATGTCGACCAAAAGCCAACAGTTAAAAACTAATATCAGGGCCTAATGTGTGCAGTATTTGTTTTAATTCAATGGTTAGAAGAATGATTGGAGTTTTGAGTCAGTGGCTTTTCCATAGTCTCATATCTACGTGTGCAAGTTAAACACTGTATCTTATCCATTCTTCCCCACATTAAAAAAACAAAACTACTTCTTTATAAAACAGCACTCCACATTTCAAGGATATTAAACTAAGAATGTGCAATGAGCTCACTGTTCTTGTCATTCTTATCATCTTTTGTCCTGTCTTTTTGTTCAATTTGTCTTTGTAATTGAACAAAAAGCAGTGACTGACAACAAAAAGGTCATCACTCTCTTTACTGTATAGCTGTGCATTGAGAGCGGAAGCCTGCTCTTATGTCACCACAGTATCCTGGCTGGGTGCCTGGTGCCTGGCTGGTGTGATACAGAGATAGAAGGAGTGATGGAGTGAGAGATAGAAGGAGAGGTGGAGGGAAACCGGCAGTCTGCAGGCACCCAGTCCGGAAACCCTGAGCGGACGACAGTTACCCAGCACATCCCCTTGAAGCTGATAGCACACACATTCACGTAACCTATGCTATAAAAGGACATGCCTTGAGACACATAAATACATTCAGCTTGATGATATTTCGCCTCTCTAAATAGGATTACACTTTTACAAAGAAAATTTAAAGGATTTGTTGCAGTAACTTATCAGTCATTCAACTGCTTTCCGTCAGCCCTTTATCATAGTTAAAGTAGAAATATGATGGTTGGTTTGAACAGGGTTTAAAGGATCTCTCTGTCACCTTGTGGCCAGAAGATGGCAGTTTTGTATTAGAGATAAACAGTGGAGGAGAATATGATTCAGGTCCAGCCCCATCACCTGATCCTATTTTACTTTCAATATTCCTTGCTACTCCACATATCACAAAAGAGCAAGACCTGTGTGTTTGAGTGAATTAGTGTGTTGTATGACAAAGTGAGGAAAAATCTGTTCATCTGACTTGAAGAACACTTATTTAGAGTCAAATATTTGTGACATGTTTATGCCTAAAAGCTATATTTTAAAATATTTTCACAGGTAAAATTGTATATTGTATATTTATGTATATGCTCTGTAACGTGCGTGTGTAAGGTGGGGTAATTTTTTTAATATATACTGTATATCTTGGTTATGTCCCCACAAAGACAGGAATATCTAACAAAGTTTTAAATTTTGTGGACATTTGTCTCGTGCTGAGAGGAAGAACTGATTTGCTTTTGCTTGTGTGTTTTTACCAAAAAACTAAAAACTGTTATTTCTAAAGAGCAAAAGGGTTTCTTTAGGTTACTGAGGTTAAGGTTAGAGTTAGGTGTAGCCATAACATTTACTGTTTGCATATTAAGAAAATGTATTATTAATAAGCAAACAGTAATGCACAATTATTCCGCCTTTTATACTAATCATAAAACATCGCCTGTGTGTGTGTGTGTGTGTGTGTGTGTGTGTGTGTATGTGTGTGAGTGAGTGTGTGTGTGTGCGCGTGTGTGTGTGAGTGAGTGTCCGTTGGGGGCACCTGTCCCTCAGAGTGGAGAGGGATGTGTGTCTATAACACACACATTGCGGTGCACCAGCGCTCCGTTTCATACCGGAATTCAGCAAGCAACTGTGTATCCTGATGTGGTGAAAACCAGGCCTTGCAAAGCACCCTGGGTAAAGGGGGGAGGGTTATACATATCACAGTACTACAGTACATCTAAGAAAAAAAAAAATCTTACACCCAAAACACATATGAACCCTTGTCCAGGTCCCTGTACACACAAAGGTACACACACAAAGAAAATGTGCACTGATTTTTGCAAGAAATCACAGATACTCCAATCAGCACAATCATCCCTTTAAAACTGATGGCTCACATTAAGATGGCTTAATGAGTTACATCATAAATCAAGCCTACATGTTTTGTATAACTGTGTTAATATTTGAAAATATATTTGGGATATATATGTGGGATGAATACAGGATAGTCTTTATGGTAGAAGCTCTTAGAAAGTACAGTTTTACAGTATCCACTGACCAAAGGGCGAGTCTCAGGCAAAAAAGTTTTAAGAGAATATCTTCAGGGTATCCTTGCACGAGCATCGGCAGCATAACTGGAGAAAGGTCCAAGCAGAAGTAAAGCATCAGGATAAATCAGTCAGGTCCGGAGGGTAAGAGGAAGCACAGCAGTAGATGTGTTTCAGGATCTGGCAGCACCATCACATCAGACAGCAGGAGCATGTATGAAGCTTGACAAGGAGAGAGAGCGAGAGAGAGCAAGAGAACAGATTAAAAGGTATGTTTATTTTACATGCCATACTTTGTAATCAGTGAAAGCAGGAACTCAACATCAACCGATTCAGCTATGTCATCAGAAAATCAAGTCAATGCTGGGAGAACCTCTTAAAGGTTCTATGTGGATTTGAGAGTTTCTCTTTTTTTTAGAAACGTTATTATCAAATGTTCATATCTCAGACAATCATCAACTCTTTAGTACAGATGTATAAATGTACTGTATAAGAATATACTTATTTCCATAAAATCTTAAACTTTTGTAAAAGTTGGTTGAACCTGTCTGATGACATTTGACATTGTGTCAAATTTGTTATTACATCTGACACTGTACATCTTGGTATAACATGCAGGAAGACATAGTAATATCTAGCTATCAATAGTTGTGACAATGTTAACTAAATTTCATTATTTATTTTTTTTTGCTTTACTGCCTTGTATAATTATACCTAGATGGTTTAAAATAGGAAAAATGGCTATAACAGTAATAAATAACACGTGGGGTCAACTGTGATTATTCTTGTTATTTTTTATGGAACAAGGACCACATGAGCAATAGGCTATTGGTGCAATACAGCATAATAGCAACTTCCTGTTGCTCTCTGTGCAGGAAATGGACAATAAGACACTGAGGTAAGCAGAAGTTGTACAATTTAGTGACACTGATTGTTAAAGGACCTTATTATAAAGGTTGTTAAAAGTTTTTAGCCAATTAACTCTAGAACCAAGTAAACCTGTTGTAGATATCCTGTATATACAGTACAGAGCATCTGAGCATCATCAGATTGCTTATAATACCATATGAAAAAAACAAAAGACAAAGTACATTTTTTTTTGTAATTGATTTTAAAAGGTAAAACTCTCATATATTCTTGACTCATTACACATAAAGTGAAATATTTTTTTTCATTTTGATGATTGACGATTATAGCTCATGAAAATCAAAAATCCAGTATCTTAAAATATTAGAATTCTCCTGAGAATAATAAAAAAAATATTTACAGTACAGAAATTCTTAAAAAGAAAAAAATATATCTTTGCAATCAAAACTTAGTTTGGGCTCCTTTAATTATGAATTACTGCATCAGTTCGGTACGCCATGGAGGCGGTCAGCACTGCTGAGGCATTACTGTAGATCAGGTTGCTTTGATAGCAGCTTTTTTTTCATTTTCTTTTTGAATGCCTTAAATGTCACCACATTCACACTGAATTCTTTACAAAATTCAATAAAATTATCCCCGGATTTAAGTGCCTCCCAGAGCCCGAAAAACTGCTCACTAGCAGCACAGTACACACACAAGCCGGCAGGTGAGGGGCAGTGAGTGACCACAGGTTTCTCAGTTTTGGGTCAGTTACCATTCTCAGATAGTCTGCCATTCTGTACTGACTGTTTAAGGCCAGATAACACTGCATCTTAGTCTATAGTTTAGTTTGGATTTTCCAATAACTTAAATACACCACTTTAAGCAATTTGGATTGTGTGCACTCTGGGACCATTACATCCAAATGAAATGCAAAATTTGCTTTCATTCGAAAAAAGAACTTCACACCACTGAGCAATGGTTCAGTTTTTTTTCTTCTTAGCCCAGGTAGGGCACTTCTAAAAAATTTTCTGATTCAGGAGTGGTTCAATACTACGATTTCAGCAGTTATACAGTAACTCATTTCCTGAAGATGTGCATGACACAGTAGCTCTTGATGAACAGATTCCAGCCTCACTCCTACCACACTTTTCCCTTCCAGTCAACTTTCCATGAATATGCTTCAACACAGCACCTTTTGTGAAGATTGTGAATGATCATCTTCTGGTCAAGTTAGATATCTTCCCCATGCATGTACTGAACTAGACCTAGAAACACACAGTATGTATACTGTAACAATACATCGCATACTTGAAATATTCTAATATTTTGAGATACTAGATTTTTGATTTACATGATCTGTAAGCATTAATTATCAAAATTAAAATAAATTAGAAAATTAACTTTTTCATGATAATCAAATTTTTCAAGATGCACTGTATATGTACCTTGCTGTACAGTATATAATATTTATCTACCATTATACAGTATACCAGTGTTATAGGTATATTTACCTATTATTATAATTGTTTCACAATTATAATTAAGAAGTATACAAAAGTCATGACTGAGTGCAAATGCTTTAAAAAGTTCATTCTGGGATGGAAAGATTTTTAAATGCACCTTTATTACACAGTTTCAAAGTATCTATTAAACAGAATTATTATTTTTTTAAGTTTAAAAAATTAAAGGGTGTTTTCACTTGTAAAATGTCTAGATGCACATGAAATAAAGTTTTAATGTTTCACTATTATCCTATTAATAAATGAGTAACCATTTTGTTGGAATATGTATATGTCAGTGAACTAACCTGGAGTGACCAGAAAACGGAGCTTAAGCGGTTAGCCCTTTGTAGCGTGGATGGTAAACCCA
>JAQMYJ010000037.1:15473766-15488272 GCA_030014305.1 Clarias laeviceps
GTAGAAAATAAATCACTAAACAAAAACAAAGAAATTTGCAAGTGACCCCAAACTTTTGAATGGTAGTGTATATATATATATATATATATATATATATATATATATAAAACGTTTTTTCTATGCAAACACTGCATTTTATGGGGGGTTATATTAGAATTACACAGTCACAATATCTGAGTGTTGCAAAAGTGGTACAAAAGGCAACCAGAAGACTCCTGTGAAAGCAGGATTTTACAGTTCACTTACATGCTATGAAAGTACTGTGTGTGTGTGTGTGTGTGTGTGTGAGAATGATAAAACTTTGAATGTTGCAAAAGTGTTGTGCTATTTGGTTCTTGATAATGCCACTTTCACCATTTCCTCAATGATATGACAACAAAATAGTGTATTAATTTCAATAATTAAAAAAAAATAACACATTGAACAGCATTACTGTTTACCTCCCTTCAGTGAAGATGAAATGTTCATATATTATACTCATTTCACTAAATAAAATGATATTTATCTGATTTGAGAAATGCCCAGTACAGTGATTCTGATTCTTTGTCATGTACAGGCTTTGTGTTTTAATTAATAGCCATGTGGTCTAATTAAAAGAATGAGCTCCATCAGGTGTGTTTGCGATGATTATTGGCTCCAGGAGAACATCTTGTCGAATATACACACTTTATTGTCAGTGCAACAATGTTGAGACATCCAAACAGACACGTGTGACTGTGAGCTGCACACACCCCTGAGACACAGATGTTATCAGTGTGATGAGGAGATAAGAAGAATGACTGGCACACTGGACTCCAGAGGGACTTAGACACGAGATAACACTGAAAGACTCAGGTGACGTTTACTTTTTTTTCTCTGGAGGAGATCTGATGGAAACCATTTTGATTCTTTTAGAAGGGGCAGTCTGGTTCGTTGTTGTGTCTCTTAATACCCTATGTAATACGTTCATAAATTCTGATTAAAATTTGCTATTACAAGAATAGCAAATTAAATCTTGAGAACAATGCCATGAATATTCACATACAAAGCAAAAAGCAAAAATAAGCTTAATAATTCTTGCCATTATTATTGTTGAAGTAACTATTATAGTTATAATTAAATAACTGTCAACCCAATAGTACTGATTAATAGCTAAATAACAGTTGCTAACTTGATCGGTATCAGCTATAATGTTAAACTTATAACTATGGTAGAGTATTTGTCCAATGCTTTACAGAGCAATTATGTAATTTCAAATTACAAGCTCTTGTATGCCTGTAAGATGATGTAGGTGTAAAAAGTATCAGCTAACAATAGCAAGCAAAAATCATTGTTTAGCTGTCAAATGAAGTTTACTTATGTAGTGAGTGGACAGAATTCACCTGACCTCTGTAACATTAAGCTGAAATGCTCTTTTAGTCTCATATAAGTCTGTCCAAACTCATTAATGCCCTAATGTGTAAATGTCATTAAACAGAACGGTGACACTTAAAATTAAATCACAGTTATGACTTAATTAAAAAGTAAAAACGACAAAATATAAGGGTTGATTTTTGATCATATTTGTAATGATCAACTATTTATTAATGTATTCCCATATTATTTTACTCAATAGGCTACTATATGATGGAGTGTAAATAGGTACAGTGTTTAATGTGCACTTAAACACTGTATCAAAAACTATAATACAAAAAAATACCACATTTCAATTGATCAGGTAAGCAAGCTATACATTACTGTAAATTGTAATACATATACAATAAGCATCAATTTCTTGATCTGAAAGATCTTCAATATTTGAAATATGAAGAGCTCAGACCAAATGCTAATAGCTAGGTAAGTAAAAGTGCACTGAATTGTTATTTACTGAAAATTAGCATAAAGCATTTGCAAGGTCTGGCCCAACAGGTGTGTGTTTACATCTGTCCTGAATGAAACTGGGGCATACGAACCGTCCCACCCTAGAAGACATTTGTTTTCTTTCTTTTCTCTTTCTTTTACTTTTTCCCCTTCATTTACGTATCATTCTGTTTCGGGGGTAAATTAATTCATCCCTCTGTGTGAAAACAATCCCTCCTTTCAAATGGCGAGCGCCAACTGTAAATGCTCAATTCCTCTCTCCTGGGATGTTGTTGTGTTCCGAACATTCGTAGGGGTGTGTGTAAGAGAGAAAGGTTTGTTTATGTGTGTATTCTGTTGCGGGTCTCTCAGGACACGGTGACAGATCTGCTGTCTTGCTCTACCACCCTCCTTCTCCATTCTTTCCTTTCCCATATCCTAGTGGTTTTGAGGCTTTGTGCTGAGGGATTTTTTTCTAGGTAGGACAGAAGGCAGAAGGTTCGACTCTTGTATTATCACAATGGCAGAAAAACATGTATGTACTGACACTTTACTTATAGAACGCAAAATCACCCAATCATGCCAACAATTTTTAATAAATGTTTCTTTTCTTGGATATAACATATTTAACTAATAATGTGTTGCTAGTTTAAGGTGATTCTTTTATTCTTAAAAATGATTAGCATTGCTTAATCTACACAATTTATAACACATGCATAACTGATCTCAGATCTATGACTGAGATCGTAATTCACTCTCCATTTCTATTGACTAACACTAAATTAGAATTGTACTGTTTTTAGGTTAAGGTATTTAACTTATTCACTCTTAAAATTGTAGAAGAAAGATACTGTATAAGAACATGGAACTATGACACAAAAATGAAAAAAATCAAGAAAGATAGAAAGAAAAAAGTTCACTAGATTTGCGATAAGCACGCTGACAGTCAAATATTTGCAAAATGTGTAAAGGGGAGCAAGAGGCACACTCACCAAGGAGCATTAGAGAAAGCTTCACTGACATAATAAATATACACACAAACATGATTAGATAAAAAAATCTGACCTCCACCAAATATGAATTTAATGCAAATCTATTTGATTTGCTTTTAATAAATGTGGATTTTCATGGATAAAGCAACCTGAATGTTTTATCAGGCATATCGTATAAGCATAATTTTATGCCACATAATGGTGCTGACGTGTAACTAAAGAAATATTATAATATTGCAAATATTAATGTTATAATCACACCTGTTATACACACACTCTATATTCACTTTGCTTCATTGTATTGTGTTTAAGCCATATGACTCTTTGTGGTTGGATTATAGGCTTTAAAGAGAGGCACTCCATAAATGAGCACACTGGGAGTGTGTGTGTCCATGTACTATACTCCCATTGAGGCTGAACCCAGCTAAAGAGAGGGAGAAAGAAAGAAGGGCATGCCTCTGGGTGTATCTGGTTTCCTAGTTTCAACAATAAAGCATTGACAGTTTCAGATTTGACTTCAGGTGATTGTGCACATGCACATGTACGAATTACAAGGAGGAGAAATTGTGCTCGTACAGCATAACAGCATTATTAGATATTTAAAAAACAATACAAATTATTTGGCTCAGATGCAAAACACATAAAGTATTACCTGTCTTGTCTGAATTAAAAATAGGAATCATAAATGTTAGGGGGGAAAAATATATATACTATATATATATATATATATATACTGTATATACTTATATATATATATATATATATATATATATATATATATATATATGCACTGCTCAAAAAAATTAAGGGAACACTTAGTCCCGGTTTGACTTGAACGCCCCTCATTTGTGTATGTAAGGTTCAAGTCAAACCAGTCAAGCCAGGACCTTTTCATTTTGAGCAGTATATATACAGTAGGTGCTACTCTCCACTCTTTTGCTCAAACTACTGAGTTTCCTTTAATAAAAATGCATGTGCCAATGAAAGGGTTTTTTCATATATTTAAATGATCTTTGTACATAAACGTGTTACTCTGACACTCTGCTAATTGTTTGTTTAGAGAGAGACTATAATTGGATAGATGTAATTGAATTACTTTGTTTAGATAAGAGAGAAAGCCCACTAAAGCAGTTAGTCAAGTTACTAACGGATACAGGAGGCTTTTAGCTCACTAGCATATGTGATTGATGGGTTTGAAAAGGTATTTTTGTGTTTAACTGTGTGACCCTGCACAAAACGCAGGGTCACACTGTTTATTAGCTAAGTTGACAAATAGATGTGTTTTTGCTGGACAGAATATAAAAAAATAAAAATTAAAGATGAGATCAATAGTGTGTTTTAAGAACCTTAAAAATTGACTACTGAGTCTACAAAAGCCGTGTGTTTCATTTAGAAAATTTAATACCTTCCACTTTATGTTCACTTTCAATTATTTTATCATCATCTGCAAAAACTACTCCATAATGAAAAAGAATCTCAGAGCATTAGAGATGATGACCAATTCATCTGGCTTCCACTGATCATTCCTGATGAAGGTATGAAGTATCAAATGAAGGATACCAAAACTTTTCTGAAGAAAATATCTGCAGCCTTATAAGTTCAAAAGAACACAATGTCTGACAGTCTTAAACGGAAAAGGCTCTGTGTGGAGAAGAGAACACCTGCTAGAGACACATAAAGGTCACAAGAAACAAAATACAATTTGGAAAAAATGTGGCTTTGAGTCTTTTAAGTGTCACAGCCAAAAGCCTGTTTGTCACAGCCAAAACCTGATTAAACATCTTTGTGGAAACCTGAAAATAAAACCTGAATTCTCAGAGGTTCTGCATCAGGAAATGAGAGAAGAGTTCCATATCATGATGCGCCAAGAATGTAGCATCACACCCAAGAAGACTAAAGGCTGTAATTGCTGCTAGTGAATAAAGGGTCTGAAACTTGTGTGTGCACTGATTTCAGGGTCCGAAACTTGTATTTCATTTATAATAAATGTACAGATTTTTTTGTGAAAAAAAAAAAAAGTTATGGTACATGTTAATGCAGTAAAAGACAATGAGCAAGATTAAAATAATGAATACTTTGCTTCCAAAATCACTAAGCGATACTCAATTATCTGTACAGAGACATCCAGAATTGGCAAACTAATCCATAGATTGATCCATTGACTTTGTTGTGTAATTTAGCATCTAATTGATAAAAAGTGACAAGATGTCAGTCTAAAACACACACACACACACACACACACACCATATGAGAATGCATTAACCAATAAAAAAATATATATTTTTATGTTCAATTTACACAATTTTAAGTTTCAACACAAAGTGTCAGAAACAATACACTGCAAAAGACACAAGAGACAAAATCAACCAACAAATACAAAAACACAAAACCAAGACACAAGGTAAGCAAATACTGCAAACCTTGACAGAGAACTAATTTTGTAGTATTTTATCATTTATATATTGGGCTAATCTCCTCAGGTGCTTCCCTTTGAAATAAGATTATATCTTCCATCGAAATCCCCATTCTAAGCATATATGAGGGGTGTTTGATGTGCGTGTATGTGTGTGTGTGTGTGTGTGTGTGTGTATGTGTGTGAGACGAAAGGTGGCTGTCTTCACAGTAATCTGACAGTGCCCTCCTACCCAAGTACAGTTCTTGAAACAGACACCAAACCTTTGAAATTATGCCGACTGTGTTTGGAGAGGGATTTGAATGAAAACAATTTTAGTTTCTGGGGGTTTTGACGCTTCTCTTAAAAGATTACAGCCTTCTATCCCCATCAGCATAGAAGAAAAACACTAGAGTGCAGAGTTGTGATTTTACTCTGAGTCTCTGGGTGTTTGGCTTCCAACGTTGATTTTTTTTCAACCTAAGGTGAAATAACCCAAAAACATACAGGAACTGAAGATAGCTGCAGTAATGGTCTGCCAGGATAACACCATCTGGTGATGACTATGGGTCCCAGACTCCAGGCAGACATTGAGTGCAAAGTTTAGTTTATGATTATCTTAGCTTGTCCAATTACTTTTGAGCCAGAACAGGACACCCATATGCGGGTCTTCAAACTGTTGCCACAAAATTGAAATCACAGAGAGAAACTATGTTGTGGAGATTTTAATTCAGCCTGTCACTTGGATAGAGAGGGTGAGTGACTGCAATCCAAGATGACCCGGTCTCGGATCAAGCAGTGATCTTGCTGTCTCTCTGTTGTACCAAGAATTCATAGAATGTTAATAGACAACTGTCCGCGTACAAAAAAGATAATGTTCATGTTTCATAAGATCTCTCTGTCTCTTTCTCTCTCATACAAACATACTCATAATTCTCACAGTAGACTCTGCTAATGTTGGTGATGACTAACACACAGTCTGTTACCGTATCACACTTAAATCTCATTTGAGGTTGAGTCAAGGTTCAGGGCAAAGAAAGCAGCCAATCAGAAGTTTTAATCTCAAGGGACATTTTCTGTTTTCATTTCCTCACTGGTTGTTTTTCTTTTTTTACTCCACTTTCCATTCTCTGTACTTGTTTAGGAATATTAAACAGGTGCTGTGCAGAACTTTCCTGATGAAGGACCCCCGATTAGAAAGGTTAACAGACTCAAGCTGTCGCATATCTCAAAAAGATTCTCCTCCCTCGCTCTCTCTCTCTCTCACACACACACACACACATAGTTCTGATGCCCTGCAGTGTTTAGCAGGATATTCACTCTATCTTCCTGCTGTAATTAATTAAACAAATGTAAGTCTCCTTTACTTCATTAATGTTAGTACAGAATACAGGAAAGGCCTGAGACACACACGCACAATCTCACATGCGTGAAAGGTATAACCACAGCATTTCTGAAAGAATGTTGAGATTTCAGGAAAAAACACATTCCAAAACAAGCCTGCTGTTTTATGTGTAATACTAAAATGCCACCTAAGTAACTATAGCAAAACACCCTTAATTATATGCATCAGGCTATACACAGTATTTAACAATTAGAATAAAAACATTTCAAAGCATATGAATAAGACAGAAAAGAAAGCCTTTGATAAATTATTATTTTCCCCAGTTCTGGGTATTTTATTGAAGGGAAACTACAGCAACATTTTAAAGTAATAAAAAAAGCCAACCAGAGGTTTACGTACACACCTCCTGCCACACTCATATGCACAGCGCCCCATGTGGCTGCCCAGATCATTACCTAGTGCTTGAGTCTCTATAATAACAATCGGTGCTCAAGAAATCAAGACTGAACCATCTTTTTATGGGGATCATAAATATATCTTTTAAAATTCAGATGAATGGTTATAGGCTGAGAGTCCACTTTGGCATCCTCCTCTTTAGGCGCTTCACTTTTAGCTCCGCCCTTTCCCTTTTTCTTGGAGGAAGAAGAAAGGAGCTGCTTTGTTTCTTCTTTTAGGCCCTCTGAAGGAATAAAGAGAAACAGTAAGAGGTCTGCATAAGCCTTAGGACATTGTAAACAAAGAAAGCTAATCTTTAGATCTGGCCTAAAATATATTTCAAAAACAGCCACAATTTAAAATAATAAAAAAACAATAATAAATGTGCACAATATTATGTGAATTATTATTTTGTATATCATCTGATTTTGTCAATAGTTTTAAGCACCGCTGTAACAACATCAGTAATAACAGTGCATTGTTTGCATTGTGCTTTGTTATTACTGATGTTGTAAGTGCCCTCACTATTATAATTAATTTATAGTAGTTATTGTTGGTATTTCTTATTAAAAAAACTTAAAATAAGTGATTATGTAGCTCAAACCTCTACCAGCTCCACAATCCAAAAAAATAATCATCTAAACCACAGGTAAAAGTTAACACATAAAAAGGAATTGGACTGGTTATTACAATGAGTCAAGTCAAATCTGGACTTCTGATTGTGCAGAATGACACATTTTTGATAGTAAAACTACCTTTATTTCTCTATCTAATCCCCTGTTACACTAATGCACTTATCCCAGTGTGTCACTAGTGATTTGATACCATCAAAGAAGAAAGTTCTCTCAGTATGCCGGAGCCATGATCAGACTAGCAACTCCTGTAATGACCATAACAAGTGGAAATGGCTTGTAGGGAGGTTGGGTCTATATGTTGGATGTGGCAATAACTCCCAGAGGCGTTTCTGTAATATGCAAGTGGTGTTCGTGAATGATTGTGTGTACAGACAGATGCGCCTCATCTGCAAGTTGGCAACAAGTTATTTGTCGATTTTCAAGGCTCAGGCATTCACTCATGAGCCGCCTTTTACAGCTTTTAGAGGTTTTACAGCTTCATTCATGTGAAACTTCATCACAAGTTCTGATTTGAATTGAATCCCCCCTTGTATACTCCTGTAGTTGATATAAAAGTTCAAACACTGCTATAAAAGACTTAAGAGTTGCCCAGGTTTATTTAAATCTAAGAAAGGATAAATTTACCCATTATTCCGTTTCATCTGCTTTAAGGAAACAAAGGAGTTTGCAGGAAATAGGTATACATGTACACATGTTTAAAGTCGACTGTGATTAGACATCGTATTATGGCAGTGTGTGTGGGTGTGTTTCATACCTGGAACTCTAATTTTGATTTTGCCACTCTGTCCAAAACCACCCTCAATTACCCCTGTCTCTCCTGAAGAAAGTGTGACCTTCAATCCTACAAACAGCTGAAGGTTGGTCTCTTTCTTGAACAGGTTTTTACCAATCAGAGTGTAGTCGTCAGTCACCTGGTCAAAAATAGACAGAGTTAATACACCACACATCTTTCTTAACTACGAGTAGCATAAGACTATAAATATATAATAACTAGATATACGTGACTTGGACATGGACATTAGGAAGACACCAATCCTGATAACAAGCTGATGCTGACAGTTGACCAAACCAACTCCCTCACCTTTCAGTTCCTATATTAGAAATGTGTTCTCACATAATTTTTGTGATACTCAGTGATTATAACACACAGCCGACCACAACAGTGATAAACTTGACAGGTTAACATTAGATATTTGTTTGAAATGATTGATTTGATGCTACATTAAATCAGGAGCTCAGTGTTTGATATATTTTCATCCCGTAAACCTGGTGGTGATCTCAAGTTTACAATTTTCAACAATTTTTTTTCTGATAATTTACTGAATAGTTAAATGGTGATACTGAAGTTGAAGCCTTTTACTTGTCTAAACAGTCACAGTGCACTTAGAGATATTCCCTGTTTCAAAATATGGTCAGCTATAAAATGAGGCATATACACTCTAAGTATGTACGCATCATTTAATTTATTTATGGTCTTGATGTGGATATATTTAAGATTTCGAATTATCAACACTAAATGAATTCAGCTTAGTTTTATTCAGTCATTTTTACATATCAGTGAATATAGACTATATAAACTAGAGCACTGATTTCTTGCAAAGTGCAATAAAACTGAATATTATAATCAATATGGAACTAAATAATTGTGACGATCATTAAAATCATAACTATACACTAGGATCACCATCCGATACAATATTATCACGATACCTACGTGCTGATTCGGTTTGTATTACGACTCTGTTAGTATCATGATTTCATAAATATCCCGATTCAAGATCGTATATATAGTTTAGAATCATAACAAAATCTCATATGTGTGTGTATGTATATATGGGCGAATAGATTACCTACAGGATTTTAGAGGAACATTTTACCACCTCGAATGCAGACATATTGAAGTTAACTATTAATTTTTTTTAATCGATCCTGAAGGCAGTGTCACACTAAGGAATTGTGATACATGACTAAATCTATCATTTCTCCCTCTTACCATACACTGACTATAACTACATCATAACTACTGTACATACAGTAAAAACTTGCGTAATTATAGAGCAGGACATTGTTACCCGTTCCACGGCTCCTTCTTTGTGCTTGTCTTTACTGATTTTGAGTCTGGGCAAAGCACTGTTCACATAGTTTTTATCCTCGAAGCCTTCCAGCAGCTTTCCATGGAAAGCAAGTCTGCATGTGTTACTGTGGATATCAGAGTCGAGGCGTGAGCCAATCACCAAACAATGCGGCGGACATGTGACAGGCCGCTCAAACTCTAATAGTGCCCACTGTGCTGGATCCTGATCCTTGGCTTCTCCTTGACCAGTCAAATACTCCTCCTGATGGCAAAACTCCCAGTCATATGAGAACGCCTCGGTGCTCTGTTCAGTGTGAGACGCTGCTCCTGAGTCAGCGCTTAGAGAAGCCTGGCTGAAGAATGACACACGTGCCATGACCGTCTCGTGTCCGATGGTGATGTGGAATTTTGCACGGCTGCCAAGAGCACCACGGTAATACTCGATCTTGCGTACAGAACTAATAGCAGCATGAATGGTATGCAGTGATTCAGGTGTACACACCACCCCTCTCTCTAGCAGCTTTGGGTCAAACTGTGTGACACACACTCCGACCCGATCTCCTTGCATGGCACTAGGAACTGGCTTACGAAACATCTGGACAGACTTCACCTTCCGGGTAACCTAAGGATCACAGCAAAGCGCACAATAATGAAAAATAACACATATTTTGAGATTTAATGTTTGAGTCGTCCTCAGTTATGTTAAGATTAAAAATTACTATAGTATATTCAAAAAACTTACAGACACCTGTATGTCAGAATATAATAAAACAACAAACTGCTGACTAAATGTAAACATAAAACATTGTGTATTCAGTTGTTTTTTTAATGGTAAAATAACATCTGGCATTAGTTCATGTTAAAATGGGTAACTTTTTTCACACTTGTTTGTGGCATATTTTATGAGATTGGCTACTGTGGTGCATCAGCATAATAATTTAAAACACAATCCTCAAGTAATTTATCAACTTCAACCCCCTTTAAAAAATATATATTTCCATCCCTCTTTAACCTTTTAGCGAGGGTTTCAGAAGCCCTACTAATCAACCAAGAGTATAGAAACACAATACAGATGTGCGCTGTTCGCATGTACCTTGAGCGCAGGTATCTCTAGTGTATCATTGACTCGCAGAGCCCCCTGCAGGATGGTGCCTGTAATGACCGTTCCCTGGCCACGGATTGAGAAACAGTGATCCACTGCCATTAGCAAAGAGCCAGATGGGTCTCTTTGAGGTAGGAACGCCTGGGATTTTAGCAGCTAAACAAAAATATTAATATTTAATATGCTATTAATCAGATGATGACTCTAGATCCTAAGACACCAAACAGACAGTCAAGATGATAAGTAGCTAAATTGTGATAAGTACTGAAATAAATATACACCTGCAAGAACCAAATGGTCTCACCTCTATGAGCTCAGTGATTCCCTGTGCTTCAGCTGTGTCTGGAGCCTCAGGTCCCCCTGGCTTTGCTGCCACAGCAATGACTGGGCAATTTCTAAATCTACTCAACCGTGACGTGAAAAAAGTAACGAAAAGTACTGATTGGTCCAGATACAGGTTTACAATCATACTTTCAGAAAATGTTATGAACAAACTACATTTAATAAAATGTTGCAATAATTATTATGTACATTATATATGAAATGCTAAAGATTAACTAGACACAGAATATACAGTATTTAATGTCTGTTAATGTGTACCTAGTGTTTTCCAAAGTTTTGTGCATCCTCTTGGTCATCTTCTCAATGGAACTTTGTCTCTTGTCACTGGGCAAAAGGTCTGTTTTGTTGAGGATGACGATCATACGTGAACAGGTGAGCTGACCAATCAGGAGACACTCTGCTGTCTGCGTCTGCATCCCTTTTACAACATCAACTACTAACAGCATCAGGTCAATGATCTGAGCCCCTAAAGAAACACGCAAATAAACAATTGAGACAAAAGAATATGAGAAAAAGACAATTTTTTTGTTTTATTAAAAGAAGCTCAGCAGGCTGGAGAAATAAAAAATGTTTGAAGTCTTAAACATCACACTACTACATTATGTAACCACACATGCTCATCAAGCACAGAGTTAATCATTGTTATTGCTACTGACTCTTTCCTCTCTCAACTGTTTCTTGTTATGCAACTTTCTTGCCACCTTCTGGTCATAACCGGAAGTGCAAGCTCTTGGATTGGAATATAGTGGTTTAAAGGTAAAAGCACAGTTAACCTGTACGAAAATGAACTGTAAGGAGAATATGAAACAAAACAGAAGTTAATTACAGAACCTATTCACACTTCAGTCTATGTGACAGTCGTTGCATGTTGCAAAATGATAAGATTATATCCTGCAGTCTTCTTTCTGATCAAAACTTAAGACTTGAGAATTCACTTTTTCAAGCTAATCAGTAAAGCATGCACTTGAGATTTATTTATCTGCATATGATCTTTGGCACTCACTCACCGCCAATGATAGTGCGAATGAGGGAGGCATGTCCTGGACAGTCCACCAGTGTGAACTGCAGACTGTCATATTCCGCACAGCTCTGTCTCAGGTGCTCTGGCAGGGGAACCGTGAAAGCGCTGAAGCCCAGGTCCAGGGTAATTCCGCGCTCTTTAGACTGTGGGTTCTTGTCGAAGGCCGCCGTGGACGCGGTGCTGCTCAGAGCTCGAGCCAGAGACGTCTTTCCACTGTCCACATGTCCCAGTACGCCCACGTTAAAGTTCAGAGTTTTGTGGAGACCGTCCCCCGGCGCCGGCTCGGGATCTGCCATATCAAGAGATCTCTGCGACTCTGACTAGTGAAGTGATGTCGATCAGTCAGTTCTGTGCCTCAGCAGACTTTGACCTGAGAGCGACTGTTGCAGATCTTTATAAACGAAAAAAAAGCTGTCAATAATATGTTAGTGTATTTATGGAGTATATTATATTATTAAATACTTTCGTTTCAATTCACGTCAACAAAGATCCGTTAGTTTATTACACAACGCAAGACTGCTCGAAAGTTTTGTAATTTGACAGATTCACTTCCGGTGTCACCATAAAAAAAATCCGGCTGAAACTATTGATCAGTCTGTTCAGGTTCCAAATAGTTTAGATCGACTTGTTATGTTAAGTGTTTTCCTACAGTAATTCTGCTATAATTATTTGAATAATGGCATTTGTTTAAAGTATTGGAAATTTGCCTGGGTATTGTTAAAGCAGATTCCAAGTTAACAATGGATATTATATATTTAAAAAGGAAGTATTTTAAACGTGAATATGTTTCGTTTCGGTCATGCTTAATTTATAAATTAATATAATAATAAATATTAAAAACTAAATATACTCCTAAAATATTTAAGGAAAAAATTACGCGAAATCGTCGCCGGTTCATTATGACTCTTCAGTCCCTCACACAAAAAGGGACGAAATCATCCAATCGGCACACAGTTACGGATATTCGTAGCCAATCATCACACGGCGTACACTAACAGAGGTGAAGAGGTGAAAAAAGTTTTTACACACCTTCTCCTTCAGTGTTTTTTGTTACAGTATTTATAATATCCTCAACATTGTACATAAATACTGAAGATATCCAAACTATGAAAGAACACTGTAGAAATATGTATTCAACAAAAAGTGTTAAACAACCCAGAATTTATTTAATATTTTAGATTAGTAATTTTTTCAATGAAAACTACATGTTTTTTAATTCACAGGTGTGCCTTCTCAAGATTTATTTTGTGATATTCCTTTTTTAAGAGTACAAAATCAATATCTCATCAGAGATATTGTACTAATTATACAATAGGTAGGCAGGTAATTATAAGCAGGATGCAAATAGGACACAGTAACCTTAACAGCACACACCATATTATAGGAAAAGTTGTGGGTGGCTTGAATGAGCAGAGTCATGAGAAAGAGACAATAGAACATATACTAGTTATATATCAAGTGCAGGAAATACAAGCAAGGAATAAAAGAGATGATGGCACACCTAATGGATTTTGGAAAAGCTGAAGACACTGTGAAATGTGTTTTAGAAAATGGAGAAAGAGGACTAGGTATAAGGTAGAAAATATTTCCTGGGTTTCTTCAGGGCGACGGGACTAGAAAAGAGAATTTGGACTGAAAGGAAGGAGAGCGAGATCATGACCAGAAGGTGGCGGTAATGCAACATAGTGGATGCCAACCGCCGGTAAACACCAAGAATAAAGTAGGTACGCCTTCCCGATATTTCCATGGTAACCCGTGTGTTTGGAGTCGCGCGGATTTTAATGGTGAAAGCAGGTGGTTGATGTGGGAGCGAGTTTCCTCGCTTGCGTAAAGCTTTGTTATTACAGATAAAGCCATGAACATCGAGGAGGTGAAAAGCACAACAAAGACCCAGCGCATTGCGGCTCACAGCCATGTGAAAGGTCTCGGACTGGACGAAGCCGGCTATGCTAAGCAGACTGCATCTGGTCTTGTGGGCCAGGAGGCCGCCAGAGAGGTAGCGGACTGTGCTAACTAGCTAACGTTAGCTAACGCTGCATACAGCCAGTTCACTGAATGAAAAGATAGAAGGATGGATAAACCTAAAACATATACAACAGATAAATGCCAAGAAGAAGCTAATTCTGTCAGTTTAATATAGAGCTGAATATTTAGATTTTTGAGCATGGAGACTAAAATTGTGTTGTATTGTGATATAAAACAACAGCAGAACACACTTATGGAATTGCTCATTCTCCTTAGTTTAGATAGTTAGTGTATACTGGCAAAATGTCTCTGTAATATATGGGACAAAATGTTTTTCAGGCTTGTGGGATCATTGTAGACATGATTCGTTTGAAAAAGATGGCTG
>JAQMYJ010000037.1:15499688-15513426 GCA_030014305.1 Clarias laeviceps
AGGTTGGTGATGTCATCTACATTGAAGCAAACAGTGGAGCAGTAAAGGTAAGGACAGGACACAACCTGCTGCTGTTTCTACTGAACACTTACTAGTTTAAGGCATTGAGGTACCATGTAGGGCGTGCAGGTGGATTGAACATCTAGCAGAAGAAACTTTAATCTCTCATACAAACATCTTGCGTACACAAGCAGTCACTGTAGCCCAAAGTCACATACAGTACTGTTTAAATGTCTTGAGCTGCTAATTTCTTCATATTTTGCTTCCAAAGAGACTTTCTTGTATGTTTTAATATAGTTATGACAATAGTAATCCAGGCTTCCTGAAGGATTTTTCAGTTGGCTTTCATTTTCATTCTAATCCCAGTACCTGATCAGCAATGAAGTTCCTCCTAAAGTTGTTACATGAACAACCAATTTTTCAATTCTATTTTTAGGCACTTTGCAACCTGATGCAATAAATCATGTTCTCATTTTTTACATGTTTCATTCTTTAAATCTGCAGATTTTCTAATATCTTATGGCCAAAACTTTGCAAAGAAATGTTTGAAGCAAAAAGAGAGAGAGAGTTCAGATGCTTGTTCATGTGTCTGCTCACTGACTGGATGCTTCAACATTTTCCCAATTTCTCTTCGAACTATGATCCCCATGTCATGTTTAGAGCTGTCATTGGTCATTCTGTAGTCGCAATGTACTGTTTTGGATTAACAGAGACAAGGACGCTGTGACACATTTGCAACAGAGTTTGACTTGGAGGCTGAAGAATACGTTCCATTACCCAAAGGAGATGTACACAAGAAGAAGGAGATTATACAAGATGTCACACTACACGACCTGGATGTAGCCAACGCACGCCCTCAGGTATACACACAGTAATACTAGTATGAGGTGAACTTAAATGATTTCTGGTTCTATATAAAGAATGTGGCATTATTAATAAACATTTTATAATTACTTTGAAAACTGCTTAAAGAAAACAATTAGTTAATTAAATAAATAAGTAGTGTCTAAGTGTTTAGTAGTAGTTATTTTTTTTATTTTATTTTTTTATTTTTAGTAATGTAACAATGGCATCTTGATCTAGTTTATCGTCAGTAGTGATGAATAAAAGTAGAAACGTGTGACACCTGTCATAAATATTTCTCTTACCGCAATCCCAGTTTACTCCCAGTCACACATTTTGATTTTGTGATTCAGGGAGGTCAGGACATCCTTTCTATGATGGGTCAACTTATGAAACCCAGGAAGACTGAGATCACAGGTATGACTTATGCATGTGCATATGCGCACACAATTAATAACTGTTATTTGAGTCTAGATGCATTCAGTTGTTTAAGTTTCATGTCTGAACGCATGCATGCTAACATTTTGTGCGCCTTATAGATAAGCTACGAGGGGAGATTAACAAGGTGGTGAACAGGTACATCGATCAAGGTGTAGCCGAACTCGTACCTGGTGTCCTGTTCATCGATGAAGTTCACATGCTGGATATTGATTGTTTCACTTACTTGCACCGAGCTCTGGAGAGCTCAATCTCCCCAATAGTAGTGTTCGCATCCAACCGAGGAAACTGTCTCATCAGGTAGAATGCCTAAAGCTGAAGTATTTTAAAGCCACTCTGTAGTAGGCAGAACAGTTTACAGAGTATTGTTGTAAATTATTTTTCAGAGGGACAGAGGACATTAACTCTCCTCATGGGATACCTCGTGATCTGCTGGATCGAATTATGATCATCAAAACTATGCTGTATACTCCTCAAGAAATGAAACAGGTACTGTAAATGTGCGCAAAACAAAACAGACAATCATAAGATGAAGTAATGTGCTTGTGTTAATTTCAGTCTGTTTGTTTGCAGATTATTAAGATTCGAGCTCAGACAGAGAGCATAAACATCAGCGAGGAGGCTTTAACTCATCTGGCAGAGATCGGGACTAAGACCACACTCAGGTAACGATGACTATGTTGTACATTAGAAAGAAACCTTGCTATCTAAAAGCAATTAATCTAAAAGTCTCATTCACATTGGCCATTTGTTGACTGATCATTAGTTTGTGGAAACCTGTGAACTATTTATAAAGCATGTTTACATTGTAGATTTATGTTCTCATAACATTTATAACAGTTTATACAAAACTTGTTTGTGTATATGTAGGTATGCGTTACAGCTCTTAACTCCTGCCAAAGTGCTGGCGCGAGTTCAGGGGAAAGAAGTTGTAGAAAAAGAACAAGTGGAAGAAACTAACGAGCTCTTCTATGACGCCAAAGCTTCAGCAAAGATCCTTCAGGACCAGCACACCAAGTTTATGAAGTAACTTCATCAGCACTCGCTTGTTTTCTGTTTCACGGTTCCCACAGTTCAGTTCAGCTCTTAAACTCTTCAGGCAGAATAATATGCAGGATGGCAAAGCCACACTCCCACAGTGACAATACAATGTTACAATAAATGGGAAATTGTTAAATAAAAACAATATTTAATAATAATATTTTTCCTAGGGAGTTTTACGGGATGTTTGGATCCTTTATGATTATAGGATGATTTTTTTTTTTTTTTTTTTTTCTTGTTGTAAAACTGTCAATGTGTTTTGTTTTCCAAAAAAAATTAAGGATTAAGTGTTTTTCTTTTGTAAATTTTTTTTTTTTTCAAACTGTTGATGTTTTTGTTTTATAGAAAATACATTTGAATTATTAAATAACGTCTTTCCTCCTTTTTCATATTTTGTTTTGCATCTGGTGCTACACCTCACCGGGTTAGTATTAAATGTGTAGTTGCAGTACAAGTACAGCTTATGTCATAGGGTGCAAAGAGACACACAGTGGTCTCACAAAAGTGTCTGACACCACATCATGTACAACTTTCAAACAGGATGTTTGCTCCATTTTTATTCAACACTTTATTTCATGATTTACAACACATATTTCAAGTGTGTAAATTTTCCATGTTACTTTTTCTTGGGTTTGCTGAACGCGGTCTCTCCTCCTGATCGAACGTTACTGAACACAGATGGAGCGACTTTCCCCACACGTTCTGCATGACAGGAGATAAACATGTTAATGGACAGGATGAGTTTATTAATATTCCTACATTCTTAAAATGGGTTTAAATGTTACAATATCAATACATATTAGTTAATGTACATTTCTGTATTGGTTAGGTTTGACTAATTGTTCTGTAAAAAACAGTGTTTTAGGTGTTAAAGGACCATCTAGAGACATCTATGTAACCAGACTTGATTCTCCGCAGGGAGTATTTGTGTGTCTGTGTGTCCTAGTTTTGGGACTTTATATGGAGTGGAAACATCAGCAAACTCGAGGCATGCACACAGACATAGTTTACACCCCACCAAGCACGCACTTCTGTTCTTATTCTTTGGTGCGACACACACGTACAGAGCTTGTTTTAGTGTATTGACCGGGTCATCGCTTCACTCACCACATTCCTCCATCACTTCAAAAGTCTTACTCTTCACTTGAGTCCCGGATGCCAGGTTATCCCTTGCCTGAATCAGGTCCTCATCTCTAACCTCTGGCCTCTTTATCTTGCCCTCCTCTCCTTCCTCCTGTAGCTGTAGAAGAAAAGAAAAAAAAAAAGCAAATGGTACACTTCCAGTGCTGCTGATGATCATTTTGTATCTCTAATAAAATCCTTTTCACAAACCTGAGACATGTTCAGGATCTTTCTGCTGGTCCTAAAATCCAAACTTTCCCTGCAGCTTTGATTGGAGTCCTTCCTTAAAGTTGATGTTTCCTTCCTTCCTTTAACTCCCCACACAAACCCCAGTGGACCATAATTGTACAGGCCAAAGCATGAGTCAGTCTGTTGAGTCAGTCTCCTCCCTCCTCTTTTTTCTCTCAGTTCACATGGTGATAAATATATATTATGATTTTTGATTACATGAAAATGTTTAAAATGTGTTTAGGTTTGTTTTGAGGCATTGCACCTGAATCGCTCTGAAACATTGCACTTTGGTTCATTGCCTGTTTTCAATTTGTGTAATCTTGTTCTCTCAGCAAATGTGTTCCCTTCCTCATTCCACTGCAATGACATACTGAATGTTAACAAAAAAAAAAAGAACTCTATGGACTGAAGATGTAACAGATGTGAGATCTGTTTCTCATCACTGTCATTAGTCCATGAACTCATTAGTCATTAGTCCTTGAAGACATGCATAAGGGTGCACGAACATGCTATAAAAACAGATAACACACGGATATGAACAAATCTATTATTTCTAGAAACATTACTCCACATGTTTTTCACAATTTGCTTCCATACAAAATTTATTACTGGAAGGAAATTGTGAAAAAAACGTGTGGAGTAATAATATAAAATTTTCAGTGTTTAGATACTCTAAATACATTAGATAACTGACATTTACAATATGACATTTAAATAGATGTGATTAGTTTTTTTTTTTGGAATTTCAAGTATCTTTAGTCATGTTTTAGCCCTCAAGTGCTGCTCAGCTATTTTTCTTTAATGGTGTCTCATGAGTCTCACAAGTAATTTCCACAGGTGGCATGAAGTAGCTTTAAACACTGCTTCTTCAACTAATTACCTCAAGTATGAATAATTTTAAATAAGGTATTGTATGTGATATATAATGTCCTCATAATCATAATAAACTGTCCAGGGTGTACCCCGCCTCGTGCCCTAAGTCTCCTTGGATAGGCTCCAGGTCCCCCACCACCCTGTATACAGAATAAAGCGGTGTTGATGATGATTAAGTGAGTGAGAATTATAATGAACTATTATCAACAAAATAAGAACAAAAGTTTTACTACTAAAATTAAACTATAGCCATGCAACCATTTATGTTACACCACTATTATCATCTTAGCAATTGTAATAGAAGAATATAAAAAAGTTCTGTACTGATTGTAAAACACGAAAACGGCTGTAAACACATGGTGTAAATGAGTAGTTTTTGCACATTTTAAATAAAAATTTTAATTTATTTGATTGTTTTATTACTCTCATAACAAAATAGTGTATAGGATTCCAAACACAATAAACAACCTGAAGATAAGAATTATTATAAGAATATATATGTGCATTATCTTCTTGGTTCTGACAAATACCTAAGTGTATCAAGGTAATACATGGTCCAACACCAAACTGACAGTTCCCACTGAGTGTTTGATGGTGTAAGTTCATGTGTGTTTTTTGCTGTATTTGGGCAGTAGCTGAGTTCTGATGAACTGAACAAGTCTTGTTTCTGTAAGAAACGCTACTATGACCACAACCAGTAAACAAACTGCTCCAACGGAGATGTGCATCAGCCTCAGCAACCAGCCACCGTCACAACACAGCGCGTGCTGAAATACAGATAAGGAAAGAGGAGATTTTACAATATAATCTTGTTAAACGGCTCTGCTCAGAATCTTAATTATTTATTGTCAGCTTTACCTCTGAGATGGCTGTCAGGGTGGAACTTATTGTGAGGGTAATTAAGAATGCAGGATGTGGGCGGAGTCCTGACAGAGGGGTGTGGTCACTGTGCTGGAAGTAGCGGTGTATGTAAATAAGGCTGTGGATAATTCGCAAAGCCATGTTGCAGCAGTTCGCCAGGATGAAGCCGACACCCCCAAACAGCCTAGTCAGCCAATAGGAAAGCAGCAGGAAGGAGGCAGATAGTCCCAGCATAACCAGGTTATACCTACAAAGACAAAGGCGTTAACTTCCAGACATACTTTCACAAATAAAGCTTAAATATAAGAAAATAGATATGAACTATTTGTATTTTGACCGCATTACACAACAGATATGTCAAATAGGTAACGTGTGCTTACATTCAAGTGACTACAGACTAACCTGTCTACCTCCTCCTTACTCATGGCAGCAAAAACAAAACACTCAGTTACACCATTAACGGCTAAAAGCAATACGTAAAAACTGTAAGAGCGTAAAAGGGAGGGACCTGAAACACACAAACACACATATATATTATATAAAACATTAGACAGTAAAATGCATATGAATTTAAATACACAATGGCAATGAACGTTCAAATATTCCATCTGAAAATAATTCATTAGAATTTATGCATATTAATAACTCTACAGAATGTTGTTTTATTTTGTTAAGCTTTACCACTTCCACTGCTCAAAAGTTCCCCTCCGTACATTTCGAGGGCCAGGTAAGAGTAAGAGTAACCAAACGCAGTGATAATCAGCCCGATCAGAAGAACCAGCTTCAGCAGACATTCCAGTACATTAGCTGCGATAGAGATCTCCTCCTGCAGACCAGACAACATGCATCAGCCATCCAAGCTCTTAGATGAGCCGTCAACAGACTAAGGGCAGGTGTATGATCAGAGACACTGACTTTTTTCTGGTGCCGTACGTCACATCCACGCTCTAACACCTTGGCGAAGAAGACGTAGAAACTCTCCTCGATAGGCAGGAAAAGAAACCGAGCCACCATCGAGCCAAGATTATTCACTATATCATACACGCCTAAATAACAAAACAAAGGGATAAAGGAAAGAATATATATAGAAAGGTCTGTATGTTGACTAAAGTTGATTTAAATCCTGAAATATGTACTCACCCTGGTCTCCAAAGTTGAGTACATTCAGAAAGGTCATCACATAACGCTCGCCTGCAAAACGAATATGATCAGAATGACACAAAACACACATGTAGAATAGGAAGCGTTTGTGTATAATACCTTCTGTGAGAATCTGTTTGAGAAAAGATTGCTTAAAGAAACTCCAAGTCAGTGTGGCAACCTTCCAGTTTATCAGTGGCTACAAACACACACACAAACATTAAATATTGCGAACTTCAATTACAGATTTTATCTATTTATCTACTGAAATAGCTTCTGATATTCATTAAAATATTCTAGCATTTCTTGTCAGGGCCTTCCACTGGAGAAGAATGATTCTTAATTGGGAAAACTATTATTATTATTATTATTATTATTATTATATATATATTTTAAATAAAAAACATTTTTAAATATTTGGAGGTCAGAAAAAAACTTGAACCTGTCCGTTCATTCTGGAAGGCAGCAGCTCTGAGATGTGACGAAAGGGAAAGGATGACTTCTCTGCTTCCACAGATCCCAGGAAACGCATGAAGTAGACAATGTAGCAAAGACACAGGAACCCTGCATACACACACTTCAAACACAAACAATGATTTACACAGTATAAAGGTGAAGCAAACCACAGGGGGGACACAAACTTATACCATGTTGTAGCAGCAAAATGTTTGGACACACCTTCTAATTCACTGTTTCTTCTTTAGTGATTTATTCTACACTGTAGAACAATACTGGATTTTTTTTTTTCAAAACTATGAAAAAATATTTTTGTTCAATTACTTGTCACATGTACTTTACAGCACAGTGAAATTATTTTTTCGCATATCCCAATTAGGAAGCTGCTGTCAGAGCACAGGGTCAGCCAGCTTACAGCGCCCCTGGAGCAGATAGGGTTAAGGGCGTCGCTCAACAGTGACAACTTGGCGGTGCTGGGGCTCGAACCCCCGACTTCTCGATCAGTAACCTAGTAAGCCTTAACTGTTTAAACCACCACTGCCCTCTGCCCACCACTGCCCAAATAACACATATGGCATTAGTTAATTAAATAACAACAACAACAGTCAATTGTTATTTCAAGACATGAAGGTCAGCTGTTCTGGAATAGTTCTTGCAAGAACAATATTGTCAAGTGCATTTGCAAAACCCATTAACCACCATAATGAAACTGTCTCTCATGAAGACCATCCCAGGAAAGCAAGACCTAAACTTACCTCTGCTGCAGAAGAGAAGTTCATTTAGAGTTACCAGCTTCAAACATCACCAATTTACAGCACCTCAGATAAGAGCCGTTATGAAGTCTTTGCAAAGCATAAATAGCAAACACATCTCAATATCAACTATTCAAAAGAGATTATTGCGTACTGTTTTACAATGTAGAAAGAAATAAAAATCAGGAAAGACTATGGAATTAGAAGATGCGTCCAAACTTTTGACTGGTAGTGGACATACTCTTACCTGGGCAGCAGAGAATATATAGAGACCCCACTGAGGAGCAGAGACCACCATCACCACAGTGACAAGACACTTGGCAATTATTGCTAGACTTTCCGCAATCACCTAGTCAGAACACAATTTCCTTTAATTAGACAGATGCTAATGTATCGTATTTTAACTTTTAAATGATTTCTTATTTACCTTAAGGCGAACAAGCATATGAGCATGAGCAAGAACCCAGAGAGGCTCAGCAAGCAACTCGGTTAGGGCAGACATGCAGAAGATTCCCACAGCAGGTCCATAATGCGGGACAGTCTCAGGGTCTGGAGCCTGGAGAAGCCACAGCCACACGCAAACCAGTAACATGCCCCAGAGACAACCGAGTGGCAACCTGGAGAGCAAGAAGTGTGGGAAGGTCAGATTCAGATTCTCTATATAGGTTTTATCCTTGTTCCCAAAAAATTCTGTTCAATTTCGTTTTGAATGTATAGCCTTAGTCATTGTCGCTAAGCAGCTTTGCAGAATTTAAAAACAATATGGATATAAGTGAGAAAAAATGTGTCCCCAGTTTGTCCCTGATGAGCAAGCTGGGTGTGATGGTGGCAATGAAAAACTCCCTCAGAGGACAATAGGAAGAAACCCAGGAAAACCAAACTAAACAGGGAACCCATTCTTATTTGGGTTATTTCAGTTAGTACAACCATAAAGTATTCCCTGCTATATCTGTGAGCTATAAGGTTAAAAGTTCCTGGACATTAGACCAGGAAAGATAATATAGAGTCAACTTTCTATGATGGAGGCACGGGTATAAAATTGATCATGGCAATTTCAGTTCGACTACTGAGCAACTGCATTTACAAGCCATGACAGAAACACTGCCCATATCAAGCACGTCCAAGGCCATCTTCATGGTCATGACTTGGCCTCAGTTACCAGACACATCCCAAACAGACCAAAAAACATGTCGGTAGTGTCGGGTGTGTAATGTTGCCCCAAGGGGTGAGTAAATATATATAAAACAAAACTATTTATGAAAGAAAGTTTGTGGTTTTATGTGTTTGCACAGGTAATGTCCTCAATGAATATAACATTAGTGGGTGTTGGTTTTGTGTTTGCACAGTTGTGTCACAGACGCATTCCTCACTGAATGTAACTCTAGGCAGCGTCGTCATCAGCTTTTATGTAATGTTGGACGTAATAGTAGTAGACAGCATCATCATCAACTTATGTCATTCTGTGTTCAAGCACATCAGTCCCCGGGAGCTCCGGGTTACTGAAACCCCGGGTTGAGACTGCAATGTGTTTACAGTGACGGCGCATACGACAGGTAGAAGTAATTGTAGAACATTGGAGCAGCATGAGGAGCAGCAGCGAGTTGACCGCACATTCCATTCTCGGGTAATGTGTTGGTGCATGGCACCCTGCGATGGACAGGAGTCCCAGCCAGGTGTAATTCCAGCGCTCATAGCCTACGGATTCAAAACACACCCTGACCAGGCTAAAGTATTCACCAATGAGAATGACTATCAGGACAGGACAGAACAGGACAGTCTGCTTACGTAAGCCATAACAGGTTGATAATCTGTCTCCAATTACGCCCCGCCCCTTCTCCGCTTAGACACGCCCTCCGGAACGCCTCTCTGGACAGGAATACCAGAGTGGTGTACAGCAGCGTCAACCTGTAACACAAGCACTGCTGTGAGTTTCACAACACACACCCTAAAAATACAATAACACGCCATATCATAATGCAGACTGACCTTACGTTCACCACGCCTATCAACTCCTTAGACACGAAGCGCAATGTGAACGCGTTCAGGAAGAAAGTGAGCACCCGGAACATCACCTGAGTAAAACAAGAGTCCAAAGGCAAGAGCCATGTTAACTCGGGGTTAGTATAGATCTGTTTACATACACCATCAGGAGAAAAAAAACATACCTGTAGCAGGACGTTGTACGATGCAAGAGCTGATGCACTCTTAAGCACGTCTTCGGAGCCCATGGTCGAGTAAACAACTCTCAGGAAGCTCTCAAGAAACACAAATTGTAAATACTTTTGTACTCCGGTATTTGCTTACACATTACGATATGTACTGTTAGGACAGTAACGACTGTCAAGCCTCGTTATACCGTAGACATGCTGGCAAAATCAATGACTGGAATTATTCTCCAACATACACTTTACTTCCTGATTACAAAAACCCTTTCATAATAAAAGTCACAAGACGTCTCATAAGGAAATAAAAAGTAGTATATAAAACATTACAAATTCACAATTAGATATTAGAAATTATATTCACAATTAGATTTTATAAATTAGAAATTATATTTCTTTGGAAAAAAAATTATACTATATGTCAGATTTCAAATCCAGGATTGATTTTTTTGTGTTTTTCGAAGAATTGTAAACTTTTATTTTGAGGTTTCATATGAAACGTGCGGCGTGTATGCAGTCGAAAAACATGGCTGATTCACAAACAAGTAAAAGAATATGTAATGCACTACACTGGCTGTAGAAAAGCTGTATTAGTGTTGTTGTAGAGAATTCATAAGGGTTAAGATGAAACAGACCCCGCCCCCCCTTTACTGTCTGGGTAAGTTGCATCCTTATAAAATTCACGGTTTGTGCTTTATTATTCTTGCTCTTTATTACAGATTTAGTTCTGTATGACATTTTATACAAGTTGTTATTAAAGGTTTCAAGGTTAGCTATGTTTACAAGAAGTTATTTTTATTACTAATTAATTACTTATTAATACTTTGGGGCATTGGTGGCTCAGTGGTATTTCTCTTGCCTGCCATGTGGAAGGCCCAGGTTCGAATTCTAGCAAAGGCCCAAACACCAGCCACTGGATGCAGTGTCGGTCCCAAGCCCGGATAAAATGGGAGGGTTGAGACAGGAAGGACATCTGGCGTAAAACCTGTGCTAAGTTGTTGTGCGGATCGAATGGTCCGCTGGGGCGACCCCTCAACAGGGGGGCAGACGAAAGACAAACAACAACAACTTACTTATTAATATTTTATTATTGTCTAGCAAGTAGTGCGGAGGTCCTCAGATGATCATCATACACAAGTTGCTGAATGGTTTCGACATTTTTGGGTTGAGCTCCTTGAAGGTCTTCCTGATTTCTCGTTGTCTTCCATTGATGTTCTTTCGTTCTTCAAGCCACTCAAAACACCTCGAATGACTTATTGCAACATTGCCATAAACTTGCCGAATTATGTCAAACGTCTCTGTGGCAGATTTGTCCAATTTCATGCAGAATTTCATGTTTGCTCTTTGTTCTAATTTGCTGTCCATGATGAAAGCTCCAGATGTACATAGGACGATGTCTTTTGGTACACTGACTTATGAAGATTGGTGTTCCCTGTGACTGTGCGTGCAGCCTTGTGCTGCTATCTGTTGCCATGTTACAAAACCAAGTGTGTGTTTTTGTGTGAGAAATAGAGAGCGAGAAAGAGTAAGAGACAAGTTCCCTGTGATGGATGGGTGTCCTTGCCTTTATAAATATTCCCATCTCCCACCCAGGGTTTCCAGTATAGTCTCCATATCTATTGCAACCCTGATCAGGATAAAGCTGTTAATAAAGGTCTTCTCATTTTATGGAGGTTACATTAGTGCCACCTATAGTTCTCACTTTCCTGTATACAGATGGGGAACTTGAACATATTTCAGGAGACTTAGGGCACGAGGTACAGTAAAGTACACCCTGGAGGGGGTGCCAATCCTTCGTAGGGCATATAAACACACTCATTCGCCCATTCACACACTATGGACAGTTTTTAAACACCAATTAGCCTAATCTGCATGTCTTTGGAGCCACTATCATGGGGAGAACATGCAAACTCTGTGCACACAGACTCAAGGCAGGTATCGAACCCTCACCCCAGAGGTGCAAGGCAATAGTGTTAAGCACTAAGCCATCATACTGCTCTTTCCAGTCCTGTCTTCGTTGAAAACTTTGAATGCTTTCTTCCCTTCTCTTCCCTTTTTTATTTCTTTTACAATTAACTTTCTATTATTATTAGGAGTTAATAAAAAAAATCTAACAGCTTGGTATGTTAACATATATTTTATTGAAAAGAAATGCTTGTTACTATGCTATTGTGTTGACTATAAATTTGTGGTTTTATTTAATTTTTTGCTCCTCTCCTCCTGTTTTGTCTTTTAGATTTTTTGTAGCCTATTTATAGAATGGTGGCCTCAGCAGACATTTTCATCTCAATAGCTCAGAGGTTTCTCTGTTGTGGAAAAAAGAAAAGACAAATCCCTCGTTCATCATGTCTGGATATAGCTGTGCAACTCATTGCTGTTGATCTGGGCCTGAAACCAGCTGTTCTGTATGACCTTAATGGCGCACATGCAGACCAGATCCAGCGATACGTCATCTCACTGCAGGAGGCCGGAGTACTGACAACAGCACTCCAAATATTCTCCATCAGTGGAAGTTGTCTTGTTGTGAACTCTAACCTGTTGAAGGAACATTTGAATGAAGTGCTTAACAAAAACAGCATCCTTGTTGATGTTTGTTCATGGAAGGAGCAGCCGTCTTTGATCGCCATGGATGATAGCACCAAGAGTATGATAAAGAACATGCTGGACTTTTTTACAGATGGTAAGGACCAGTCTGCGTCAATCAGTGTGGTGGGAGAGGAGCTGTCTGAGAGGTGGAACTTATGCACGCTTTTCGGGATCCTCCTGGGATATCCTGCTTCGTACTGGTTTGATCAAGAGCAGAGTTTTGAGAACTGTCTGAGTATGACCCCACTGGTGGTAACTAAGGTTTGGGTTTGCTGGTCAGTCCGTGATCTAAAGCACAGCAGTTGTCTTTACTCATTCAGTGTCCCTGAGGTGTTGTGGGCAGAAGTGGATACCTGTATAAAAAACTGGGTGGAGTGTTTGAAAAGCCGATTTCACAAACAGACAGTTTTGACTGAACTCAGTATTTCAAAGGAAACAGTCGTTTTGCCCACTGTAGCCCTCTGAGAGCTTGTGAATGTACTGTATATGGTTTAGTTCTTTACAGCTTCATTTGTGTTCACTACAACCCTAATGTTGTTGGGAAAACAATTACACACATTTTAAGTAAAATCTGTCAGTCTGTCTTAAGTCTGATGATTTACTTGGTTTACAGTGTTACTCCTTAAAAGTCATTGTGAGAGGAAAAGTATTATAGAGTACATAATCAAGTACATCTTTTTCTTCTTTGTCATACCTGCTAATGTGTTCCTCTTGTGCTTTTTAAACTTTGCTGATGTCAACATGCATCAGCAACATGGGCTTAAATATATGGGCCCAATAACATGGACATTCTCTTACAGACTCTACGTACTCATCTGACATGACTCTCACTAATACAAACCGGGCTAGGAGGAAATTAGCCCTTTTTTTCTGTATTATTACTCATAACCATATGATGTGCTATTGTGATTTATTCCCAGAAATCTAAAGTACTGCACTTAACAATGAACTGAAAATAAAATGGAACTTTACTGTATAGTTGTCTTTTATGTTTAATAAAAAAGACAGTGTTAATTCTGCTCTGTAAAAATCTTAATAAATATTTCCATAAATATATATATAAATGCTTACTAAATCTGCCAGTGTGAGTAGTTTAGAGTGCACCACATGTAGGTTGGTAGAAGAACTGCAATATGTTACCACCTCAAATGCAAACATGTAAACTCAGCAAAAAAAGAAACATCCCTTTTTCAGGACTGTGTATTTCAACAATAATGTTGTAAAAATCCAAAT
>JAQMYJ010000037.1:15513526-15556078 GCA_030014305.1 Clarias laeviceps
TTGACTCTTTTAGTGTTCATACAAATATTTACACATTAAGTTTACTGAAAGTAAAAACAGTTGAAAGTCAGAGGACGGTTCTTTTTTTGATGAGTATATAAATAAAAATTAATTTAAAAAAATAGATCTTAAAGTCAGTGTTATGATACATGAATTGCCACACAAAAGAAGCGTGATACATAACGGAATTGATGCCCCCCCCCCTTGTCCGCTACCTTGTATTTGCCATTAGGAGTAGATATGTGTCAGAAAATCTACATTTTTTTATTTGAATGTGTCAAATAAATTTTTTTATTTTATTTATATAGCACCTTTTAACAGTTTTTCTGATCCTAAAGCAGCTTTGAAGAATCAAAAGAAAATTAGGGAAATGTGTGAGAAAATATGTATAAATCAAAATTATCAGATTGTCCCCAATGAGCAACCCGAGGGCGACAGTGGCAAAATATGTGTCAAATGGTAAAGATCTTATATAACAATACCCAAACCAAAATATACTGTCCAACGATACAATAATTTGTTTATCATGAACATTAACAGCAACTAGTTAAGTGCTAGTAAATTTGTATTTGACACAGGCTGACACAAGTCACTGTGATATTCTCAGTGATTTATATAAAGTGAAATACCACACCATTCATATATATATATATATATATATATATATATATATAATTATTTTAATATAGAAATCATTTTTAGGTTACCTAGGAAGCTAATTAAATTGCATTATTGATAATTGACCAGTAAACTTTCTCTCATTTGTGACAGTTAAAACAACTCCTAATCTCTCAGGGATTAATTTAGTAGAGACGATAAAAAACACACCCAATGTAACCACTATTTTACCCTCTAGTTAGCTTTAGGTGTAAGTTCTGTGACTTAATGATTCTGGAAAACATGTTGTTCTTTTGGCATATGCCCCAGGTTCAAGTTTATTCAAACTTATATAGTGAAATGTAACTCTCCATAAATCATTTCACATTTTATCTTTTTTACAAACAAAAATAAAGTATTTTTTTGTTTTTTAAACTAAAAAACAACTGTAAATGTGTCCTTTGTCCCTTGTCTTGACCCAATGCAGAAATAGCCATCGAGCAACAGTTAACCATTTACAAATCACAAGACTAAATGCATAAACATATCTTAAATATTGAGTAATACTCAACAGTGATAATGATAATGAGCTGAATGTCAGATGCGAGACGGTGCAACCACAGACATTTAACTCTCAGTATTATCATATGAATTCACCACAAATGTTATTTTATTTTTAAACATTTTGACATTAATTAAGCTAATTTCAAGGGACCCATCAGTTAGTCATATTTAGTAGGCAATTAAAACATTCCATCTCTACAGCTTAAAATCCTAAGAGTCAGACACATTTCTGACTTTCACTTGAGTTACCCTGAGCTAGAGAACAGTTTTAAAAAGGAGTGACCGTTATCAAGTCATATACATAAGAACTATCTGCGTTGCCACATAAAACCCCTTGACCTTCTTACATTCATTCTTTCCAACCATGTGGGTTACACTAAATGAAAGCAGTTAGATCATTTAAAATATGATTTCTTCTAGCAATCACAGAAAATTAAGCCAGTTTTGTACTGTCTTATCATAATGGAACAGTGAGGTAGTTTTCTATAAATCAATTTGTAAAACTAAAAGGATGAGGTTTTAGAGTTTGAGTAGCGGAGGAAAAGTGGGGGATATGCTCCAGATGTTGGGTGCTCCTGGTTTCAGTTTACATGCAGAATTGGAAGCACTTCTCCACATCGAGCATTCACTTTTAGCTCAGCAAGGTGATCAGCTCTGGTAGGACCGATGTTTAGGATGGCCACTGGAAGGTGTCGCTCTCTGGCTGCTAACAGGAAACGGTACCCAGAATACACCTGCACATAAGATTAGAACCACATTTGGTGAATATTCATCCGTCTACCCAGCCAGCCAGCTCTCTAGCCATCCAAACAGACTTCTCTCAGAAAAAAACAAATAACAAGCAGATATACACAAATATATGATGCATTTAACGAACTCACATCCTACCATATTCTGCTGCAGAAAAAATGTTGAGTATTTGTGCTTGCTTTAATATCATTAGTTTTTTATTTCCCATGGCATATTTTTGAAAGAAATGCTCATTTGAAACTTCAAGCATATTTGTGTCAAACTTGAACCGTGTCAGTGAGGGCAAACTGAGTCAATGAGTGCAGACTGTAGGCCTGTAAATTTTCACTGTCAACCAATATGCAATCAATCAGCAGTCAGCAGGCTTACAGCAGAAATTATGAAATGTACTTCAGGCCAGTATCAGTCCTGATAGCAATACCATGTAGTGAATCAATATGTTCCTTTTTGTTAATAAAACAGCATTAATGATTCATGGTATCAACTGTTACCTGTACAGCTGATAATGTATTCTCACCTGTAATGAGGATCCAGCCACAAGCACAGCATCAGCCTCAGCCAGCCTTTCATGCACAAGCTGCACAGTGGCACGGTCCACAGTGTCACCAAAATACGTCACAGCAGGCTTGAGGATGCCACCGCAGGACCGGCACGAGGGAACTCTGAACTGCAGCACCTGCTCGTCCTCCAACAGTACGTCTCCATCCGGTGCAACCTCCCCTGCGCTTGCCTCCCAGGCTGGGTTCAGTGCCGAAAAGGTCTTCTGCAACTCCTCACGTGCAGTCAACTGCCCACAGCCCATACACACCACCCTGACACATACACACACCAAATGTTTATAAAACTTAAAATGCTATAATTATGTTTCCCTAATTGTGCTCAGCTCAACTGCTTGCAATCATTAGGGTGTGATAGCATGGTAAAAAGGTTTTATGTGTATTTCCGTAAAAATGTTCTATATTACAAAATTATAAAGCAATAGTGTTTTCAGTCAATTATTGTATTTGCAGTGCAATAACATAGTAAAACCACTGGTCAACAGTACATTCACTACTATGCAGTGAACTTTTCCACCTAGACTACCTGTGTGAACAGCCATGAAGTTCAGTTAGTCTCTGATGTCCTGCCTTTGAATGTAAAGCATCCACGTTTTGAGTGACAAGCCAGTGAACTTTGCCCTTTTCCTCCCAATCCCTCAGGGCATAGTGAGCTAAATTTGGCAGGTGAGAGGAGAACACGGGCCAGCCCACATAATTGCGGGCCCAGTAGCGCTGCCGAGCCTTGGAACTGGACATGAACTCGATGTGCTGCATTGGCCGGCGATTTGTGCGGGCATACAGCCCCACACGTTCTGATCGATAGTCTGGGATTCCTGATTCAGTTGACAGTCCTGCTCCGGTTAACACAAAGAGACGTGATGCTTGTGATACAAATGTCTGGAGCTGCTCCACTGAGTTCCTGTCTACTGAGCTGCTGGATGGAACAAAGTCCAGCGCACCGGCAGGAACTGAAGACGCAGCACGTCTTCCCACCGCCACACACTGAGTCAAGGCTCGCCATGGCAGCAGCATCTGGAAGAACAGCAAATTTTTTATTGTTATAAATTAAATAGTCGAGTTCATTTTGTACCTGATGTGATAACTAAACTGTTACAAAAAAATTTTTTAGATGAGGCTACATATCCAGTTTTCGATAGGTTCATACTATCAGTAAAATAAATTTTATCTTAATGCTAAAGGTTGGAATCCTTTTTGTGGTACTTTTAGTACTTCACAGCTACAAATAAAAATCTAATGGCATCAAAATTACAGAACAATTCCATAATGCAGCATAATGATCGTTTGTAATGCCTATAGGCATAAACATGGACTAATTTAATTATATTCAGATCCACAATTTTTGGAACAAAGATCATTTTGGCATCTGTAAACCTCCACATTGAATATGAAATAAAACACTCAAGATGTGAGCAAAGTCAATACTTTCAGCTTTAACTCAAGGGGTTTGACAAAAAAGTGTGGCATTAACCTTAAGGAATTACAGTCATTTTCATACACTTGGGAGGCTCATAAATAATGAAACAAACGGCTGACAAGCAGGTGCATGGTCAGGTGTAGCTTGTTCCCTCGTTACTCCATGACCAATCTAGCAGATAAAAGGCCTGGAGGTGGTTCTGAGTGTTACATTTGCATTTTTTAGCTGTTCACACGCACTCAACATGGCGCAAAAGTGACCATTGTTGCAGTACAGTTACTAAAGAATGGTCTACACTACAAAAATGCGTTATGCACGCACACGTGGTCACAATGTTGTAGTAAACAGTACACGCACAAGGATGTTGACTATACGAGTGACACACGCACTGAAACAGAGCATGGGAGGCGATTACCCACAATCCCACAGCGCACAAGAGAGAAGAGCAAGTGGCTCAGTTGTGCTCACGTGACGTTTGGCAGACAAAGTGTATACACACTACAGTACTCATATATCAAGAGCTCGCTCGTTTAACAAGTTAAAATTCATTAAAAAAATTTTTGCTTATCTTGCAAAATGCTCGCAGATCAAGTTACTCGCAGTCAAAGGTTCTACCGCATTTCCTCCTTGTGAAAAATAATTGTTACAAACGCAATTGTGATTACAGCATATTCTAACAAACCAACATAAAAATGTTTTGCTTATCATTCATTTTCACAAAAAAAATTGAAGCGTTGCAAGTTAGAAATAGTGTTGTTCAGTGATTTATGAACTTTCTATTTCTACTTTCTACTAAAAGAACTTTCTACTTTTTTACTTAATTTTAATAAACAGAAATAACTAGCTCAGAGAACACATCCAATACAATCAGCAGGTTTTTATGAGATTTTTGGATTCGACTTAATGGATTTTTAGACCTTCTAAAATAAGATATTAAATAAATATCAGACGGACATAAAAAATTAAAAGGTGGCACTGTGGCTTAGTGGTTAACATTGTCTCCTTGCACCTTCAGGGTTCAATTCCCATCTCAGGGTCTTTGTGCATGGAGTTTGCATGTTCTTCCCATGCTTGGTGGGTTTTCCATGGGTAATCCGGTTTCCTCCCACAGTCCAAAGACATAGTCTGTGAATGTGTGTGTGAATGTTGACCGTTGGTCCTACCACGGTCGTAAAAATGGGAATAAATACAATGGATATCACCACTGGTCCCCATGATTCCTAGTTGCACTATAGAGGTTTCTAGATGGGAATAAATGTAAAAACATATATATGCTTAACTTGCATAACGAGAATTAAATTATTACTGAAGATTATTTCATGCAAAGTTATACGAGGTGTATAAAAAACTATGTAAACTTTACTTTGGTTAAAGTGCTGGCTATGCCACGTTACGAGCACCTGTCACGTGACTAACGGAAGCGTTCGGAAATGTTCATGAAAATATGCATATTAAATAATTATGCTTGTTCTTTTTTTAAGTTAATTTATTTTGCGGGATTTCAGCCATTGAAATTATTATACGTTTATTCTAACTCTATATAATATAAACTGAAAACACATTTAAATAAAAAAGAAAGCTGAAAACTGAAAGAACACAATCAGTGCATTCAGCCAGACTGTACTGATATGTGTATCTGATCACTATAATTAGTGATCAGATACACATTTGACAGCAGTGTAAATATCACCTCGGACTGGTTGTTTATTTTTTGAAAACAGTTTACAACCACAGCTTTACTCCTAATGCAGAGTTCTGGATTGTCGTGTTCAAAACCTCTAACAGCAGCGAAGTTAAGTGACTTACCGTCATCGGGTATTTCTTCCACAAACCCAAGGAGTTACAGAACTGACATCACTGTGTGTTCAATAATACAGCAGTCTACAGTGTTTATGTACTACTCTAGTCGGGGCATTACAACCACTTCCGCCTTAGGTATTACTGCTGCATCATGGGAACTGAAGTCATTACATCGGTGTTGAATTAACAGTCAAAAATTTATTTGAGTCATATAAACTTTACAGCGCAATGAAATAATTTTCTTGACACAGTCTGGCTTCGATTAGAATAGGGGACTTGATGTACACTGGCAGAAGACGCCGAAGTCTTGTCTAGAAAAGAAGATTTAAACTGGAAGGAAGGTTAGGAAGATCACGACCAGAATGATAATGTAATGATAAAATAAATACTGAATGCCGGTAAACACTAAGAAGAAGCGCATACACTCGCCGGCTGGTAACGTTGCCTTGGCAACGATGTAAAATAGGGAAACTTTTACATTAAACCTTTAATCCCGGTCCAGGATCGCTGTAACAATCTCCAAAATAGACTACAAAACGAACAGATTATTTTTTAATTCAAGGTTAAACAAAGGTTTTAAAAAAAAGTGTCTCCTATTAAGGAAGCGTACTGAGGCGACTGCAGTCCTTCATAAACAGCCTGCAGGCTCCTTATTCTTTGGTGAGGTTAATTTTATTCTTAATTTATTTTATTTGGCTTTATTTTATTAGTGCTGAAGGAGGTGAAGACACAAACCTGACATCAGGATATGATTCCTTTTTACCAAAGTGAAACAGACAGGAGAGAACAGCATCCCCTAAAATAAAATGCCCTCTAAGTTTTCAGAGGAGGATTTCTTCTGTCCTGTGTGCTATGAAATCTCCAAGAATCCTGTTGTCCTGCGCTGCAGTCACAGAGTGTGTAAAAAAAGTGTGTTTGCAGACATTCTGGGACACCAAAGGATCCAGAGTATGTCCTGTCTGTAGAACGAAGTCAACTATACTGTAAATGAACCTCCGTTAAACCTCACCTTAAAGAACCTGTGTGAGACTTTCTTACAGGAGAGAAGTCAGAGATTCTCATCTGCATCTGAAACAGTCTGCAGCCTGCACAGTGAAACACTCAAACTCTTCTGTTTGGATGATCAACAGCTGGTGTGTTTAGTGTGTTGGGATTCAAGAAAACACACCAACCACAAATTCTATCCCATCGACGAAGCGGTAAGAGACAGTAAGAGGAGGCCCAAAACTGCACTGAAGGCATTACAGGAGAAACTAAAAAAATGTAAAAATTGTAAACTGACCTGGAGTGGTAATGATTCAGGCCCAACACACCGAGCGTCAGATTAAGGATAAGTTTGACAAGCTCCACCACTTTCTGCAAAATGAGGAGGCAATCAGGATCACTGCACTGAGATAGGAAGAGGAGCAGAAGAGTCAGATGATGAAGGAGAAGACCGAGAAGCTGAACAGAGACATATCTTATCTTTCTGACATAATCAGAGCCATAGAAGAGGAGAAGAGGGCTGAAGACGTTTTGTTCTTACAAAACGACAAGGCCACAGTTTAAAGAGCCCAGTGCACAGTGCAGCATCCAGAGGAGCTTTCAGGAGCTCTGATCCATGTGGCAAATCATCTTACCAACCTGAAGTTCATTGGAGGTGATGCAGAATGTTACACACTTGTAAATATAGACCCCACCACTGCTCATCTATCTATTGATCTGTCCAGTGTGAGACGCAGTGATGAGAAAAAGAAACTTCCTCATAATACAGAGAAATTTTATACTAGTGTGAGTGGTCATATCCTGGGCTCTGATGGCTTTAACTCAGGGACACACTGCTGGAATGTTGATGTTGGAGACTGTACAGTTTGGCTTGTGGGTGTGATGTCAGAATCTGCTCAGAGGAAGGGAGAGATATACTCCAGAAGTGGAATCTGGTGTGCGGTTTTCTAAAGGTTTTCACAGTATGGTCTACACCACAGCCAGACACTCTACTCTCAGTATCACAGAAACACTAGAGGATCAGATTGCAGCTGGACTGGGACAGAGGAAAGCTGTCTTTCTCCAACCCTCTGACTAACACAAGTAAGTCAGATCAGTTAGAGTTCATTAATAAAATACTGCACATTAAAATATTCATATTCTTTATGAAAGTTTACAGAAACAGAATAGTTCATTGTGAAAATGATAAAAACTTATTAATTTAAATGAAAGGGATATTGAGGTAATATAATGACCTACTCTGTTGAAATAAAGAGATATTGATATTGTGATACAGTATTAAGTTCAAATAATTACATTATATTGTGATATTTAGTTAAAATAACTACACAGCACCTTTCCTCTCAAGGTTCAGTTCTGGGCTTTTAAAAAGAAATGAACAGATAACAGGTTTAATTTTTATTAAATTTTTTAATCATCATTTTAAATAAAGTGAGATTTAAAAAAATATTTTCTTCAAACCCACACGTTATTGCTTCTATTGTCACGTTATTCATAGGATCTTGAATGGCAAATGCTCCATCTGATTGAAGTCTAATAATTATTCAATTCCAACATTTTTCCCCCATAAAGAAAAACATAACTGTTAATTTGATTACGTTTTATTCAACATTTATTTTAGCATTTATGGAAGGAGTCTGAAGTGTCAGCATTCAGTAAGTTTTCCACCATAAGAAAGTCTTTAGGACAGAGGAATTTCTCAGTAACATGCTGTTTATTTTGTCTCATTGAGTCACAGAGAGAATAAAGCAAAATGGAATTATTGATTATACCTGCTATAGCATAAGTGATAACAGTTACTAACTTGTCTTATTTCACATCATTAACTAAAATGGTTAAACGTTGTTAAGTATGTTGTTAATAAATTAGTTATTGCAATAGTTGTCAATTTGCTGCAGTTAAATGCAATAAAACAATGTAATAAATATAATTTCATAAGGAATAAATGGTAATTCGTAACAAAGGGATGTTTTATGTCTGGCTTCATCACACCAACCCAATGTTGACTAGTTTCCTATAAAACATGCACTGAAGTGTTTTATTGCTCATATAATATGCATCAGCAGTAATAAGAAAGTTTAATTGAGTCATTTATAGAGAGCAGTTGAAAAACACTTCTGATGCCATGCAATGTTGTCAGGTTGTTCAGAATATGCTGCACACATCTTGGTTGCAAAACCGCAGAATGTCTGTCGAAACCAAGGTAGAAAATTACACTACAATACTATAGTCTATTCAATTATTTCAAGATGTACAATACTATCAAAAGAGAAGTCATCTGTTAATTTTCAAACACCATTATAGGAGGATTGTCAGAAAAATAGATTTGTGTGTGTATTCTGTTTCACCTGAATGTGTGCAGTTAAAGATGTTCTCCAAATGTGAAATAAAATCCTTTCCTAGTATGGTGCGATAGTTCATGTGACCAGTGTGGACCAGACATCGTGTGGCATCTTTAAAGAGCAGATCGCTTTCGCCATACTGCTGAGACTCGAACAGATAGAACTCAGAATCCCGATGTGTCTCCTGACGACATATAACAATGCAGGAGTAAACATTATTACAGAGCATTCTCCACTTTATCTCTGGTGCTTTTAAATTGCTTAAGATGTGCTTTATTTTATGCAAAATATCCAAATCATAAAAAAAATGTATCAATGTATAAAAACAGTTAACATGGCAGGCAAAGATGTAGACAAATCACAAAGACATCCTATATTAAATGACATTATAATTGAATTGATTCAGCAAGACCTGTGACTTCATGAGGAAGTCATAGACTCGAGCAGCCAGTACAGGTCGCGTCATAACCATGTTGGGTGGGATGGATCCCAGGTTGCAATTCTTCCACTCTGTCAGTGAAGCTCGCTGGCCATCTGCACACAACAACTCAAAATCGCTGGTGGCCCAGTCCTTGGCCCAGCCACTGCTGTTCAGATCTGCCCATCAAATGAACATAACATCATATATATGTTATAAATTGAGTTGCATTTCAATAAGTAAAATAATTATTTGATCACCTACCGACCAACAATAATTCTGGCTCCCACAGACCTGTTATGTGCTCATGTGGTACAGAGATTAATTTAAGAAGGTGCTCCAACAATTCGTTATGTGCATAAAAGACACCTGTCCATAGAATCTCTATCTTCCATTCAATCCTCACCACCATGAGTAAGACCAAAGAGCTGTCAAAGGACATCAGGGACAAAATCGTAGACCTGAATAAGGCTGGAATGGACTACAAGTCCTTCCATTTATTGTAAAATCTTGGATGAGAACCTCCTGAAGATGGGTGACATGATAATGACAAAAAAATTCCACCAAGGCAACAAAGGAGTTGCTCAAGACGAAGCACATTATGGTCATGGAATGGTGTAGCCAGATATAGAGAATTTATGGAGGGCGATGAAACTTGGAGTTGTGAAGTGCCGGGATGTGCATAAGGATGAAAAGAAGATCTATAAAGAAGAGTGGGCCAAAATCCCTCCTGAGATGTGGCAAAAAAGGGTTTCTCCACCAAGTCATGTTTTGCTTGGGGATTAAATACTTATTTTCCTTTTCCTTATTGAAATGCAAATCAATCTATAATCTTTGTATCATGTGCATTTTATGGATTTTTGTTTGATATTATGTCTCTATCCCTTAAAATAAGCCAATGATAAAAATTATACACCCTTTATTTCTTAGTTTCTTGGCAGGGGATCAAATAATTTTTTAAAATTTGTATATCTCCAAATAGGTAACCATCTCACATTTTATGTTGCTCTCTAGGTTATGATGCTCCATAAATGCCACATCTCCATAGCTTTTCCCACTAGCGTCTCCAACCAGACACCTGAAAAAAAGAATCATCACTGCTTAATTATGCATAAGACAAAGAGCTGTTCATTGGTTCAAAATAAATGGCTCCATTCTGTCTTTGTAAAATACCTGCAGTTCTAAGTTCTTAATTTAAATAAACATGAGCTGGTCATGATTTACAAGAACTGTAATAAAGTAAGAGGAGACAATTTTGAAGTTTTTCACTATTTTTTTTATTCTGTAAAACTGCTTTGCAATAATTACCCTTCTTAAAACTGCTATATAAATAAAATAGAATTTAACTGGAATCAATTAAACACACCAGCTGAACCTGGTAATTTATCAGTTAGTTGAATAAGCTGAGTTTGAGCAAAAATTAAATCTTCAAACTGTCCTTGACACTGAGCCTCCAATCTTGAATCTGAATATCCCTGGGTTAAATGTTTCACTCAAGGACCCAAAAGTTGATACCCATCTGTCCTGACAACTATTAGCGAAATAGCTCACTAATATGCTCCCTAGTGCTCAAGTCCAATAAACAGTGCATATATGCTGTGGTATTCTCTCACCTCAAAGCACCCATATTTCCATAGTAGCGCTCATTGTGGTTGCTGGAGCATCGTTTGGTGGCAATTCCATCTATCCCACCTACACACACCTTACACAGGCTGCCTTCAGCACCTGGCATACAGCCCTTCCAAAACACCTTGGAGTACACTGGCATCACAGGTCCATCAGGTAATCAAACCAGTAAAATAAAAACATTCAGTATTAGTTTTTCTAAATACATAAATTAATACATAATATCTCTTGAGAACAGAATGTCCTCATACAAGGACACAATATTTTCTCCCAACTATGTTGTCTATATATACTTGTAACTTTTTTTCTTTTTAAAGACATTGATAAGTTCATAATGATCAGGTGCTAATAAAGAAAAACTCTGGGGAGAAATTGCAATGTACACAACCGTAGATTAAGGGGCTCAGGAGCTTAAATATTTGCTTCATTAAATTGATATGAGTATATAAATTATATACATAATGCATTCTGATGAACAATTATCAAACGACAAGTTCACAAATTTTTTATCATATAATAGCAAACTTGATAATGTATTATTTCTGTATTATTCACAGAATACAATAGTTAGGGTAGCTATTTATCCCTTCACATTCTCACTCACTGTCTCACTTTCTTCAAAACTGCTTATCCTGATTAGGGTTAAATTGGATTATACTAACGCTAGACATGGAGTCTGAATACACCCTGCAAGGCCATCAATAGGCACCATGCACACATACATTGGTGGCCAAAAATATAGAGACAAAAATGAAATTCAATGTTTTAATAACATCGTAAAATTTATAAACTAACTGATTGGGTCTGCGACTTCGTTCGCATGGAATTTAATAGCACACTCATAAGCTCATATTTAAAAATCTACAGCACCATCTGTTGAATTTTGAGGTGAACTAATGATTTTTTCAAGGTATATATTTTTTTATGATATAAGGGCGTTTTCCATTTAAAATTTAAAGTAGCATATCTTCTCATTCTCTGGGCCGATTCCAATGAAACAAACTGGAATCTATATGTTTTACCTCAAGCTTGGCCAAATACACCTGTGAAAAACGCCATTAAAATTTGTTCAGTAGTTTTTATGTGATGCGTGCACAAACAAACAGACAATCAGACACACAAAAATTCCCAAAACCATCTTGATGTGTTCTATTCCGCAAATATCTTAAACTATACACCAACTTTACAGTTTTATTGTAAGTAAATAATAATAATACATTAAGTCATTTATTCTTCAAAACCTGCTAGATCCGGCTGGTCATAGAGTGAAAAAAGCTGGTGTCACTTGCTTAGTCCATATCTGCTTGATTGCTTGCTGAAGATTGTGTACAGAAATTAGCCACCAAAGTTTACATTTAAGAAACATTTGTTTAACACCACTTCAGCTGTTAGTTAGTGTTGGTTTTTTGATTGGATTAATGGTTATATTTGTGTTTCATTTCTCAGTCATAAATCCTGTTAGATTATTGGCATTATGATCATGTGTTAACCCTATGTTTTAGTAACTTGACATGTTTGCTAACAAGCTAGCTAATGTTAGACTGGCTATTATATTGTGGTGTAACTTGTGTAACACTGAATAAACTATTATACTGTGTAACTGAAATTTAATATCGGTGAGAACTAAACTATTTACAAGCATTACTTCTATTTAACCAGGTAAAAACAATATCCACTTATTTTCAGAGGAATTACAGTACCTTTGTTTGGCTCACAGGGGGCACTCTTGTTATGTTCTATACTCAGTGGGTGTTGAACAGGCAGAACCCAGCCGGCAGGACTGTACACAGGACCATGGCAGGAGCGTCGGCCACCGAGATTCCCAAAATACACATTTCTACTGGAGCGCCTTGCCAGCGCTACACCATACACTGATAAGAAGTCTATCGGGGTTAAATATGTTTCTTTAAGCAAAGACTAAACAGCAGCTCACACATTGTAAAAATATTAAATGTATTAAATTAGTTCCACAGTTTACCTTTAGCCTGCAAATGTTCTCCTCCAGTGAAGTCACACTTTGTCCCTTGTGAACAGAGACATTTTTAGGAATATAAACACAAAGACATACAGTATAAGAAACAAGAATTCCAGCCTGGTGTTGGATATTATTTACCATAATACTCAGCCACTACAGGTACAAGGCCACATTTCCCTGCAATAAAGGAGTGTGTAGCATCTAAGGATACAGCATCCACTTTATCCCTCTGTAGAAAGACAAAAACAAAAACATTGACCAATGTGTCTGTTTGATCACATTAATACAGAGCAAAATGTCTAAACACATCTAGGTAGTGCTGAGAAAATAGATTATAGTATAAGAAAGATGTGTATATTGTTATAGAGGGACATTAATTGTTGTATCTATTTTAGAGGTGTCCAAGCAATTGGGTTAGTAATACAATCACATATATTGTGTTATTTAACAGTTACGTTCATCTTACTGGACCTTGATCTTCTCAATGCAGTCACTCATAGACAAAGCGCTCACACACACAAGAGGATAAGACTTTATGCTTAGAGCCCACTGCTCACATTTCTCCTGTTCAGCATGACTTATACAGCACCACCTCACCACACTATCCTCCAGAGAGCTACCTGAACACACACACGCACAAACAGCATTACTGTTATGTAATTAATGTAAATAATATTAAGTAAATATTTTATGTAAGTAAATCTGAAGCAGATACATTTAAGAGTTATAACTTATAATTTAGATTTTGCTAACTAACCCTAAACCTAACAACAGCAATAAGTCACTAGGCTTTAACCAAGCTAAAAACTCATCCAAATGGGGAGCTCTACTGCAAATGAATGAGTTTCCTAGATACTGGTTTTCTTTACTGTGTGAAACAAGATTAAGGTTTCTTGGTGTTTTTTATTAAAACTTTAATAACAACAAAATAACACACATGGAATTAGGTAATTATGTAACAACAACAAATGACAACAACAGTCAGTTGTTATTTTAAGGCATTGAGGTAAGCCTTTCTGGAATAGTTCTTGCAAGAACAGTATTGTCAAGTGCATTTGCAAAACCCATCAAACACTATGATGAAACTGGCTCTCATGAAGACCTTCCTAGGAAGGCAAGACCAATATTTTGGACCCCTTCAGCATTGCTTCACAATGTAGAAATAAATAAAAATAAAGAATGACCATGGAGTTAGAAAGTGATTCCAAACCTTTCAGCAGTAGTGTGTGTACACTCTACTTTTTTAAACTTATTTTTATATTCTTGCCTTTAGTATACCCTAACTGCTTTGTGCAGCATCAGGAATATTTAGCGCATTAAAAACTTTGCTCCATAGATTATGTTGCTAAGCATATTAGGTCCAAGCTAACAATATTCATGATAATTATAGAGCTAAACCAATGCAAGTGAAACATGCTAATAAATTTACATACTCAATTATAAATACAATAATTGTGATTTGTGATTAATAATAATAATAACAATTTAGATTTATAGATTTATAACTACAAACCATAAATAAATAAATCTCCCTGACTATACAGTAGTTTAAAGATCTAGCTTTTTATTTTTTAATTTTTTTAAAGATCTTACTGTTTTTATATATAAGAACCATAAATGAATAAACTCAAGCCAGATACCTTCATGTCTTAACCCTTTGAGCAAAGCAACATAGTCCAGTCCCAGAACCTGATTTATGTCTGTGCCTTGTTCCACCATGGACAGTTTAATGCTGACGTCTCTGAACAGCAAATCACGCACACCGTAAACTGATGAATCAAAAAGCTTGAAACGACGATTCTGTTTTCCCTTCCAGCCAAACGCTGACTAATAAACAAGAACAATAAACAATCACAAAAAAGGTTAGCAGAACTGACATTAACATGTTTTTGTTGTATGGAATTGTATGGAATTCTACCTTACCTGAACTGCTGACAGGAACTTGCGAGCTGGGATTTGGTTGTTTATGCGTGTAACCACAGCTCCACCAGGGCCATGACCGAAATTGCACTTTCTGAAACTGCTTAGTGGAGCTCGAGTGCCATCCATGCACAACAACCTAAATTCATTCTTCATGCTCTCTGTAGCAGGCAGAGTTTAGGATCGAGAGCAGCAAAAGGTGTGACAGGGATTGTGAGCACTGAAAAATAATTAATATGTTTGAAAAAAGATTTATACATTAACCATCTATGCTGTCCAGGACTGTATGATCCACAAAAGCCACATCTCCTACACCAGACTTCAGGCATCTGAAACAAAGTGAGTGCTACACAATTTGTGGTGTCTGTCTAAGTAAATTGTTTTTATAGCATGTTGTGTATGCATGTTTTTAAACCTGAGCGCCCCTTGGTTATGGTAGAATGGTTCATTATGAGATGTCTCGCAGTAAAAGTTTTTCTGTGGGACATATGATCGTTGACCCTGGCACATGGAACATAAACTTCTGAATGGCATGGTACCAGCTCCAGGGACACAGCTGCCATTGAAGAAGTCACTGACAGCTAGCAGAAAACAAGAAGAGAGATGATAAATATAGACCTGAAGCGGGAATCAAATCCCGATCCTGGAGGGGGAAGACCACAGTATATAAACAATTATAAAAAGTATATTATGGCCACATAACATAAAGGAGCCTAGACATGACCAACTGAAGCAACCACAGATCACAACAGAGGCTTGTGCAATGGGCACTATGCATGCTGGGAGCATCAATTCATGCACTTTCCTTCTTACCCTGATGCACCCATTGCTCTGGAATAAGGTCAATCTGAACTCATCAGATCACATAATCTTTCTTCATTAATCTAATATTCTTGGTCCGTAACAAATTGAGTCCTTTTTTCTAATTAGCCTCACTAAAAAGTGCTTTTATAAACAACCACACAGCTGATTAGTTCCAATCCTGTGAGTTCTCATCACATTGTGTGCATATAGAAATACTCTTACTTTCACTATTAAAAGTGTTTTTTGCTTGATGCGGCCCAATAATTTGACCCTTCTGAAATGGCGACTTTTTTTAGCCTGGCAATGTATTAATATAAAGGTATACACCAATTAGCCATAACATTACAATGCAAAACATTAATCCCAATATTGTGTTGGTTCCTCATGTGGCCCCACGGTGCAGTGGGATGCAAGGTGGGGCCGCCATGGAAAAACCTGGAAAGCATGCTCAGTTGGATTGAGATCTGGGGAATTTGAAGCCTTGATTAACGACCTTGATAACTTTGCCTACTAAGCCCCATGTGCGGCAGGCTGTGATGCACTGGGTGTTCTGACTTGTCCAAAGTAGCACTTTCTTTCAGCAATGTGTGCTACATTGGAGCGGACTGGGTTTGGATTGGACAGTCTATTCTTTGGTCCACACAGTCATAGATGAGCCTTTTGTGCCCATGATTCTTCATTCACCAGTTTACTGTTATATAATTGATATTCAATGTTATTCAATTCATCTGGCAGTGGTATTCATGTTATGGCTAACTGTTGTTTATTTGTTTCTCAAAATTGCATAATCTGCTTATTATGTAATACAAGATGTATAAAACTGATGTAATCACTCTGACTGAGGGGCTGTCCTTCCGCCCATTGCAGGAGGTTATGGGAAAGCAGCTGCCCTAAAGGCAAATTCCAGCCTGAAGTCCAGCGAGCTCCATTGTGACAGCTTGTAGTTCCCTTAAGAGAACGGATGTCTACAGAGCTTGTGTTTTTCACTACTGCCACAGCCAGGATACAGGTGCCTGTAGAATGACACAAACAGGTTTAACAGGATTTGAATCCACATTGTTTAATCCCAGGATTTTTTAGAATATATTTTTACCATCACTGTAGAGCTCTTTGGCGACTGCTGCAAGACCAAACTGCTTCACTGCAGAGTAGACCTCTCCAGCATCCAGAGTCACAAGGTCAGCCTTATTGTCCTGAAAGGACAGCAAAAAACTGCATTAAGGAATGCCTTATTTCAACCTAATCTTCATGAAACACATCTCGAACATACACTGATCGGCCATAACAGTAAAATCACTTGCCTGATATTGTGTATATCCCTCTTCAACCATCAAGGTATGGACTCCACAAGTCCTTAGAAGGTGGGATACGGTATCTGGCCCCAAGCAGCAGATCATTTACGTCCTATAAGTTGCAAGGTGGGGCATTTCTTGTTTAGGCTTGTTAGTCCTGCACATCCCACAGATGCTCAATCAAATTGAGATCCAGGGAATTTGGATGCCAAGTCAACACCTTGAGTTATTTGTCATGTTCTTTAAACCATTCCTAAATTATTTTGCAGTGCAGCAGGGTGCATTATGCTGCTAAGAGGCCACTGCAATCAGGGAATACTTGGTCTACAACAAATTCTGTTAGGTGTTATATGTCAAAGTAACATGCACATGAATGCCAGGACCTTTTTCCAGTAGTGCATCCTGAAGTGAGGCACACGCACCCAACTGTCCATATAATGTAAGTAGAAAATGTGATACACCATACCAGTTCAACAGGCTTCCTGGTCCACTTCTGATATTCACATGCCCATTGTAGGAATTTTCAGTAGTGGACTAGGTCAGCATGTGGAGTGTGTGGCTACACAGTCCCATACACACCAAGCTGTGATGCACTTTGGTTTCAAACACCTTTCTATCACGGCCAAAAATAACATTTTCAGCAAATTGTGCTATTGTGGGATTGTCCCAAACAGGCTAGCCTTTGCTTCCCATGTGGATTAATGAACCTTGAACAATCCAATGACTCTCTAGTTCACCAATTGTCCTTCCTAACACTAAATTTGGTGGGTACTAACCACTGCGTACCAGGAACACTCCAGAAGACCTGCTGTTTTGGAGATGATCTAACCCAACTTTTTAGCCATCACAACGTGACCCTTGTTAAAGTCTCTCGGATCCTTCTGCATGGCCATTTTTCATGCTTCTGGCACATCAACTTTGAGAACTAACTGTTCACTTTCTGCCTAATATATCCCATGCCTTGACAGGTGTCAATATATGGAAATATTCAACATTATTTACTTCCACTGTCAGTGCTTTTAATTTTATGGCTGATCAGTGATGTGTGATGATGAGAAACAATGATTGGACAAAAAGCATTATACGTACAAAATGTGACATAATTAGAGACATAATTAAAATAGTACAATACAAACTATTATTACATTAATAACTTGTGTAAGTAGCAGTGACCCACCCGTATCTTACTGAGGCAGTCAGCAGTGCTGAAGGTTTGCACACATGACAGCTGGCTGTACAATGTGGCTGGAGGAAAAGAAGCTCCTAGTGCTTTAGCCAGGTCTGCACATTTCCTTCTTTCTGGCTCTGACACTACACACCAGCGCATCTTTTTTGCTGTATGACACACACATTTAACATTTTGTTGTGATGCATCCACTCCTTTTAGACTATATCAAACAATGTAGGATAAACACTTCAAGCAGGGAAATACTGTACCAGGCTGATCAAAGATAAAAAAAAAATGCTCAAATAGCTTATTAACAGAAAAGGTCTATCTGCAAATATTGTTTTGAGATGACCCCAGTGATAACAATTACGATCATTAACAACTTAATTCTTGTGCTGGCAGAGCAGCACCTTCTCCTCTGCTGTTATTTTCCTCCAAGTACTTAACAACATGCACTATACCCTGGATTACAGTACATTCACACTGTTCTGATGATGCCTGTCATGTTTTTACTACTCCATTATTTCCTGTATTTATATTCTTTATTAAGTATGTAGATCCAGTGCTTGTATTCCATACTGTACAAAACATTCCACTGAAATTTTATTTATTTTTTTATACAGAAGGAAACAATGAGGAACATCAAGTCTGGTTATTAGCACAACAGGTTTCATTTTAGTGAGCAGTACGCACTTACCCCACACAGCAGTGGTGACAAGGAGGATGACGATTATTCCACACACACCCTTCCTCATGCTGCTTCATTCACTGGACTGAGAATCGAACACAGAAGTTCAGCTCCTCAGTGAATAGCTGGTCAGAGTTGCCAGATTGGGCAGTTTACATCCTAACCTATGTTTTTCTTTATTTGTTTCAGGATTTGCTATTAATTACTGTACTTTAGAGTAGTAGCTTTTATTAGTGCTTTGCAAAAAAAAAAAAAAGAACCTGACAAGAAAACACAAATGTACAAACATCAATAAAAATGTAAATTGTCACCTACGTAGTTAAAAACTTTACAATAAAGCATGATTAATAAAAAATATATACAGTATCATACTATATAGTAGCATTGTTGAATTTTTTATCGGATTGGCCAAAAGGTTTGCTATAGCTGCTGCTCAGACAATAGTTCTGGTTCCAAGGCAAATAAAAGGCTGGGAAAGTCATAACAGGGAACTAACATTTCAACTAGACAGTGCAACATTACATTGCAATTACAAATGGTATGACTGCTGGTTTATAAGAGGAATAAGACACTTTTACCACATCATTTAACATTATGCCCAGTTGTTTTGTTCATTCTTTGCTTATCTAACAATTTCATAACAAATAGCACTATAAAGCATATATTTGAGTCCTTTGCTAAATCACTGTACATACATATAAGAACTGGAAAATAAGTGTTATGCAATAACATTTAGCCTGTTGTTATCCATGTCACTCAAACAAACCGGCGAACAGTGTCAATACACACTAACACTGATACCCCCAGATTAGCACAAACATACACGCACAGCCCTTATTTATTAATTTATACGTATCTACTACTCAACCACTGAAAGCAAAAGAGATGCGTGCTTTCAGAGGGAATGGTATTCTAGGCTCTGAGCGCATGTGGAAGGAATCATAGGGTGTCACCGACATCTTGCCTCCAGCTTTTCCAGAACATGTGCCTACTATCCGAGGATTCTTTTTAATGGAAAGAACTGCAAAAATAGTGACCTACAGTGCATGCATGAGTTGGTCAAACATAAAGGTAAGACAATATACCCAAAAAACTATTTATTTACATATAATTACATCTATTAAATATAAAAACGTTTCTTTTACAAAAAATAATATTATAGTATATGTAGTATAATGCCTTAAGTTACTGCTATTTCTACACTTTGGCAAAATATACTACTGCGTTTCCTGAGTTTTGTCAGTTAACAAGAACTTAATTTGACTTAAATATAAAAGTAAATAACAGACTACAAGAAATTAGTAATCTACACAAAAGGGTGGAACAAAGATAACAGAATGCATGATATCTATATTTTCACATTGGCTCTCAGCAGCTGGCTTTCTATGCTGCTGACTCTTGCAGCATGGCAGATCATGATGGGTTTTTGTTCAGCTATTTTCTTAGTCAGTGAAGAAACACGGATCTCTAGCTGTAAAAACAAAATAGGAAAAATACTTAATTATTCAAATTAGGCAGACTTGTACCACAGACAAAAGGCACATTTAAAGTATTGCTTGACTAGAGAACCTGCCATCTGAAAGAGGAACACACCAGACAGCTGTTATTCGCACAGACAGATTTATGCTTAAACCGATCATCCAAAAGAATGCGTACCAAGAAGGGCTTTATTTATGATCATGCTTCATGTGCACCTAAAAGTGGTTTTTACCTTTTATAGTGTTTCACATTTCACAACTTAGATACAACAAAAATAACTTGCTTTATTATTATTATTTAATTTCTTTTTACACAAAGACTTCAAGCACAAACATTTTTGTCAGAATTTATTTAAGGGGAATGTGCAAAATAAATACATAAAATAAAAGTCAATTGTTAAAGGCTAAAAGGAGGCTGCATAACTGATTAATTCCAAATTCCAAACACATTCTTGCTACTCTCTGGAAACCTGTTCCTCGGGTACAAAAAAAAAAAAAAAAAAGATTTCCTAACTAAAGGTGAGGTTTGCCTTTTTCCCTTCAAAATGTATATGTGAAAAACTGATGGATGATAAACAGGCGATAATTATGATATTTGATTGAACATGTTCACGGATCAAACAAAACCATGTAAACCACCAAATTATCATTATCGCAAAGCAGTTTTACAAAATTTCTTTGGTTTTAGGGTCCCCTTGTAAGACCAGGGTGGCCCTGGCCCCTTGGGGCATGGTTTAACAAGACATCTGGGGGTGTGGTGTGGTGTTTGGCACCAGGAGGATAGCAGTTGATCCTTTGGGTGCAGTGGGTTGTGTTGTGCTCCATTTCTAGTATATCATTGATAATCAGTGTTCTTCAATTCACCCGGCAGTGGCGTTAAAGTTATGGCTAACTGTTGTTTATTTGTTTCTCAAAATTATCTGCTTACTGTGTAATACGAGATGTATAAAACTGATCTAATCACTCTGACTGAGGGGCTGTCCTTTCGGGTGTGGTGATAATGTTATGCCTGATCTGTGTATATTAAGAGATTTATATATATATATATATAAATATAAATATAAAACACACAGTATATATATAGTGTAAATTATTATCTGCCTGAGTAAGGTCGTTCTAAAACAAACAAGAAATCAAACACATTGAGAGAGCTATTCTTATTTGATTTTCTGCACTCGTGCGTGAGACTGGGATACACAAAGAAAAAAGACGAACCAGACACATACCTCATTTACTTCTTGTAGAATGCTCTCTCTTTCTTCAGTATCTGCATCACTGCCTGTTGTCTGAAGCCAACTTCTCATGATCTTTTGAAGTTTACGCCATGTCCTGTTTGTAAAAATGTCCATTTTAAAAGGAGAGCCAAGAGGGCTAAATGCTTTGCAAAACAACTTTGACACCGGTCAGGACAGTCACAGCACATGGGTACATACTGTAGCTGAGATTTGTCTTGCTGATATCTTTGCAGGTCAAGTCTAATATTATATAATTCCCTGTTCAGAGCTTCAGTAGGATCACTGCTTGTCTGCAGGAGCGTGGTCTCTTCATTGTCATCTGCTTCCGCATCCACAAAACCACTTTCACACACCCCTGCTGGTTAGACACACAGATGACGCAAATGAAATCGGAACATTTTTTCATACTGTTCTATTTTTTTTTCTCTCAGAAATAGAAGTCAGTTCCATATTGATTTGCTTTTTTATTTGTATAAAGTTAAACTGTACTTTCTTGTATGACTTTTCATGAAACTTGCAGTTTGTACATATGTCACTGCTACACGTACTTGTGTTATTACATTACTATTATATCATGTAGTAATGCAGCACTTGCAAATGCAGCACGGGATTACATGCTATTACACATTATAGATACAAATATATTAATAGGGATAGACAAGACATGTTTAGATTATCCAACGTTTTGCTGTCAGGCACAAATTGATGGTACTGACGTTTAAGGTTTATCTATATTTTTTCCACTACTACAAGTATTATTCACTATGCTCTTCATAGGTGAAGTGTGTCTGTGTGTATTGCTTACTTTGGCCAGGCAGGTTAGAGTGGATAAAATCTTGAGGGGAGAGGAGTGAGGGATCCTTGTGTCTGAATCTTGTCTGCTGCACATGTCAGAAGAAGAAAATGAGAAAAAGAAAATAGAAAGCTATAAATTTGAAATGTGGATAAACCAGAGCGCTTTCATTTATACTCATGTAAAACCATGGCTAAAATATTCACCTTGCACAGTGATGTAGATGCAGTAAATGAAGAGGGAGGCAGCAGCACCTCCTGGTTCTCAGCACTAGTAGAGGTTTCTGTTAAAGCAGACCTGAAGGCCAGGATTGGAGGCTTTATGTTCAGAACAGGAGGCTGCTGTGAAGTGGACAGAGACAGTCCAAGGGGCTGAGGCTGGGTGAACGGAAGTGAAACAGAGTGGGATGGACAAGCCACTGGAGCAGATGATGAGGGTCTAGCATCAGTTTGACCTGCATTCTGCAGCTGATCACTACAAACAAAAAAACAAAGTGATAAAGATGTTACATAAAGGAGTGTGTGGGATTTTGTTTGATCACAATCTGACAGTGTTTCAAATGTTAATTATATATATATATTTTATATATAGCCACTTTACATATTTACATAACAAGCATGAACTGCATTAAGGAAAATGTAAACCTAAAAAAAAGAAATTAAATACACATTTCACAATTTAAGGTGCATTAATGAGGTAAAAATGGTGTCAAATTTAAGTTATTCCATGTTTTCACCCTTTTCTTGTTCTCTGCATAATTCCATGTTAATTCATCATATTAATTTTTTCATTATAAGAAGTTCACAGCCTATAATAATTAGTGCTGGCTTGTGATTATTGCATGTGCAACTGTACCTTGTAGAGTGTGTTGCTTTGTGATGATTGTCTGCGTGACTGTGTCTTCTAGGCTCTGGGTGCCGCAGCAAGTCTTTGGATGGAGAGTATAATAAGTCACAAGGCCTTCGTGGCTGCAGTCTAGATGTTCGGACCAGCAGCCTACAGTTTTAATAAGGGGACGGTCATAAGATGGCACAACAGAACATTTACTATCAAATATGTTAGTACATCAGACATGCCTGCATAACAACCACTAACCACTGATGAAGTGAGATGTAATGAGTTCAACCCTCATCTATGCACTTCATTCATTTATGCATTTCAGTTACTTATTCTTCAGGTCTGTACTTACAGTTTGCTTAGAGTGGAATCTCCTGCTGTATGCTCTGAGGCTGGGATCCTGATTGGTTGGAAGGTATGGCTTTGTGTATGGCCTTCAGGTAAGGAAAAGGATACACTCTTTTTCGTTTTAGGGGGCATATCATCTTTATTTGCCTCTACCACTCTCGAAGGCTTGCATAATGCCCGCTGCTTCCATCGCAAGGCACATCTTCTTACCACTGCCTGCAGCTGCCGTGAACTCTGTGACAAAATAATTTCATATACACTAGAATATATATAGATATATGTTTCCTTTCTTTTTTTCTTTTCAAAATGTTTCATTAAGAGTGTGCATTGGCGCTCAAATACAAAGCTCTTTACAACTAGGCATAACAATATTTAAATTACACCGAAGACATGCCCCTATTCCAAACATATTCATGCACACACCTGTTCACAGCTGTGGAGCGCAATGGTTGTAGAAAATGCCCTCATATGTGCCGCGTATGTAAGGATGTGGGTTACGCCTTCTTGCAGCAGTTCATCTCTGTAGAATTGAGCTGCTGCTGCAAGACGCCTCTCTTTCCTTTGACGCTCAGCAACCCAGTATCTCCAGGCATCGAGCACCTGAAATTATAAATACTATCTTTAACATCTTAATCTTTAATACGTTAAATGTTTAGATGAAATCGATGATGTTGATACCTTGGCTTGCAGGTTTAGGGACCAGTGCCAAAGGGCCATCTCTGTCAGCTCTGCTTCTTTTCTTCTGCTCTGTAGCTGTGACATTTATAAACACATGGGTAACAGACAAAAGGGGATAAATCAGACTGTAAGAATCATACACTGTAAGAATCATACACCAAAAAAAATGTGTTATTTTTAAATCTTCAGCTTTGGCTGCTATCTGTACAACTCATGCTTTATCTGTTTACACTGTAAATTTAAGTTACTGTAAAGATATCTTACAATTTTAAAATCAAATTTTAAAAAGACATGAAAAACGTACAATCTACTGTATTCTGCAGAATACATTTAGAATATAAATATAAATACAGTATTATATAATTACTTTGTTTATTTTTAATGTATTGTATTAAAATTTTATTGTATTGTATTTCATGTATAATTCTCCATAATGCATTAAGCACAAAGTCAGAAGTGCCGAAAATACCACCAATAAATGTGTAGTTCTCACCTGTGCTTTCCAGAGGATAAAAAAACGCTGACACGTTCTTAATCTGTGTAGCTCATTGCTTCTGTTTTTCATGACCTAATACATACAGATACAATGAACAGAAATACATAATGAAAATAAGCGAATGAGCATTACAGTCTAACACAGTGTGGTAAAGACAGTGCTTAGGTGCACCTGATAGAGTTTCTGCTGCTTATTATTCAAGATCCAGGCCCTGAGACTTTTTTTGAGCAGGATACGTCGGTGATATTTGCAGGCTTTCTCCAAAGACAGCCTTTCTTCTCTTGCCTCACAGTGTTTCTTTCTCCACCTCCTCAGAACTGCACGCGTCCGAACTGCCAGAAAACACACATGAGCACGGTTCTGACACCAGACAAACTGAATCTCTAATACGAAAAAAATACTTAAAACTTATTTCCAAAAAAAAATAAAAAATGGTTTTGCTATTATCTACACACATTAAAAGATAATACACTTTTATAATATAGTTATAAATTATAGTTGAAATTAAATGCAATTAGATATTTTGTAACAGTTAAAGTTTGGACACAAACTTGGATTTATTTTTCTACATTCAAAAACAATACTGGAGATTTCAAAACTATGAAATAACACCTAACAGTAGAACAAGTTGTTCATTTAAATTTACCAGCCTCAGAAATCAACAATTAACAACCAGCACCTCAGATTAGAACCCTTATGGGGGATTTACAGAGGATGAGTAACAGATACATCTTAATATTAACTGTTTAAAGGAGATTATTGCATTTTGGATGGCTTCAGCAATGCTTCACAATGTAGAAAGAAATAAAAATCAAGAAAGGACAGAAGGTGTATCCAAACTTTTGACATGTAATGTACATAGTACTGAACCATAGTATAGTTAAACGGACAGACATACTAATGGTACACAAGTATAATTTGCTGATCGCTAAGGGGAAATGTGGCAAATTTACAGTACTCAAGTGATGTAAATGGTTGGTACCTCTGTCGAGGTGAAGTTGCGCTTCTCTCAGTGCTTCCTCCTGCTGGTGATGATGAAAAGTTTTGTATGCTGATCTCTGATGCCATGCTAACAACACCTGTGCATAAAAATAGCAATATTACCACTTGAAATGTGAAATATGTCACTTTTGGTGACACTTAGGTTTTGGACACAAGGAGATGGACATTATATAAATAAATCTTGTATAGAATGCCATCGTTATCCAAATTAGTTCCTGTGTCTGAATGGGGACATTGGACACAGGAAACAAGTTGTTAATACATTTTTGCAGGGAAGAACACTAATAGTTTTCATTGTGATCAAAACCTGAGACGCAAAGTATCGCCTCTGCCACAGTCACATACAAGCAGTCTAGAGCACCTTTGACAGTAAGCTGTGGTGATGCTGACACTTTGCTTGTGTCTCTTTCTCCCTTTCCTCCACTGACAGACGTACGTTGGTCCTCCACACCCACAGCATCCTCCTGTAGTGAATGCAAACAGATGCAAACATGAAAACAGGAGATGTTAAATAATAAAATATTTGCAACATCAGTGCAGTGAGTCATACCTGAGCAGATGTTTCTGATGTCGCTGGTAACGCTGTTCTACAATTAGGTTGATCTGCTGGATCTGTGATTGGTGTTGCTACACACACACACACACACACACACACACACACACACACACACACACACACAATGGTGGCTTTAATCTTAATTAATGCCAGGGTAATAAAAAAAAAAAAATAAAATTAAATATTTTGAATAAGTTTTTAGGAACTAAAATAGCTTTGGTCTGTCATGAAATTGCATATTTTAATATCATTAAATGTTTAATATTGTCTAAATGGCTACCTTCCATGCCTCAAACTTGTGCTTTAGCAATCTTCCTTCATAGTGCTGATCAATTTGCATCAATTGCCTGTTCTTCTCTCTTCTGCGTGCTACATACTGTAAAGACACACATAAAACCATACACGCATAAATACTGTGAATTAAAAACATCTGCAGTAGCACATAGTAATGGTCGATACCTCGCGCCAGCTGATCAGAGCTCGCCTCATGGACAGGTGCCTGTCATGGATGACTGCCTGCTCAAAATGTCTCTGACTGATAGACAACACACAACAACACCCATCCTCAATGAGTTGCAACAATAAATTTACATAAAGTGTACTGAGCCTTATTTCAGTGTGTGTCGCACCTCCTCTGGATGTTGCTGACATTGTGTCCCCACTGTCTCAGAGTTTTGTGCAGAAGAGTCTGCCTGTAAAGTGTTACAGCTTTTGTTTGCTTGAGTCTGTCCTCTCTCTGCTGAGACATCCTCCACAGCCATTTAGACCAGGCACGTGACACACACACTCGTTCTGCATGTAGCACAGCCTGAGAAAAATATCAAGAGTGGTTTATGAATTGAGTGTGAGCTTGCAGAATCAGGATTAGGAATGATCGATTTCTACAGTTTTAACGTAACACAATATTAAATTTGTGCTTTTTCTCTGCATGATCAAAAAACAGATCTGATTTAAAAACTTTAACAAAAGTATAAATAATTTTGAGGAGCATTACTAACTACAGAGGCCAGTCTTCATATGTAATATTTGCCACTTTACACAAAGCCAATGAAAAAAGCAGTTTCACTTGTTTTCTGTCATAAGTACTGCACCTCCACTCTCAACAGGAGTAAAAAGTCTTGAGGTTACATAGCTTGTATTTACATTACCTTAACTTACTTACTCAAGCGCTACATGTACATTCCAATAAAATAGAGCCTTGATAAGCAATTTAGATCTACAGTATTTCAACCCTTTTCAAGAGAATTTTGTATGTCCATTTCTACAGTTAATGATGCACATATCTGCTTCTCTGATTGTTTACCATTCTCTCCGCCAACCTCTGGTCTCTCTGATGAACCAAGCGATCCCACCAGGTATAAAAAGCCCAGCTGTAGATCTGCTGCCTATACAATCAACAATGACAACATAAAAACACACAAAAAACAGACCTCAGTAATTTCTAATGCACAATCATACAGCTCATGTTCATCAAAGCATACCTTTAAGAACTTACTTAAGCGACAAAAAGGTGATTCATGAAATAGTATCTAAACAATATATGAAGCAGATAATTTTATCAAAGCCTCCATCAACAGGGTTTCAATGTTTAAAAATTTTTTTTTTTAAATATGTTGCTTAATACATATTTACTCATGCCATATTCAATAAATATTTATACTAATCTAATTTTTTATTATATTGCTTACATTTTTTTGGTGGGAATGTTAGATCACACAAAATACAAAGCAGACTGAGCATGAACTGTACTCCAGTTCCTAATGTTGATGTGTAGATAAACAGCGATCATTGCTTAATCCCAACATGTTCTGACTAAACTCGAAGTAGAACTCCATGCCAATGTTATGAACTAGGATGACTCCTGTGCCAAAAAAACTTGTTGTTCTTGTCAGTAAAGTGCATGCCTGAAATATCCTTAAAATAGACTATTATAAAATCCATAAAACCCATTTCAGACATTTGACCTTAAACCTGTTTGGATCACTTCCAAAGTGTAATCAGTTCATTTGCCAGTTACAAGAATGATGCCATATAAATCCTACAAAAATACAACCACTACTTCTTGAGATCTCTCTCTAGAATTATCTCAGACAGGTGCATAAACAAACTGGCAGCGGTGGTGTTATAATCACCCATTATAAATTAGTCGCTGGTTAATGAAATCATATTGAGTTTAAATGACGTCAGAAATGTACAAATCTATCAACTGGGAAGCTTGACATTGTTAAAATGAAGTCTTTTATTTCAATAGTCAAAGCTGCAATTAAAATGTATATACAGTAAAACAACCAAATTCTAAATATGCATACACTGGAAGGAGTGTTAAATCAAAATGCATTTAATAAAAACATGATAAATACAGTATATTAGTAGTCTTACACATACACACATATATTCAAATGCATCCAAGGTCAGGTCCAAATTAATCTTATGTTTAGTATTTCACAGACTCACTGATGCTGCTGCTCAGCTATTTCTCCTCTCTCTCTGCGCTTTATTCTTTCTATAGTAAATTCCGTCCAGGATTTCAGACATTTTGGAAGGATCCTGCTTGCAAACCAAGAGTCAGCCCGCAACTCTAAATCCTACACACAAACACACATACAAGAAAAATAAGGCTCATTTAATGTGAGCCTTGCGTTATGCTGATGTAATCAAAATAAACACAGATCTTTATGATACAGCAAGTGATTCTTTGTTCACCTGGTCTAAGTATAGGTGAAGAGTGTGTGATAAAAACTTAATTAGATTTAGGCTGGTACCTGCATGTATCTGTGCTCTTTGCAGTGCTCCCTCCATCTCTGAAGATATTTTCTCAGCACTGCAATTCTGCAGGTTAACAGTAAAAAAATTAAAAATAAAAGTTCTAACATCCAATCAAAAGATAAACTAAACTGCACTATAGACTTGACTTTTATTGATTCTAAATGAAATATTCTATACACCTTAGCATAGAATAACTGCCTTCACATTAATAAAAAAAATATTACTATGGTGATAGACTCAGTTCAGTGCATGAAATAAATGCCCAATCTGACATTGTATCGGAATGCTTCACTACAGCAAGCATATTTGAAAAAACATTTGAAACTGTGCTAGTTTGTGACGGCACACTTTCCGCCTCACACAAAGTTCTGGATCTTTTCAGTCAGCCGCAGTAACTATCATCCTCCACCACTTCTCATTGGATCTGTATTTAACCAAGGATATGCCTACATTGCTTTTGCAGATTCGTGTTTTTATTTTTTTTCCTGCCAGAGCCATCAAATCAAAAGCTGGATAATTTATTTTTCTTCTAGATCACTACGCAATAGAGCGATCTACCAAGCAGCACATACCCTCTGTATTTAACATACAAACTAGTGAGACGCTAACATACTAGTTTTGGCCTTGACTTTGCCAAAGACCTAGAAATAATTTCCAAAAAATTCAACAAAGAAAAGACTGACAGGTCGAATAGCAGTTCCATGCAGGTGGGTCTGTGTGAATGGAGTTTAGAATTTAGGCTACTTGGCATTTCCAAATTCCCCATAGTGTGTGAGAGAGTGTGCTTCTCTGCCTTGTGACACACCGACACCCCATCCAGGGTGTACGCCGCCTAGTGCCACAAGTGATCTGGGATTGGCCCGAGGTCACCCACAACCCTGTATAAGATGAGCAGTTTAGAGAGTATGTGAATGAGCGAGTGAGTAATTTAACACAAAACCACAAAAGATTATTGAACACCCTCTCTAAAAAAATATCAGCTGCTTACCAATGTACTTGCCTTAAAACAAGGTTTATTAAATTGGTCCTTGGACCTCCAGATGTCAACAATTGTTACCTTTTCCCAAATCTCAGATATTCATTGGTTTAAGTGTTCTGGATGCTGGCAAAACTGACATTAGTTCTAGAATTTTTGCTTTAAACTATTCACAAATTACTGCCTTAAGCTAAGCCCCGTGTAGAAAAGAAGAATAGATGGGTTTTTTTTCCATTTTTGATAATTAAATACCAATAATAAACCTGTGATAGTTCACTGCTACAGTTATTTTGGGCTGAATTTGTCTTTTCTCAATCTGCTCCAAGCGCAGTTGCCAATGCTTCCAATATTTCACAATCATCTGCAAAAAAAAAAAAATAAATCAGCAAAGTTATTTAAGAATACAAAAGCTAACATATGAAACAAAAGTAATAAATGCAACACCAAATATACAATCATATTAAGTTAAGTGTTTCAAGTAATAGTTTGCAAGGTCCTGGGGACATTACGTAATATAAAAGGTAGAAAAATACTGCATAAATTTTTATACACGTTAATAAGTAGGTTTTCTTACGGTGTGCCGATGATGCTTCGCACTAATATTCTTGTTGAACTGATGAGTTTTACAGTGAGTGGCATTTAAGGCCAAGCCTTTAAACCCTACATGCTGAAAAGGGAGGGACAAAATTAGACACGTAGAATGTTTTACTTAAGTAGAAAATATGCAAGAACTTCCTGCATTAGCATTTCCAGAATGGCACAGCTCATATATTTCTAACCAGCAGGTGAAGGTGTCGATGTTGAATGGCAGTCTGTTCTTTCTTGGCCTTTACAGAGCAAATGTGCACATCTACAAATCAGATCAGGAAAGTATGATGCATGATGAAATGTTACAAATGTTCCACAGGGAAAACACATACATTACAGCATCTTTAGTGTATCTCCTTAGAGTTGTCACAATTTTTTTGTTTAGTCATGATGAATTCCACACATCAGTGAGCTCTCCTCCATCACAAGGCATCTAACAACCAGGGAGAGGAAAGGTACATAAAGCCAGCCAAACACATCTTTTCAAACCTGTGCTTGTGGAAAATCAGTGGGTGGCCTAACACAATGCAAGAATGTGCAGATGGCCATGACTGAAAATTTTCACTGTGGCATGATCAAACTCTGGATAATAACTCTTTTCTTTTGCATCACTAAGGAGCCCACCACTAAAATTTTTACCATTAAAATTTTAAAAACCATTAAAACTGTTGGAGTAATTTCTATATTATAAAGAAAGAAAGAAAAAAAAGAAATTAATAAAAAAAACTCAAAAGAATGCTATTATGCTTTCAGGAAGAAACTGCTGGTGGGAAAGACAACTGGATAAAATATTACAAAAGCATATTTGTTAATGTTGACTAAGTGTATATAAGGATACAATCTCTCCAGTGTGAAAAAGTCCTGCGTTGAATGATATGAAGTGCTAGACGCTCTGCAATTTGCTCTTTAACTCTGTCAGTCTGTTTGTTTTGCAAAGCTCTGTGCCATGCACACCAGTACATCCTTAACACAGAGCAACGCCATACACTGCAAGCCACAGCTGCAACATATAAGCAAACTATGGCTTTACACACAAAGAATTTCCTGCAAATTTGATCATTTATATCAAGAAATATAACAATGGGACATGAGCTATCCAAAGAGTCTAATTACAGAAAGACTACATACGAAGAAAGGCTTCTTACTGAATTAACTTTTCAGATATTATGAATAAATGCCATGCTTTTTTTCTACAGTGAACACAGGTAATGTATGTCTGCTACCTTTTGCATCATTTTTTTCTTTCCTGTGTTGAGTGTATGTAATCCAGGCTTGTAGTACACGATTCTGGATTTGCTGGCAGTACTGAAGACAGGCTCCGGCTTCTTTCTCTCTTAAGATACACGTTTCTGTATACATTTTTTTCCATTGAAGCCATGCCTGCAATCAACATACATCATTCAACCAAATGTAAAATATGCATTCATTATATGTTTTTTTTTTTTTATTGGTTAGTCAGTATCAGAAATCAGAATTCTTTTAGATGGTCTTTTAGTAAAAAATTTTAGCATGTCCTGAAGAGGAGAACTCCATTGGAAGAAAAGAAAATAATCAGCTCCAGAAATAAAAAGACAGATGCTGATTCACCTGCAGCGTCAGCAATACAAACGTAGTACAAATCTGTCTTATCCGAATAACTAGTTTTAATAAGATATATTAGTTTAACAGATAGTTAACCTGAAGTCTGTTTGGCTTAAGCTGTGTTTGGGTTTTATGACATTTACCACTTCTAACTCTAGACCCACACACACTTACTGTGCTCTGTACAGACATAGCCCACTGTTGTGCCGCCAGGTCTTCATGGAGATGCTCGGTTTTGCGTTGCTCTAGTGCAGTTTGCCAGACAGTCCACACCCAACTATCGCAAGACACAGAATTAAAGGTCAGAAAACTTTTATCAAACAAACACATGCCTGATTATGTACACACTTAAAGCGTACCCCATAGCAGTGTGTCTGTGGTGTTTTAGGGCTGTGTCATACATCCTGTGTTTTAAGCGTCTCATTTCCACATACAGCTCCCAGCCTTCCCACACGACACGCAGCTGATGGCGCTTTGCTGTAAAACAGCACAAGATGACACACATCTACTGTATGCAACAACTATCAACCATGGTGCACAATCAGTAATGTATACTGACATTTACATACCAAATACTAATGCGACCTGTAGCTTTTTTTTCTCTTCTTTCTTAATAGACAAATATTGACACCAGGCTTGGTACACTTTACTGTAGAGGACATACCTGCAGTAAGAGGATAAAAGACATGTGTTATTATTTTAAGATTTGATGTGGCTCTCTATCTGAAGAGATTCATACTGAAGTCAGAAAGTCAGAAATGCATTGTAAAAGATTTGGCTCACACATAGACAACAGTATATTTTAACAGTATTTATAAAATGAGGACACAAATCACAGGCAACTAGGTATCGTAATAGCGTTGTATCGGGTCCCTGGGGGATTCCTATCCTGACTGAACAGTGTAGAGCAGGCAAAAAATGTGGACATGGCTATCATGAATAAAACGACAGGAATCACATACTGTAGCTGATAATTTAGTTTTCGTTTATTTCTTAACAATTTTCTTTTCTAATGAATACTAACTTATAGTGACAGTCTGCTCTAATGGTCAGTGCCCACTCTCTTCTGGCATGCCACCAGTCATCTTTCCAGGCCCAAAGAACCTTCCTCAGGACAACCTTACTGTGGTGAGACCTGAAAAATCCATTGACACAATTACCTATCACAGTTACAATTTTTTATTAGTAGTAGTATTAGTTGGAGTAGTATTTATAATTTGCTATCAGATATTATTATTGATTGGAGTACAATTCCAAATACTGCAACATAGTGTGGGCAAGAACTGAACCTGGCCTGTGATGGAGTGATTCGTCCAAATGTCTTCTGAACCCAGAGGCGAAGGAATTTCCGTGCAAGGTGCCTACACACACACAGCCAAAGTCAGCGTTGGCTTAGGCACAATCACGAAATTACATTATTGAAGGAAATACGGTTGCATTAATGATAACTTACCGTATCCTGAGCTCTTTGAGTCGTCCACCTCGGTTCCACATGTATCCCACTCTGTAGGTGACCTTACGGACTGGTGTATTTCTCATCAAGCCTTTTGCACACACACTCTGCTTTCCACATTGTGCTTTTGGTTTGTGCATAGTCTTTGACTGAAATACAAGGCAGGTATGCACAAAGTTTGATTTAAAGTTGTTTAAAGTTGTATTATTACATACAGTTCTATATTACACATACACAAACTATGTTCTTCACATGCATATGAACTTGAGTAACAGCCGATACTTAATCCATAGGGTTTAATATGATGTTGGCCCACCCCTTGCATCTGCATAATTACAGTGAGCTGTCAAAATCCTCAAAGTTTAACCATGTGTTCTAGCTTAGAAACCAGAAATTTGTAAATATGGAACTGTAAGCACACAAAATGTGATCTGCAATCAAAAATGTATTAGACACTTCAAACAACGATTCAGTGCTGGAGGTTTGTATATGTTCTTGGCAGATTATAAACGAGCTGTGAAAGTACCTTTTTCAGTGTCTCTCTCTCTGTCTCTGTTACTGAATATCATGGAGCCAAGTCGTTACCTACTCCAACTTCTCCAGCCAGACAGCGAGAGAAAACGTTTATTGTCCTTTCTTGATGTTCAGATGAGTTCCGGACACAAATCCGTGTCTACCGTTAACCCAAAACCGACAACAAACCGTAACTGCCGCCTCCCTCCCAGCGTCAACTTCCGCCTGATCCATTTCACAATAAAAGTTCAGTCACACCTACAGGCTACAAGGTTCGCTGCTCGTTGAGCTATGTTCGGTTAAAGAGACTCTTGAACTGGAATTCGTCGATGCGCATTCGAAAACTGTTCTGAGAACAATTCTAGAATCGCAGAACTGGTCTAATTACAATTTATATAACTGTTCTCAGAATAATTAACGTTTGCGAACGTAAAAAAATCCAGTACGAGAATTTCTCCAATCAAATGCACAACTTATATTGGAACTACATTATATGTATTCCTATACATTAAAGTAATAATGAATAAAATAAATAAATGTACATACAGAAGTATTCCTGTTTTGTTTGTTTCTAGTCATGGATCATGTTATGGAACATCTCTCATCTGCAAAATGCAGAAACTGTAAAGCTATAATGAAGATTATAATTTTTTTTTAGCTTTTAGTCAAATTGCACTGATTATTAACAATTACACAGTTTAAATCTGCCATACACTTCTTGTGCAAGTAGTTACCATAATGTATAAAAATAAGTTCATTAATGTGGACAACTTGTAGCCAGTTAGTTACTTTGTTTCTTATCTGTTCTTGGATTTCTTTATATCAGGTTTCTCTTTCTTTATTTCATTTATTCTTTTATATATATAAAAATAATAATAATAATAATAATAATAATAATAATAATAATAATATATATATATAATATATATATAATATATATATATTAGCATGCTTTATTTTGTCAGATAGGTTCTATTTAAGTGATTTCTTGATTCAGTGAGGCAAGTTAAATTCATCTTTTCAAAAATAAAAAATAAACCATAGTTCATTCATGATTTAGTAAGTGGAGATTACTTTCTTTACATAGGACCAGGCAGGTTTGGACAAGGTTTTCCCCCCATAATAAATGAAATCATCATTTAAAAACTGCATTTTGTATTTACTTGGGTATATATATCTTTGTGTAATACAAAATTAGTATATAAATCATTTAAGTGTGACAATTCAGAAAATAAATCACTGTAACTACGTTGGAAATATTTATACTTTAATTTTAAAGAACTTAAAATAGTTTCGTGGGATGGCTTTTCTTTTTTTATTATTTATTAACTATTTTATTTATATAATTGAACTAAAGTGTAGTGAATTAGTTTTTAGATGATTTTCAGAATTCTTGTGTAACTGAAATTTATTTACATTGTAGAAAGAGCAAATTTCAAATTTTTATATGATACTAGTATACTAGTATTGATATTAGATTGAAAAGAAAATAAGTGATATCACGCAACACTGCAATTCTAACACGGGAATCTTATCACCTGTAAAGGAAAAAAAACTTGCTCGATGTACAGTAGCTGTCCATTTAGAATGCCTGACAAATATTCAATGGCACGCTTTGTAATTACAATTACGTGTAATTTCTAAATAAAATAATATTTTATTTTTTACATTTATCATTATATGTCGCTGTTGATTTAATATTAATGTTAAAAAAATATGCGCATATATTTCAGATTTTGACGAAGGCGGAAGCGGGCGCTATATAATCTTGGATTGGGGCCTCATTCAGGACCTGTGGTGATCGGAGGAAAATTGCTGCTGAGCAACTGGAGCTAGAGACCTAAGAAAGAGAGAGGGAGAGACATAGAGAGAAAGAGAGCTCTTATTAACAAAGTAATATTAGCCTGAGGTACAGTGCTGGTTCCGGTCAGCCTGCACTGAAGCGGCTAAACTCACTATCCTGTTTAACCCGGCTAAATTTACACTCACTGTCGTGCTTTATCAGTTCAGCGCGCTTTAAAGGCTCATCATGCGTAATAATAGTAGTGAATAGTGAGACCCGAGTTAGCTAGCCGGCTAGCCTTCGGATTGTTTCCGACAGACGGTGAGCCAAGGTACATACAAACGTGTATATATTGTAGGAGCCATAGTTTCATTTCTCAGTGTGTTTGTGTGCGGGCGTGTGTTACATTTTATGAGACGTTTCCATTGAAGACTTGCTTTTTGGTAAAATAATAATAAATACACAGCATTAGTTTGTTAAGCGTTTGGCTAGCTCGTTTGGAATCTCTTTCGCTAGCTCGTTGGCAGTGTAAACCCACCCTCTTCACTGGTGTTTTGGGTTTCAGTAAAACACAAAGCACAAATAGAGGTTTAATTTATTGTTGTGAGGCCAGCCTAATCCATTGGACGCACTCGTGTAAGTGAGACTCGGCGTTGAGTGTAAAAGTTGGCTAATTGTAGCATCCGCTGACTGAGGAGTAACTTGAGGGGGTTATCTAGAAGCAGGTAAGTTAATTGGCAACCAGTAATAAAATATATACTGCGTATATTTTACTTTAAAATAAAAGCTAGTATAATTGCACGTTTATTTTTTTATTTTTTGCATAACAGTTAAGAGCTGAATCTGAACGCTAACACATATAGTGCTAGCATCCGGCTGCGCCAGCATTAGCGCCCAAATTGACTTTTTTTCAGGCCAATAAAACTAACGCTAAACTGAACAGAACTCTTAATAAACGGGTTAGCTGTTTCTGAACCGAATTTGGTTTACATATCTACATTGCTTTCGTCGCACAAACGTGCTCGAGTTTGCTTAATCACACAGCACACTGCTTAATGAGCTGTTAACGCTAATTAACGTCAAACTAATGGTGCGGCTTTAACGGTTTTATTGTAGGGTCGTTGTGGGATTTACAAGTAGCAGTGGTGAACAACTCTGGTCTTGGAGGACCCCTTGTGCTCGTCATTTTCGTGTTTTCCTTGCTCGCACCCACTTCAGTTCACAAACAGTTAATTAGTCGATTGGTTAAATCTACCTGGTTAACACCTGTGCTAGCTGAGAGAACACTAAAATGTTGAGAACAGAGGGTTCTCCAGGAACATGCAAGCTTTGTGTTTCTAAAAAAAAAACTATAGCCAAACCAACAAATACTGTATGCATACGTTTAATAAATGTGTTTTTTTGCAGGTACTTGGAGTGTCCAAGACTTAAGCTGTTTTTTGGCTTTCTGCTTCAGTCATGGACAAAGATGCCTGTATAGAGGATCAGGAAAATGGCAATAAAACGATCCACACCGTGAAGCCATCTCTACTGATTTCTGCCTATCGATACACCAAGGTCAGATACGGCTTCTTTACAATTATTTGTTTTGCTGTTTTATTGCCTGTTTTATGTGACGAGGACGGACTTCTTACTGTTCATTGTTTTATTTGGGTTTTATTTTTGTTTTTATAGTATCTTTCTATGTCTGCAGCTATCTTAGAATTATACAGAACTTTGATCAAGTGTGTTAATTTTTTAAAACTTTATTTATTTATTTAAAAATAACTGACTGACTTTCTTAATCAGCCAACTTGAGACCATGTTCTTTACAGCCTTGCTTGTGTGTTCACATTTAATGCAGAGGGATTTTAATTGATTCTTTTTTTTTTCTTGCACAGGAGGAGCTTTTGGAAATCAAAGAGCTGCCAATTTCTAATGAGCGGCCCGAGTGCCTGTCTCAGAAATATGACAGGTGAGAGTTGCCCTAAATTAGCGAATAAGTCTGCCACAGACTGTGGTGCTGTTTTATTCCTTAACTTAATTCTTAGATCAGGTTTAAGGATGCATTTGGACTTAATTTTTCAAAGGTTGTTTCCCAAACAGTGATCTACAAAGAGTTGGTTCTGTGATGGATGGTTTTGCTTTGAAAAACTAATCATAGTTTCTCTATTTTTCTTTATTTTCTCTAGTGATGGGGTGTGGGATCCTGAAAAGTGGCATGCATCATTGTATCCCTCAGAATGTGACCTAACAGGGGAGGCATACAAGAGAGACTATGCTGAGGATAGACCGCCCCTGAAACGTAGAATTGCTGGTAAATCTATGTACTACTGCTACTACAAATGTCAACATGCCTTTTTTTTTTTTTTTTTTTTTTTTTTTTTTAAAACCCATTAATCCCATGGATCATTCAAATCTAATCATTCAAAACTTTTTGCTACTCTTCCAGACCCACGAGAGCGTATTAAAGAGGATGATTTGGAGGTAGTTCTTAGCCCCCAGCGTCGTAGTTTTGGAGGTGGCTGCCAAGTGGCACCTGCTGCCCTGACTCGACGTCCCATCAGCCCCCTTGAGAACAAGGAGAATGAGTCATTGCGTCTCGGAGGCACACGGCGTATCGGAAGTGGTCGCATCATGGCAGCACGTGGTTTCGAGAGGGACATTCGGGTCGACAAGGAAAGGGATCGTGAACGGGAACGTGACTTCAAGGACAAGAGATTTAGGGTATTGTGTAAAAAAAAAAAAAAAATTTTAAAAAATAATGTGCATAGATTATGCCCAATTCCAGTCTTTTGTTACAAAATAGACAAATTTCTTTTCTGCTTGAGTGATTTAAACATCCTAGTACAACTGAAGATGAGATGTAACCTAGTTCTCCTTTGTGCTGCCATTACAGAGGGACTTTGGTGACAAAAGAGTGTTTAGTGAGCGTAGAAGGAATGACTCTTATGCTGAGGAGGAGCCGGAATGGTTTTCTGCTGGACCCACAAGCCAGTCGGAGACTATTGAGCTTATTGGCTTTGACGATAAAGTCCTAGAAGATGATAAACGGAAATCTAAGCGCTCACGAAAGAGGACAGAGTCTATAAAAGAAGGCATGTAGAATACTAATTTACTTTAATTTGTGTGTATGTAAAAAGGTACATTTTCACGAACTTGTGTATAGAAATGAGTGATTGTTTTGCCTTATTACTTGCCCTTTGTGTTCAGTTGAATGCAATGGTGGTGTGTCTCAGGAGGCACAGGTTGTCCATGAGGGAGGTGCTGATCAGGAGGTTCCTCATCCAGACATTCTACCTGAACAAACAGCTGGGGAGTTTGACTTCAATGAATTCTTTAATTTGGAGAAGACCATGCCTGGCCTGGCTTCGGTAAGATATGGGGAGCACTGCATGCTTAAATGGGTGATTGGGTTGATGTGTGGGTGATTGTCCTGAAAAATGGTCACACCTGAGGCATTTCTGTTGGGGTCTTTTCACAGGTCACCTAATATCGTGTGATGCTGTATATGCTTGTGCATCTGCCCTGATTTATTCTTTGATTGGTAAAGCATTATGATGAGATTGTGAGTGGGTTTTGTCCTTGGCTAAAAACATTTGGCTTCTTGGTTGGCTGAGGACATTTTGTGAGACAGCTAGCTAAGCAGAAGCAAATTTATGCCCATCACTGATCCATTTAAAGATTAGTTTGAATGTGTATTTGTAGTGAATTTGACATTCATGAAGTGGTATCGAAGCTTTATAGCATTAAGAGGCCTTTTGGTTCATGGTTATTTTGGTTAAGTGTGAACACTTTTGCCCATGGCTTTCAATTACCTTTTCCTGAAAGCCCACACTTCGTTTTGCCTTCATTGCTCTAAACCGCCTGCAAGCTTTCATCATGTAAGTGACAATCTCACCCCCCCTCCCCCAAATAAGTCTTCTCTGTTTTTACTGACATTTACCAAATGGCTTGCTTATTCTCACTTTTTCAGATGATTGAAGATGTGCTTGGTGAAGGGCCAGTCTCGGCTAGCCGGTTCAGCCGCTGGTTCAACAGTAATCAGAGTCCTTCTGGTAGCCGTTCCAGCAGCCGCTCCACCCCTCATGAAGAACTTGAGAAACTACCAGGTATTGTAAAAATCGGGAATGTTTTAATGCTGCGGTTAGATAAACTCATTGAAAGACTGATGTGAATAACCTGTGGCAGTATAGGCCAAATGCAAGATTGAGGTTTGGTTCTATATTGCATTTCCAAAGGGGGTGGAGGAGGGAACTAACTGGTGAAAAACATCCAGTTTACCATCAAGTCATAAACCTTATTTAGATATGTAGCATAGTTTTTTTTTCTCTTCAAAAAATTGTTTCCTTATATAGATCCATGCAGTAGTTCTCCTGGTCAAGGTCCAACACCTTATTTTACTCCAATTCCTTTGGAAGAGAGGAGGGAGAAGGTGGATATCTTGGAGCTCCTCCATAAAGCCAAAATTGACCTTAAACCCCTTCTTTCCAGCTTAAATGCAAACAAAGCTCATCTTAAGGAGAACAGTAAGTAATGCTCATGTAACAAATGAATGTTTCCTCTCTGCCTCTGGTTTAACACGATTCTGATTTGTCCCTCTGTTATAGCTAACTCTGGGGTGGTGTTGTCTTTGGAGGAGGTGGAGAGTGGTTTAAAGGGGCTGAAAGTTCAGAATGAGCAGCCTCAGCCAGCTCCCAGGCAGCTGCAGGCTCAAGGCAGAGGAACTCCTTTCATGGCTGAACACCTGGAAGAAGCTCTTACAGGTACCACGGGGGTCATGGCGCGTCCCCGTGACCCTGACATGTCTGCATTTAACAAGCTGGTCAGCAGTATGAAGGCAAGTGGAACCCTGCCCAACCAGCCCAAGGCCAGCACAAGCAGCGTAAGTGTAACCCCACAGGTTAAACATGCATGTGTCTGAGCATGCTGCTCTCCATCATAAAGCTGGGAGTGAGTACTGCCAGGTAAACTTGTTTCTCAAGGAACTTGGTATGTAGAAAATATTCTCATGTGCCTAATTGGGGTGTCTTGTTTTATGAAAATTTGTAACTCTAGGTGATTTGTGATGTGTTAAAAATTCCAAATACAGGCTGATCAGTTTGCAGTTAGTAGTTGAAGTACTAACCACAATCAACAGTGATTTTTTTTTTTTTTTTTTTTTTTTTTTCGCCTATTATTTTGTCTGTTGAGACGTTGGCGTTGCAGCAAGTGGTCTTGACCCTAAGGTGATTTCTAGCTTGAACTGGTCTTGCAAATCCTATCTAGCTTTGTTTGTTTCAGCAAAGCATGCAGGAAATGTATGCAAATAAGCATTGATTTACTTATTGCATAGGAAAATGTTTCATACTTTTAAGGGTAATTGATGTCTTAAATTGGATTAATGATGGGCATATGTTTGTTCTTTCTCTAGGATTAAAACCGCGGTCACGGTACAAGCAGTCCAACTTGGACACACAATACTTCTATATTTGGTTTTGAGTAGTCAGCATATTTGGCTTCATAGTTCTTCTATTAGGTTTAGGAGCCTTCATCAAAAGTAGTTAGTGAATTCTAATGACATTCTGCCAAAGAAACAAACAGCTGCAGGTTTATAGCAGGCCATATGAATATATAGTACATTATGGATGGTCATGCGTGTTTGCTTTCAATCAAGGTGTGCTTGAGTAAATTGTATGTTTGACATGAAATTCAAAGAAAGTTTAATTACTGAATGTAGTCTGTAGTGGCTTCTTTCTTTTCTTTTTATCGTGTAAAGGCAGCATTTGTATTTGAATGCGTGGTGATGGCTTTCTATATCATTATTGGTGTGGGGAAACACTGGTGTCGGTCACTGAACCTTATATGTGGATTTAATATAAAGTTGATGGCCCCCCCCCTTTTTTTTTTGTCCCCCCCACACACACACAAAACAGTCTACAGATCCTGCCATCCTGAGCACCATAACTGAGGCTCAGGTACCTGCCATACAGCAGAAGAATATATTCCAGGTGATGCATCTTTAACATCCAAGTCTCAATATTATACAACATAAAAAAATTAAGTTATAATTGGTCTGTGTTGCTTTTGTGCTGTAGGAGTTATTGGGTGTTCAGGGAGCTCCACGGGCTGGTTCTCCCCTCTTGAGTGGTCTGTTGGCAAATCCTGAAGCTGGACCTGCTTCTGTCCCTGGTCTGTCGCACCAGCGTGGTTCCTCACCCCCTCTTTTTCCACACAGACGTCCCATTCAAGACTTCTATGCAGGCATGCAGACGGGAACAGGTAGCAAATTCGTAATCTGTTGAATAGAACTGCATACTTAAATGGTGTGGTCTAGGGCTTTAGCTATGGAATATTTTAGTAATTGAGTATTCTACCAAAAATTTTATCGAGTAATTGGATAAAATGTACTTTTGCTTAATTAAACAGGAATGTAAAATGTACAAGAGAAACGAAGATTAATTGGTTTTCTTTTTAGAAAAATCAACTTTATTTTTGATAAAATGCTGTATACATTTAAAAAAATAAGTCCTTATTCACAATACAAGGAATAGCTTAAAGTTGACTGAGATGAATTAAGTGCATTACAGTGCTATACATTCTTATTTT
>JAQMYJ010000037.1:15556689-15573191 GCA_030014305.1 Clarias laeviceps
TCGAACTGCTTCACACGAGTCGTTTACGAATCATTTAGAAATGGGGTAAAATTAAATCTATTTTTGGAGAAAACTAACTTGTGTTTTTTGACCTTACATACATGTAAACCTGTTTTAAGAGACTCAATAAGTAATATTGGCAACCTTTAAAATGGCATAATAGGGGCACTTTAAAAGAAGCTTCGAGGCAGACGATTTTGCCTCGATCATTTTTTTTTTTTTTTTTTTTTGTAATCGAATTACTCTAGGAATTGTTTCAGCCCTGGTGTGGTCTAACTATTGTACTTTCTAGTTCTGACTTGCTTGCATGTATTTACTGTCTTCTTGCAGGCTTCCCTGTTGGCCCACAACAAATTCTGGGGGATCAAATTTCTGAGATTCACAGAGCTTTAAGTCCAGGCCCTACCCCACAGCAGGTGCCAACTTTTACACTGTATACAAATATATGGTAGAATTGTGTGAGAATGTGGGGATGACGTATTGAATTTTTCAGTTAAGGGTGCTGTCTATGGGAGTGGACCAGGCAGAATTGAATGCTGTAATGTTTCAGCAGGATTTGGCATTACATGGTTGCCAGTACCAGCAAGGCTATAACAAACCTGGCCATGATAAAGCCTTTCGGAACAGGTTGGTAAAAAATAAACTAATTTTAGTCTAATTCAAGTAGTAGCCAAAGGATGTGTTGAGTGGCATACAAATTGGCAACTTTACAGTACAACAGTGTGTTCGTATACAACATATTAAATCAAAGTCTAACTTTAAAAATGCCCCTTGACGTTTAACTGCCTCATGTGTAAAAAGGCCTTTTTATTTATTCATTCTTCACCAATTCAATATTAAAATTTTATAAATATTATAGGGTTTTATTTTTTTGTGAAGGGATGGTTTAATATATGCCTGATGTAAATTTTCAAACCAATGTCCTGATTTTCTGATCTTGTGTGGCCAGTTGAATGAGTTGTTTAGGTGCTTTGTATTGTGTATTTTAGGCAGACAAGGCTTACCAGGTCACCTGTCCCTCACCTGCATGGCAGAAATTCCCCTGTCAGTGCAGTCACTAGTATGGTAAGTTTAATATGAATAAGTCAAACCAGTAACATTTTTTGTTTAAGTCTGTACATGGTCTTTACATGTACAAACCTTGTGATTAGTATTCAAAGTTGTAGAATGTATTGGGATTTCTTTAACCTGGGAGATATAGCAGGGCAGAACTTGAGGCTTGTAACTGGTTTTGTTTCTTAGAATGTTCTTAACAATTAGCCTTTTTTTTTCCCCCTGCAGCTGTCTCCATCTTTTACTCCAACGTCCGTCATTAAAAAGATGTACGAGTCAAAGGAGAAGACTAAGGATGAGCCAATAAGTAGGCCAGGAAGCAAAGAGGATACTGCAAACTCGCAAGAAGGTGAGGTTTTTAGTTTAGCTGTACTTGACTGCTTGACTGTTTCAAAATTCTACAATGAAACATACTGTCTGTTTTAGAGAGTCCTTCTACCAGCTCCTTCCTTGATGGTGTGGACAATGGTGGACCTCAAACAGGTGGCATTAAAGCCTGCTCCACCCCTGTATCTGCCCAAAATCGCCACTCAAAGGAGGTTGAACGAGCCAGGCCAGCCTCCACCACAGGACAGAGCACTCCTGCTATGCTGTCACCAGGGTCCTCTTCCTCGTTTCCCAGACCCATTTACCAAGTACCCTTTTTGCCTCACGTCCCCTTGGTTAGGCCTCCACCACAACTGCATCCTGGTGTGGTACAGAGGATGATAGCCCAGGGGATCCAGCCCCAGCAGCTTGGACCTGCACTCTTACAAACCGGTGGGATTGGTTTTAAATGGTTTATGTTGGGGGGGGGGACGCAATGGTTCATTTGTTTTATGTAGACATTCCTGTATCGGAGTTCACAGATGGTGTAATATCAGGGGTCTGTCTGTCTGAACAGGACTTTTCCCCCAGACTGTGGATTTGTCCCAGCTGCAGGGTCTTCCTCCTGCGCTCTTAAGCCAGCCTCTGTATCCACTGGGCACTACAGGACACCCACTTATTCCCCCCAGAGCTGCTGGACCACACGTGCAGTTAGCAGTCATGCAACAACAGTTCCAGCAGCAGAGGCCTAGTAAGTACCAAGAGTTGTACTGGTGCATGTTATTGTGCAACATTTTAGTCCTCTAGTTTTTTTTAATAGTGGTATAAAATGGTGCTTGTAGTTGGAGCCCCCCCCCCCACCCCCTTTCTCCTTGTGTTTGTGACCTGTTGTAATATCTCTCTGCAGATGTACACACAGTACCCACTGGAACCCCGCAATCACAGAGCCACAGCACGCAACGGACCAGCCACACTCAGCGGCGAGCAGGAAGTCCGCCTCTTGGCCTGGCCAAGTGGTTTGGCTCAGATGTGCTACAGCAACCTCTCCCATCCATGCCTTCTACTAAAGTAATCAGTGTTGATGAACTGGAATTCCGCCAGTGATGACGATCCTGCAGCCAGTCATAGAGTAAAGCAAGACCTCTCTTCCTCATGGCCCTGTTTAGTTTAAAAAAAAAAAAAAAAAAAAAAAAAGTGAACTTTAATTTCTATAAAAATGTACAGGTGATGGAGCCTTGTGTCTTTTATAGGCTCAGTCATAAACCTTACAGATGTTGATGGCTAGAAGTTAAGAGTCCTGGACTACTTTTTTGTTTTTTGGTGTGGCCTGTTAAAATTGTCCCATCAAATTATTTAGGGATTTGATTTTTTTTTTGTACTTATTATTTTTATTTGCAGTAAAGAAGTAAATAATGTATAGGCCAGAATTGTACAGATTATGGAAATTTGTTTCCTCCCTGTACATAGCTTTTTTTTTTTTTTCTTTTTTCTCCCCCCTTCTCCCCCGTTTTGCTGTGTGGAAGGTTTCAAAGCAAAGAATGGGGCCACTGGGGAGTTGTCCCTCCCCCACAAGTAGGGAGTTCCACATGTTGTAGCCTTAGAGCTGGTCGGAATGGGAATAGGCTGCACTGCTGATGACTGGTTTGTAGAACAAGATGTGCTTACAGGTGTATGAACAATACTGTCCATACCCATACACCATCTCTTGTGGAAAAGTGTAGCTGGAACCTTGTCCAAGTGGGACTACAGTATGTATGTGCCTTCCCTTACTTTCTTTATACCCTCTCCCCAACCTTCACTTTCTCCTTTCTCCTTTAGCCAGTCACTAAGGAGAAGCACTGAGTTGAATCACTTTTTGTTTTAGGGTGGCAAGGGTTGAACTCAAGAAAATGTGCTCCAAATAAAAAGCACAATAAAATGTTCAATAAAAATATTCACTTTTTGTTTTTTGTTAGTCAATGTTTGGATTCTGCTTTTTAATTCATTGTCCTATAGCAAGAACATGGACAAACATTGGAAAGGAGTCTAGATTGTGCTCATGAAGCCATGTAACAGTTTCTTTGAAGTACACTGACAGGGAACTCTAATCAAATCCTGACATATGACTTGACTCCGACTTGAGACTGAACACTCCATTTCAGCCTGGATAAAACGCAGCAAACTGGAAAAAAAAAAAAAAAACATATGTGGGTTTCAGAAAAATTTATTATTGCTTACAATACACAGGGTACAATTTACTGGAATGCTACAGAGAAAGGACATCTTTCCATCATATGATGGGGTAAAAATTGTTAGGAAGTTAATTTAACTTTCTACTTGGACCAATTTATTATAGATTTTTCCCCAAAACAGTTGTAAGAGGCATGTAGGCTGTCTTAATGAAGCCGATAAATGTATAATCTTTAAACAACAATGAAAACGACCAATAAAATGTCACTTTTTCAGCTTTAGTTCTGCTGTGAGACTGAATATTGCCAATTTGTCATTTTAAATAGCTGAAATCACTTATGTAATAAACATTAAAAAAAAAAAATCTTACTTAACGTTGCAACTCATTTCAATCCAGACTTTCATCCATTTTTGACTTGGTTCTTGTATTGAGGACGGGAAAGTCTAACTCCCTAAAGTCTTCTCATAATGAAGTTAGGGTCAGGCATCTATGATGACCAATTCCTGTGTGAAAATGATTTAATTAGAGAACCAATGTCACAATTTGAGCCTAATGAATCTTGGCATCGTCACCCTATAATATGCATGTCATCGGGGTAGAATGTCCATTAATTGGATAACCTGGTCATTTAGATTTAATTTTATAGCCACATAATGTTGATCCTAGACCTGATGCAACTCCAGATTCTAACACTCCCTCTCTTGCTTCTAGAGTGGGTAATATGCTCATAAATTGCTATCGCTAAGACTGAGTCCACTGCTTGTTCTTGGATGTTATGCACGGTCTAGGATACTAATACCTTGTTAAACCATGACTTAACTTTCCATCAACTGTTCTGGTAAGGGACATGGCAGATTGAAATTCCTTTTACTCAACCAAAATTGTGCCTAAATCCCAATCTTTCTTTTTTCAGATGAGCCCATAAGCCCAAACTGTGATATATTTTAAGTGCCATTAACATGCTAGAAAAAGATAGCACACATTTATTTACTAGTGTGGAGCATACTTTAACTTTTTTCAGGTGGTTGGCTATTCTAAAATGAAACGTGCTATATGAATTTACAGGAAGGCCAAGAGCAAATATCTATATCTGTGCTGTCGTGCAATATAACTTGATGCATTTGCAAATTTTTCCCAACTTTTTTTTTTTTTTTTTAAGGGATGAGGGTTCAAGTTCTGCTTTTGCGTGGATATTGCAAATTGAGTGATCTGGTTTCCTCCAAGAGTCCAAAAACATGTGACTTGGGCTAATTTGTGTGCACATGGTGTGTATGCGAGTGTGCGTGCTTGTACCATGCGATGGATTGGCACCTTGTCTAGGGTTTATCCCACCTTGTGCCCTGAGTTACCTGGGATTGACACTGTACATGATAAGTGGTGTGTATATATAGTACGAAGAGAAACTACACTCAGATTCTTTTGTGGTCACGTTCTCATCATTCTTTTAAAAACTTTCAACACACTGTTGATCACCCCAAATGTTTGAGATCCCTTACTTTACTATCCTGCCACATAATCCCTCAATTGTCATCCCCATCTTTCTTTCATTGTCAAGGTAAATTATTGTAAAGGTTAAATTCCGATTTTGACTGCAGACTCCAATGACTCTATTATTTTATTCTGCATACAGGGTCACAGGGGCCCTGAGCCAAACCCAGGAGCCTTGGGGCACAAGGCAGGGTACACTCTGGATGGGGTGCCAATCCAGGGCACACACACTCACATGCTCATTCACACATTACTGGCAATTTGGAAACTCCAATTAGCCTAATCCATATATGTTTGGACTGTGGAAGTAAACTGGAGTAAGGAAACCGGCCTGGAGCCTATCCCAGGCGACTTAGGGCATGAGGCAGGGTACACCCTAGACAGGTACACACACACACACACACACTCTTTACAGGCAACCTGGGAATGCCAATCGGCCTAATCTGCATGTCTTTTGACTGTTGGAGAAAACCAAGCAAGGGGAGAACATGCAAACTCCACACACTGAGACCTGAGGTGGGAATCGAACTTTAACCTTGGAGGTGCGGGGTGATAGTGATAACCACTATGCCACCTTACCGCTTTACAGAATGAGCACAGAAAACAAAAAATCACGGTGCTGGGTATATACTGAAAAAAATTACAGGGGAATATGCTAGTTATGATTAACTGTCAGTTACAGAGAAACTGAGCGCACATATTTATTTTGTTGAGCCGGCTGGTAAGAAGCAAGTATTGAAAAACACAATGTTGGGCTTTATTGTAGAGATTTTAGTAGTATTACTGTACAGTACATAGCTTTTGTGCGTATAAACATGCCCCCCTACACACCGTTCACGCTTTGTGTGTGCGTGTCAGAAGGGGGAGAGGGCGAGGTGGGCGGGGCTTGTGGGTTTCCATCCGCTCCAGTTCACTGCGCATTAATGTGTGTGTTTCGGCTGTATGACCGTGTGTGTGTGTGTAGGGTTGCGAACAAAGCGCGGGGATTCTGTCCGCTGTCGGCTTTGCGTATAGCACATGTATAATCGTCTACATTTGGGGTGTGAGGGGGGAGGGGGGGGGAGGGGAGGGGAGGGGAATAAGAGGGGGAGGGGGCTCACTGGAAAACAAGGATGTGAATTCATAACGGCGAGGAGGGGGAGAGAAACCAGGAAGATGAACAATATACAGAATTTACGAACATGAAAACAACATCCAGTGAATCTAGTTGACATGTGAGCGCGGTTCAGACGCGTCCATGCTGACTGTCCTTAACAAAAAGCTATCGGTTTTCTCTAAATCTATAAAATAAAGCCACCCCTCCCTCCAAAACAAAGGTCAAAGTTCACAGGAAGCTGGGGGGCTGCCATTTTTCCCCCTGCTAACATGTTAGATGCTAAAACGAAGAGGGGTGGTCGTTGTTGAAAGCGTTTTGTTTATTTTTTTTTTTAAACCGCAGGGATTGTTTTTTCCCCGTTCTGTTTATGTTCGTTTAGGCTCTCCGGCACATGCGCTAGTCGTTGTGGTTAATGGAAGGCGGCATGGAGAGAACCGAACAGCCGTGGAATTCTTCCTACACGTACCAGGTGAGCAAGCACAGCGCCGAGATGCTACACAACCTGAACAGCCAGAGAAAAGATGGAGGCAGATTCTGCGATGTGATCCTGCGCGTCGGAGAGGAGAGCTTTCCGGCGCACAAGGCGGTGCTGGCGGCGTGCAGCGAGTACTTCGAGTCGGTGTTCAGCTGTCAGGGCGAGGGCGACAGCGAGGGCAAAGAGCTCGAGATGCACACTATCAGCCCGAAAGTTTTCCGAGACATCCTGGACTTTGCGTACACGTCGAAGATCGTGGTGCGCCTGGAGTGCTTCCCGGAGCTCATGACGGCCGCCAAGTTCCTGCTGATGCGCTCGGTTATTGAAATCTGCCAGGAGGTGATTAAACAGTCCAACGTGCAGATCCTGGTGCCGCCGTCCCGCGGTGGAGAGCTCAGCTTCCTGTCAAACGCCATGCACGCTGACGTGCCGAACGGCGCCGTGTTTACTAACAGACTCAGCCTGGACAGTGACAGTGCAGGCGCTCTGAACAGCAGCTCCCACCCGATTGGCCTTCACGTCTCCCCGTCAGCCTTCACGACGAACCCGGTAAACGGCGAGGCCTCTCCGAGCTCCAAGCGAGCCAGAGGGCGGCCCAAGAAAGAAGATCCTCCAACCCCGGGCGTGTACAATAACGGTACGACTGACGACGGCGAACCTCATGAAAGTCATTTTCCTGGTGGCATTTGTGGAAAAATGCTAAGCGACGCTGTGCAGCTGAGAAACCACGAGGCCCAGCATGGCTCTGGAGCTGGAGAGCTCGTGTCCGTGGATATAACGGCCGTAACGGTTCCGCCTCAAACCCAGAACTGCGTGCAGACGGACGGGCCCCGCAAACGGGAGAGGACGAGACGGCACGTGGGCTGCGATCTGTGCGGGAAGGTGTTCAGAGACGTCTATCACCTCAATCGACACAAGTTGTCCCACTCCGGGGAAAAGCCATACGCGTGTCCTGTGTGCGGCCTGCGGTTCAAGCGCAAAGACAGGATGTCGTACCATGTGCGCTCTCACGATGGAGCCGTGGGTAAACCGTACGTGTGTCAGAACTGCGGAAAAGGCTTCTCCAGGTGAGTTGTTTGAGCCCAAGTCATTGCACTGCATTTTGAGCTATATCATCTGTCAAACAACAACAACCTTTATTCTCTGCAAGAGTGTAGGTGTAAGAGTGCATATGCTTGTATATATTTTTTGCAGGCCAGATCACCTTAATGGACACATCAAGCAGGTGCACACCACAGAGAGACCTCATAAATGTCAGGTGAGGGAGAGAGAGAGAACAGTAAAACCTTGAGTTTCACATGCACATGTATTCAAGGGTCATTACCTTACCTTACCTTACATCACTGCGTCTTTTGGAAAATGTTCATTAATCGCCCAAATTAGAAATTTTACACATTGGGGTGTGTCTTCCTATAAATTTATTAACATATTTTTGTGCAGATTTGTAATGCATCGTTTGCAACACGAGATCGTCTGAGGTCTCACCTGGCCTGCCACGAGGATAAAATCCCATGCCAAGTATGCGGCAAGTTCTTAAGGGCTGCTTATATGACAGATCACCTGAAGAAACACAGCGAAGGACCTCACAACTACTGCAGCATATGCAATAAAGGTAACACTCGTATAGACAGCTTATTTAGTGAAACTCGCATACTGAAAGCCATTTTTAGATTCACAGATGTCTTTAAAAAAGTGCACCAATTAAAAATGTTTAAAGTCAGTTGTAAAAGAGCCAGACTGTTTGAATTTTGGTTTATTAACTACAAATGGAGGAGAAAAAAAGTTTGAATGTATTTTTCTAAGCTTCGGGGCCTAGGAATCCATATGCTATATGGTAGGCGTCGGCAACAGCAGCCAAATCTAGCTTGCCCAACTTGAAAATATGGAAATTTTTGTGTGGCACAAACTGTATTCCAGATCTTTCATAATTTTCCAAGCACAAAATTTGTGTGTAGTTGAACTGTGGTGTAGAAACTTTGAGAAGCACAAAATTCCAGGAGGCTTTAGATGCATTTGTGCAATTCCTCATATAAAGTCCTTCATATTCACAGTGGAGAAAGTTTTCACGGTAGCAGTAGCCTAGAGACATGTTTTTATAAATTTGGGAGATTACAGATTTTCGGGAGCAATCTGGGAGTAGATGCTATAGTGTTTATTTTGTTTGTGTTTTATAGTTTGTTGGTTGAATGACTAGGCTAGTTTGCTAGCAGCCACCTTAAGTCGGGTGACAAGTTCAACTATTATTTTCCTTTAATATAACTCTGAATCTATTAAATGTGTTTGAGTAACATTTAATTACATTAACAGAGATATACTGTGATCTGTGGCTTCCCTTATGAATTGTTACAAATGGAGCTGCTATAATATGTTGTCACGTACTGGGCATATTTTGAAACACGTGATATTAAAGTACATTTTTAAAAATATAATTTCTCATGGGTGGCAGATTTGACTATATCGATCTGTTTTTGGGTCATGTTTGCTAATATAGCTTCACAGGTTCCCGTTTAAAAAGACACCTTATCAGTACGTCTGATAATAAATAAAACTGGGAGGGTTGCGTCAGGACTAAAACTTATGCCAAGTTGTGTGTGTGGATCGGATGGTCCGCTGTGGTGACCCCTTGATGGGAGCAGGCCAAAAGATAACAGTGGTTAACAGTGAGCTAACGTTAACAAGCAACATCATTATGCATGTTTGTAACTAAACTTACCATTCTGTTTTACTGTCTTATGTCAGTAGCTTTATCATGTTGCTGAATAGACGGCTTATTCTGCCAATGCTTTTTGTAAAAAAGAGTTTTTTTGCAATCCACATGTGACGGAATAGCATAATGAGAGCAGCGGGTGGAGAGTGTGTCATTAGGAAGGCAGTAGCACAGAAGGGTGTTTCCGATTTTCATATTCATACATAGCCATCCTTGCACTTTATTAGGCTACAGTTTTTTTGGCATTAAAACATAAACTACTACAGAACGAGTAGTAGTAGTTTTTTACAACATTGAGGAATACTAAATGCTAATTGTTTTTTACTGCCATAAAAATATGCTGTACAATTAATCGCATAGAAATAACCGCAAAACGGACCCATGCAATTATTTAAATAATTAATTTCTTTTTAAAAATGTAGTACCTTAAGTACATAAATAAATAATGTCAAACATTCTCTTAATGAGATAATTTCTCTAATTATGTGGAGTTGACCTAGATAAATGTTTGGATACAAAATTGTACATTTAATAGTTGAATGTTAGTTTAAATCACAATCGCAATGTGTCAATTTTTATTTTTTTATTTATTTTAACCAAATTATGCAGCCTTACATAAAAAGTGCAGGTATGCATCAAATCTGACCACATATACTGTATACATTTATTTTATTAAAACGTTCTACCTATCAAAATGTGCTATACAGCTGTTGAGCACGTGCAGAGAATAGCTTTTGACTCTGGAATATTAAAGAATCTTCTCATTACAAATTTTTATAAATATTTGCATGTTCTCATGGCTTTTGCTGCACAACACAGAAGTGAGCAAGTTTCTTGAAAATTTGCTAAAACATGCAGATTAAATTATTGTAAACCCAGAGCTGTTGAGTTTTTCTCCACACCCTCACACAGGTGTTCTGCAATTATATTTATAGCGATACTGTTTATGTATACATGTATTTACAATGAAATAAACAGTAGTGTGGAGGATTTATCGTACCTAACCTATATTACCTTGCCAGACACATTAGCTGAAATACGTGTATAAGTGATACGTGAAATAAGTGTATAGTGTCTTGGCTCTTTAGGCAACACAGTTACAGCATAATATACCATATAGTTTTGATAATTATTTACTGTAATATCATAGATGTTAACTGTATGCATAACTGTATTAAATCCTTAAGAGTGCTCCTTAAACAATAGTTTTTTTAATTTATTTACTAATTCCTTTTGGATTGTTTTTTCCCCTGATAACATTGCAATAAATTTGCATCCTTTTTAAAGCATTGTTTGAGTAATTTGAGTATTATAGTGAAAAAGTGTAAATAGTATGAAGTAGTGCTGCATATAAATTAAGTCTGTGAAACGAATAATCAGGATTGAAGCCAGCTTTAGACTGTGTTTACAGCAGTTATTTAAGACAACTCACACTGTGCAAGATGCTTCCTATAAAATATTGGCTGAATTCTCTAACAGACTGTGAAATAATGTGTTTGATCATTGCCACTAGTGTACATGTGGCTTTCTTGTGAGTTTTATCATACTACGGCATTCTCCTATTTGTGACTTGTAGACAAGATGTCTTTGGTTGCAGTGGCACTAAATCAGCTGCTGTATGCGATATTATAACGGAAATGTATAGAAATTGGCGAGAGTATATCCAAGTCAGTGTATGACGAGTCATTGCTAGACAAGTGCTCTTTTTTATTTCTTTGTTTTAATTTTATATGATTGAAGATTTTTTTCTTGTCTATGCTTATGTAAGATTAAGAAATCCCGCCATCTCTATTATGATTGGTTACGAGAATTCAGTCTCGTCTGGTATTAGTAAGAAACCTAGAGGATGAAGGTGGGAGTTAATGTTTTTCAACTCAGTTTGAAGGATCTGGAACTTTGAGTCTCTCAAGATTTTAGAGATCTTGCAATAAAAAAAAATTTTTTTCTTCTATGTAGATTTTTTTTTTAATGCCATTATTTTCTTTCATGTCCCTTTAGGGGCTCTGTAGCATGGTAGCATATTGTAGTAGAAAAAAACATATCTGACAATGTATTATTTAAAGTTGTCAAACCCAGTAGACAGCTCCACCATGTCACCATGTGGACTGCTCTTGTAAAAAAACAATATGTCCTATTCCCAGACATAATTGCCGACACCTGCTATATGGATTGCCATTTCATTAGAAACCATTGTAGTTGATCCATTAAGATAGGAAAGTCTTAAAATTTGGGTTTTTTCATTATGATAAGAAAAGAGGAGATTGTCATCTCATTGTTAAACAAGTCTCTGCTTGTTCTATTTTTCCCCTTCTGTTCCTTGTGTTTTGCTTTTGCTCCTCTTGACGGTCTCAGGTTTTTCCACTGCGTCCTACCTAAAGGTACATATAAAAACACACCACGGCTCGTCCATGCTCCCTTCTTCCACAGCTCACCAGTTCCTAGAGCCGCGTGACAACGGGCCGCAGATGCACAACGGTGCCCCCTACCACTCAGGACGCCAATGCGCAGTGGAAGGCAAGCACGCCTTTGTGTCCCTGCCACTTGCTCGCTCGCTCGCTCTTTTCACCCTGGTGCTAAATGCTGCATCTGCTTGTGTAAACACGCTCGCTTGCTCGTTCACTCACTTGGCCCATACGTCATACTAATTTATTACACCGGCTGATTTCCATCATTCTTCTATTTCATATCACAAATAGATTTTTTTATGAAAGACTAGTCCTATTCTTTTATATTACAGTTCCTGCAGGGTATGATTTCGGTAGAATGATGGGAATGTGGTTAGAGAGAAGCTCACAACCTGAATTAGGCTTTTTAATATATATTTTGTATATATGTTTATTCAGTTTTATGTGACGAAATCATTCAGGTTGATGGAGGTGGAAAAAAGCTAGTGTTGAAAGCAGTCATATGAACAATTTCCTTCATGCTTGATTCATAATCCATCACATCGAATGAAATCTTTTTCCTTATGATTTTAGATAATTTCATTCTACAGTTCAGATAAATCCTGACTTTTAAAAAGTAATGATTAAATCTGGCTGATTAGTATGATGGCTGCTGCATGTATTTACATGTACGACTGAAAGTCGCTTGTGCTGTATCAGATGCACGTTCCATTAAGGCTGCGGTGTTCTTGATTGGCCAAGGTATTAAAAAAATATATATAACTCTTAGAGTCCTACCAGCTTTGTCTAGTATAGGAGGCTGTCTGTTGCTATATACAAGTTAGCATGGCATTTTTATTGCTGTTTGTAATTTCCATCACATGCTGGCTAAGCATTTCCTGGCAATCAATGCATGTTGTAGTTCAATATGTGCATAGTATTTAGGAATCAATGGACCTTTTTTCTGGGAATTATTGCCATAGACATTAACAGCCTGTTGTTGAGTGTGTTGAGAAGATGCTTAGATTGTCTCAGTTTTTTCATAAGCTTTGTTTTTTCATTAGGCTTTACATCCTATATAATTTTTTTTTTTTTTTTTTTGAGATGTTTGATAAGTTGCAAATTAAGCAGTAAGAGTATATTTACCTTTGATTTTGTCAATGAACAATAAGATAAAAAAAATTGTCAACACTTTATTTCATGACTAAATGTAAATGACAAAAAAGAATCCTCTTTTCCACTCAGACTATATACAGCTATGGGGGAAAAAAAAAAAAAGAGAGCACTGCAATTTTCTTCTGAAAACTTGTGGAAGGTCTTAAAAAGGAAGATTCTTGGTCACACACCATCAAGCAAAGCTGAGCTGTTCGCTTTTTTGCAAAAATAGTGGTATAAAGTTACCCAGCATCAATGAAAAATTGAAGGAGAGCATGCTAAAACACATGGAAGCTGTAAATTGCAAATTGGGGTTATTCCACCAAATACTGATTTTTTTTTTTTAATGTTATTTAGCCAAATCATTAACACAGTTTATCTACAAATTATTTCCATTTTGTTTTATTTGAGTTATTTAAGCTCTGCAAATGCTACATGATCCTAGATTATTTTGATGAGTTGTGATGTCATTTCCTTTAAATATACTCTAAATAACAATAGTTATATTTTGAATTTAGAGAAATATTGTCAGCAGTTTACAAAAAATGAAACAAAACTCACCCATACATGCACCTGAAAGAAAAGAAACATTAGAAACTGATTATTTTGCAGTTGTCTCTCATTTTATTCCAGAGCTATATGTGATTTTATAAAATCTACAATTTTCCTCAAAGAGTAAAAACAAGACAAAAAAGTCAGAGCTGACTGAATTAAAAGTACAGACAGATGCATGCCTTCTGCAAGTTGACAAGTTATCCGTCGATTTTCAAGGATCAGACATTCAACGTACGGCTTTCTTTAAAACATTTGCACCATTTAAATGTTTTACTGCAGCTAAAAGCCTCATCATCGTACTGTGCTTGAAGTCTTCTGTAAATGTCATTCACAAAAAAAGAGTGATTTGGCTGGTTTGACTTGAACACCCCTCATAGTTTGTCTTGTTCGACTAGTTGTTCTCACTAGAAAAACAAAACTAACAAAATCATTTAATATGCTGCTTACGTTTATTTGAAGTCTAGTCAGTGTAATAAATACACTAATTTTAGCAATATTATTAGACAGACCCACTTCTTTCTAAAAAATAAGTTAATAACCACACAAGTATATTTCAGCCACTGCAGAGCTTTCGTCTAGCTATTGTCCAATAATCAAAGGAGAAAAGCTTAAATAAAGCTGCAATGAAAGCGTGCCTGTGTGAAATGATCTGGTGTACCATGTTAAATAGAATTAAAGCTTAGTTATTTTATTTGTGTTTTTGAACAGTGTTGTAAAAATTACATTGTGGAAAAAGATGAAAAACATATGTTCTAGTTCTGCAGTTTTAGTTCACAGACTAAAAAACAGCCATAAGTAGATTTCCAAAATATGACTACATTTATTGTATTTTTGTTTTGTCCAAAGATTAAAACTAAGCCCAAATTAACACATTTGTTCTAAAGACATTTTGTTCAGGTATTAAAAAATGTCCTGTGCTAGAATTCTGTTTAAATTGGTTATAATTTCATATTCATATAATTTCATCCAACAGGATGCAGTTGGTTGTTTTCTTATGACATGTATATTAATCTATAAAAACATTGTATTGTCCATAAGAAATTCAATTGGAAAATGTCTAAATTTAAACGATTACTGCAAAAATTATTTGATTCGTTTTAGACAAGCTCCAACAGGCTTGGCAAATAACGAAGGAAAAAAGATTCATTCAGTAGAGATACCCAGATGGTGCATCATTGAAACCACGGTCTGTACATAAACCATGTCAGTCTGACTGTATTGACAGTAAGTGTCCACCCAGGAATCTCTGTCTCTCCTTCTGTTTGTACCCATCATGTCCTTCTACTCTCCCTCAATGGGGTGGTCTGTGATGGTTTAGACCTTTGCACCAGTCGCCGGATTCTGATGCCCTTTCCTGAGACAGAGGGGTGTTTTCGGGGGTTTTCTGGGCCTGCAATTCTCGCTCAACCAGGCCCTCCTGCCCTCGGTGTGCAGCCTGAGCTGTGGGAGCGGCACTGTGGCGGAGCACCAGGCCTCCCGTTGCACACACCTCTTGCAGGTCAGTATGGGCCGGCCAGAGAGGGCCGTAGGGCGAGCCTAATACTGCTCACACAACACAGGATGAGAACTGGTACCCCTTCGAGCTCAGAGGGACAAAAAGTAGTGTGGATACAAAGAGGTTGACTGATGCCGAAAGACCGACATGGAGATAAAGAGATAGAGAGGTCATTTCACCTGAAGACTTTATTATGTCTCTCTCGCTCTGTCACCATGACTCTCTCTATCTCTTTATCTCCATGTCGGCAGAGAGAGAGAGACAACATAAAGTCTTCAGGTGAAATGACCTGACATGGTGTTCATAGGTGCAGTGCAGGTGTATCAGTATATCACTGGACCTCCTTCCGCGGGCAGGGGTTAGGAGTCATCCATTATGGCTACTAGTTTGAGTAAGCTTCTCTCTGTTAGATAGTTCTGTCGTATAGTTCAGATTGTTGAATTATTAATATGTACAAAAAATTATGCACTAGCTATGCACTAGACTGGGAGAACATCTATAAAAATATTTGCATTTATTAAAAAAAAAAAAAAACACTTTTCTTAAGAATTAGTGGTGAACTATTTACCTTAGATATACACTGCCTGGGCAAAAAAGGTTTGGTAAGGTCAAATCATTGGCCTGCATCAAGCAATGAAAAATTTAAATGACTGGATTTGAGTCAAGATCTGTCCAATGCATTATTAAAGCCTAGAATTATTAAAAAGTTTGAGGAAATTAATAAAAAAAAAATTCTGAATGACCACGATCAGAGATCACTTAAACTTTTGGTGAAGGTGCATTGCAATAAACGGATAGTAGAATTGACATGTGACAAGAACTGTGGATTAGTAAGAGCATTTCAACATGCAGAATGTGATGAGAACTGTCAGGATTGGGACTAAACAGCTGTGTGGCCATAAGAACACCACTTGTTAATGAGAATAATAAGGAAATGGCTTCAGTTTCCTTATTATTGGGGAAATAATAAGGATTGGGGATTGTGTAGCATTCGAAAAACGTCATGTGGTCTGATGTTCAGATTGACCCTATACCAGAGCGTATAAGGGCAAGAAGGGAAGCCCATAAAGGAACCAATTAAAGTCGTCAAAGAAGCTAAATTCTTAGGACTGCTCTGGGATAACAAAATGACCTTCATTTCTCATATTAAGTCCCTAAGAAACAGATGCCTAAAAGTTTTGAACATCATTAAGTCACTAGCAAAAACTAAATGGGGCTCGGATTACACAGTATTACTACGACTGGATTATGGAAGTATCGTCTATGGATCCGCCAGAAAATCATACTTGCAAATGCTAGACACTGTCCACCACCAAGGACTGAGACTCGTGTTGGAAGCATTCAGGACCTCACCAGTTCAAAGCCTATACACAGAAGCAAATGAACCACCTATTCATACTTGAAAACTAACGCTTGAAACTAGCTCTCCAGTATGCAACAAAGAAATCCACAAAATCCATCTTATAATCCAATCTTCTTTCCACAATATTTGCGTCTGTATGAGGCCAGACCAAACTACATCAAACCTTTCGGTATACGTGCCAGACCTCACATGGAAAACTTAGGCATAAATCTGGACATCCTAAGTCAGACACACTTTTGCCCAATACCTCCTTGG
>JAQMYJ010000037.1:15573291-15590273 GCA_030014305.1 Clarias laeviceps
ATGAACAAGCTGACATGGCAGCAAGACAAGCTCTTACAGAAACAATTAGCGTATGCCAAATCCCACCCTCTGACCTCTGACAAACCACTGATAAATCAATATATATCAAATAAATGGCAAGCAGAATGGGAACAGTACAAAAATAACAAATTATTCGAAATAAACCCAGTGGTAGGAAAAAGAAGTTATCACCCGTTCGAATCAAGACACGACCAGGTAGTATATACAAGGTGCCGTATAGGCCATACAAATCTTACCCATGCTTATTTATTAAAGGATGAAAAAGCCCCAAAATGTCAGCGCTGCAGAACTACCCTATCCATAAAACACATACTTTTGGACTGCCCAAGTTTTAACACCATAAGAAAACAATTTCTACCGGAACAAGATTTAAAAAACATATTCTGCAAGGCAAAACCAGAAAAACTCTTACAATTTCTGTCTAAAGTACACGTAAAGAACCAAATGTAAAACCTTCTTCTTCTGACCAAAATCATGCTATTATGTGACGTATTATTATTATATCCTTTTAACTTTCTCACTAGTCTCTTAATCACTTACATTATTAAACATATAATAAATTACCTTAATATTTGATGTGAATCTTGCCATGAAATAGCCTGAGAAGCTGATATGGCAATAAACCCAAATACAAACAAACAAGCCCATAAAGCAATGCAACCATCATGTATAGTGGCCACCGTACAAGCCTCTGGAGGCAGTGTTATGATCTGAGGATGTTTTGACTTGATCATGTTTAGGCTCAGCAATGTTGTATGACAATAAAATAAAGTCAGCTGCTGATCTGAAAGTACTGAATGATTAATAATGCATTTTTCCCCTGATGGTACAGGCACTTTAACGCAAACTGTGAAAGTTTGACCCATAAATTGGTCGTAATCATGATCAAAACTTAAGACGGTCAAATGAAATATTCTGACCAGGCAGTGTATGTAAGGATTAAAGGGCTATATTGGTAATGAACATGATTTTGTTTCCAGTGGAAAACCTTGCACAATTGGCCATTTGGAAGAAACTCCTGGGCAAACAGAGTTATACTACATTGGGTATAGTGTTGTGCTGTCTCCTCTGTGTTGTGAACTGCAAGGCAGCTAACCAGTGAGATGCTGCCTTATAGATTTTCCATTACATGATGGACTTGAAAAAACACACACTGATGTAGTAAAATGCGGCATTTGATAACAAGACAGGCCACCTAACCGTTGTCTAGACCTAATTGTATTAGGTCAGAAATCACCCACTCTTAACCAAAGGCATATTGTGGATTGACACGTTGATTCTGTGCTTGTTCTCTGACAAGTTAACAGGTTCTGAAATTTGTTATTCTTAGAGCTTTCTTACCTTAGCTTATTTACTAGTCCTGGCCAAAAATTCTTGCCACATTGTTCTTTAACATTAAACTGTTTTATTAAATTATGTGTGTTCACATATTTTTCGGCTCTTAGTGAACGTTTGTGTCTTTTGAGAAGTTGATCTGTTTTCTAATGTCTGGTTCTTTTTCTTTCTTTGCGTGTTCCTTTTCACACTGACCATGGTCATTCTGCCTACTTTCCACTCTGTGTTTTCCGCAGACGGGCAGGAAAATGCTGCGAAATGCCCGCATCAGGATGCTGAGGAGTCAGACTCTGCATTCGGGGACCTTTCTAATGGAACCGAGCTCAAACTGGAGCATAAGGCTGAGGAAAAGGAGCTTGAAGTGACCTCGCTTATTTTCAATGGCGGAACGGACAGCACAGCAAACACACCGTGTGGCTCCAAACAGAAGACGGATGTGGAGAAAAAGTTTGCGTGTGGCTTATGCGGCCAGACCTTCCGCACTAAATCCTACCTCAACAAGCACCAGCACCGAGTGCACAAGAAACCCAGTGGGACAGTGTCCAGTCTCGGAGATCTGGGTTCTCCTTTTTCGCCACAGCAGAACATGTCGCTGCTCGAGTCATTTGGTTTCCAAATAGTCCAGTCAGCTTTTGCTTCATCACTAGTGGACTCTGAGGTAGGGAGCAATGCTGTAGGCTTGGGGGACAAGTGAACACTGGCTCGTACGTGGTGTCCACAGCTTTGAGGGGAACTGCAGTTCTACCTTTTATCATCAATACCATTGTAAACTGTTGTCTTTTTTTTTTTTTTGCTTATTGTTACCCTTTATTCAGTTGATTTAATGTTTTGACATGCATGTTTGCCAGAATATTTTCCATTCTTGTTAACATGAAGCAGCCAAGTATTCAAAATCAGAGTATATATATTAATGATCGTCCCACAGAGCCTATTTAACCCAAGTTGACCTCATTCTGATAATTTTGTGTGGATACATGTGACAAAAACCCCTGGGCACAAACGATCCTGAATGCCCCAGGTTCTGAAATAGTTAAGTTAAAGAATGATGACAAATTTAAATCTTGTTCCCAAATTCATGGTTCTTAACACTATTTTCTTTTCACTTTAATTTGAAATCGTATTCGCAAGATGGATTGTACGGTGTCATGCAAACCTCGTATGGGTTTTGAATATTTAACAGGGACCAATTTCAGGTATGACTGTAAGATATTACCAGAGATGAAGAGTATATTTTATTAACTTATTGATTTTGGTGTCCCATCTCCTTTATTAAATGGTTTATATAAAGTCATTGGTAGACTTTAGAACTGTGCTGTGCTATTTTGTCTTTGAATTATGTGTTTTAGAGGAGGCCAAGAAGAGTGTGAATGCAACTCTGCGCGTGCGTGACACACATCATGGTCTCTTATTAAGAGAATGTAATGTAATCAGAGGGCTTTTTAAGGTTTTTAATATATCAGGACTTTTTTCTATGTGCGTCCAAACATTCCTGCTTAACTTAAGAATTCCTATCCATGATGTGTATATGTTGTTGACATATGTAAGAAATATGTATATACAAATACTTCTATATGGCCAATATTAAGTTTGTTTATTCTATATAATGGGACTCTGTGTATATAACTTTCTGTGGCCATTATGGTTCAGTAGAAGCTTGAGTTTTGAGGCAGAGAGCCTAAGTTGTATTCATTTGGTTTAAGTAAATTCACTCTTGTATCTTTTATTACACTGTAGTGGTGTGTGTTCATATAAACATTTTTTTGTGGAATGAATATGCCAATAGTGTGTCAAATTTAAATTTCTGTTTTTTTTTTCTTTGTTTATTTAAGTTTGATCCTTCAGACTAACAATGTAAGTACTTTGAGCAAATGTGATTGCGCAGTGGTTATAATATCAAAAATCATTTAAAGATATATGCCTGTGAGAGGCCTGCTTTATGTGCTTACACTCTTAAGAACAGTTAGAACTTTTAAGGGTTGTTTGTGGAGAAACTTTAAAGCTTAAACATTGTATGTAGAGCCCTACATCAGAACATTTCCCCCATCAGACGAGATTCAAATTACACCACATTGTGGAAGTGAAAAAAACAGGCTCTGATGCATTTCCACAATGGAGTGAAAGTTTCAAAGTTAAGGTTTTATGCGAGCATGATTTAGCAACTTATTTTATTTTTAATTTATTTATTATTGTTTTTTTCAAAATGTTCCAAAAAAAAAAAGTTTTTACTTCAGCCCACATTAGCTTGAAATTGTGTATGATTTTTTTTTTTCACGTTAGCTCTGATATATATATATATATATATATTTAATTAATTAATTTATGTTTGTAAAGCATCCTTATTAACCCCAAGTGTGAAGAGAGGAAGTATGCAACTACCCAGGATTCCCCTCATGACAGCATTATTTGACACTTCTAGCTGACTCACATAATCCTCCCACCTCACTTTCTGGAATGAATCGCCCCAGCACTCTAATCTGTGTGCTTTAACCCTTTATTTATGTGAAAGATTGATGTGGCCATTTGGGAAGGTCCTGTGATTAAAATACTGATATGCCGTCTTTTATGTTTAAGTGGCACATTGTATCACTGGAAGTGTTTTATTTTTTTTTTTGTTGTTGTTTGTTTGTTTTATTTGCATTCTGCTTATGTTTTCATATAACCATATGTTGCAAAGTGCCTTCCCAGTACTGATTGTGAATGGGTAGGAAAATCTGTCATTAATAGGACCATCTTAAGAATAACCGTGTACATAAAGTAATTTGCATTGACACTTTTGTATAAGGACATGCACATAGAAAGGAAAATGTACATTTGTATGTATGTTTGTTATTCTATCTTTGTTCTCTGACAAAAAGTTTCTTTGCAATTTCAGTCAAAAATTTCATTGATTTTTGGATATAGGCATACTTTTCTATTGATGGTTTTTGTTTTTGTACACTGTTTTGTGTCTCTGTTTATTTGCTACAGAGATAAGTATAAAATAAAATTGTATTTGGGATGCTTTGTGATACAATCTATTTTTGTATGATCTCACTATGCAGTGTATTAATTTTTAATGCTGTCTTTAAAATAAGTTAAACCAACAGAATACTTAACATGCATTCCTTCCTTCCTTTTCCTGCCTTCTTCAGTGCAGTTTTGAAATCATTGGCTTCAGAGCCCGTGACTGGAAAGGCCACTAAAAACACTAAATTCATGGTCATGTTCATGGAGCCAGTTTGTATGACATGGTACATTATCATGCTGTAAGTAGCAGATGATTGATTGTGACCATAAAGGATGTATATTTTCAGCAATAACACAGGAAACAAAACAATCAAGTTTTTTAAAAGGACGAATTTTACAATAATATAAATAAATATATAGCTATAAATACATAAGATAATTAGGTTAATCTTCACAATAAAGGTTTCCAAAAGCTGCATTCATTGTATAGTTATGTGAAAACAGCTTCTCTCCAGTCTAATGTGTTGATTAGTTTCTGAAATTCATCTTACCTAACAGCATACAGTATGTGGGCTCCTTTGTGTTTCGATAAGTAATAAATAAATTATGCCTCTTAAATGAGTTCTCGTACAGAAAGATGGTTACAAATTCATCAATTGACCAAGCCAGACATATGACTTTCACATGTGGCATTTTTACCTGATTTTTTTTCTTTTTTTCCAAGACACTTGAAAAAACATTGGGTGTTTTCTGAGATGTTGATATGTAAGTTCTGTTTTGATGTACACACTTTAATCCTACACCCGTTATTAGATAATTACATAGGTCCATATCGCAATTATGGTATTTGTGATTAATTGTGCCGCACTAATTCTGACCCTAACATCTGTGTGCTTCAGCAGAAATTAGATTCAGCCAACCAGGCTATGTATTCCTGCTCTTTAACTGCTCTTTAACAGTTTGGTGAGCCTGTGACCACTGCAATATCAGCTTTCTGTTTTTAGCTGATAGAACTGCAACCTGAAAGGGTCTTTTGCAGTTGTAGCCCATCTGCTTCAAGGTTCAGCATGTTGTGTATACTGAAATGCTTCTCCACTCACCACAATTGTATAAACTGAATATCTGAGTTACTGCAGCCTTCCTGTGAATTTGAACCAGTTAGGCCCTTCTCAACAATCATATCTGTCTAAAGAACTACTGCTCACTGCGTGTTCTTTCGTAGACTTAAGTTGGCAGTCTGACGATTATCCCAGGCCCTGATGGAGCTGGATCAAAATGGAGCATCTCTGACAAAGACTTGCAGAGCCTTCTCTAACCGCAGGATAATCATGACAGCAACATGTGAAGCGTACTGGCTATAAGAATACTACTGACTATTATCTTCATCTAACACTGCTTTTTCTCAGCAATGACCACTACCGAAGCCTTTACAAAGAAATAGGTGCTGTGTTAATTCGGAAGGAACAGAAATGGACAGTAGCTTGACCATGAATTATTTCATAATGTTGGCTTTCAAAAACAGCAGATGGAAAGATTTATGTCCATTGTTGGTTATGCTGTTGTGCTCAGTCAGAGAGTAACCATGATATCAGGAAATGCGGCATCTTGGAACTAGATCACTAGAGCATGATGACAATAGATCAGTGGCTACTGGGCACACTGTCCACAGTGTATCATTTACAGTTTCAACCAGTGCCAAACACAGGAATCCACCTAAAATGGTGCAAAACCCAAGCAAAACGATTTATACCGACTAAAGTCTAGTGATTAAAGTCTAAAATAAAAAAAAATAGAGGCAGGAATGTTATCTGCTATTGCACCATGCTTCCAACAAAATAAATCAGACATTGTAAAAATATATACTCAATGTCCATTTTATTAAGAACACATATACAACTGCACAGACATGCAATTCTCTAATCAGTTAATCAGCTGGCAGCATGCAACGCAAAAAACAAACATGGAGATGGAGCTTAAAAACTTTAATGTTAATAACAAACATCATGAAAATGTCATAATGTGAAAAGTAACCTCTGTGGCTTTGATTGTGGCATAGACGTTTCTACCAGAAAGGTTGCTAAGAACGTTTCATTATAGCTGCTCATCTGGGAGATTCACACACAACTGTCTATAGAGTTTAACCAAAGTGGAGCAAAAAAAAAAAAAATGGAGTAAGCCACAGTTCTGTTTAATAGAAAAACCTTGTTGGAACAAAGGCCAAAAAATATGCTCAGATTGTGTGAGCTGCCCAAAAGGATATAGTAACACAAATAATCACACTTTACAACTGTGATGAGTATCCTGTCACAAAACACCAAACTTTGAGGAACAGCAGAAGACCCCACCAGGTTTTACTCCAGTCTTCCTATAACAGGAATCTGAGATCATGGGCACAGACTCATAGAAAAGGGACAGTTGAAGAGTAGGTTTAAAAAAAAAAAAAAAAAAGAAACTCTTGGACCGTTTGTTCTGTTTGGGTGAGTCTGTGCTTTCCTGCTCATCATGGTCGTAAAGAGTACTTATGGTATTTCAATAAGAATAGACCTTATGTCACCTCAAATCAGTCTGGTTATTTTCTTTTAGCAAGGTGTTTCAGCTTGCAGATTCATGCTTACAGAATGTTTTGTGTTTTTCACACCATTCTAACAGTAAATTCTACTGTTGTTTCTGAAAATGCCAGGAGTGCAGCAGTTTCTGAAATGCTCACACCAGCATATTTGGCACCAACACCCATGGCAGAGTTAGAGTCACAAAGATCACACTGTAAAAAAAAAAAAATTCTGATGTTTGATGTGAACATTAACTGAAATACATGACCTGTGCAAGTGTTCCTGTTAAAGTGACCTGTGAAGGTATATAAAATATTTGTATATTCATCTAAAAAAAAAAAAAAAAGTTAAAACTAACAATATTAAAGTTGAAAGTGTTCAAAATGCAAATTCTACTCATAGACTATTAAACCAGATTTTCCAGTGGTTTGGTTCCATGGTTTATTATGAACAAAGCATACAGCAGCACCATCTTTTTGTACTAGACAAAAACTTGTTTGTTCTAATAAATACACATTTATGAATAAATGGTCTGACGGTAAAATGTCTACGTGTCTATGTTATAGCTGTCTAAACCTTTTAAACTCTTACTCTTCTACAGAGATCTCTAGCATTCATAAGTGTTCAGGAATTCTAAATCTAAAAACAAATGGCTTATAGGGCAGTTGAGTGCTGGACTTCGCCTAGTTGGTAATAAACATCTTTGCACTTTGGACGTGCATTCTCATTTCTGTCGAAGTTAAGCTTGTTGAATTCGTTTGTGATCATGGGTAATGTTTTTCCTTTAGTCTCAGGCAAAACCAATCCAATATAGAAAGCGGTGAGGAGGCAGACAACACCAAACGGTACAAAGCAGAACTGACCCAGTCCACTCTGTCAGCAACACACAATTGAAGGAAATACATTAGGTTTTATCTTCTTCATGATATTACATCAACTGCTAAGCTTGGTATATATGATGTACTAAAAAAATTACTGTACTATATTAAGGTTTACACCAAAAGATAGAAGTAGTCAGTCAGGTTGTTTGTCACTTCCACATCTGTACCAGCTACCTCTACTTCTTCTACTGAAGTTTGTTCAAAGTGTATTATGGGACATTTGTGGTTTCCTCCTAGTCGAGGATTCAGTTTAACTTTAACACTTGGGTCATAGTCTGAGACATTCATTTGTGAATTAATGCACTTACCACAATAAATGGGAAAATCATTCCAATAATGAAGAGATTAAGCCACATTAGAGAACCTGCGATCATGTAGGCAGCAGGGCGAGCTGCCTGGTTAAAAATCTCTGTAGGGAGAATTCCAGTCACCCCCGCTGTGGAAGGAAGAAAGTAGTATAAAACACATCTGAATGTTGTAAGTCTGCAAATGGATAGACAATATTAGTGTCAAAGTAGCATTTTAATTATTTAAAATTTATGTAGTGCTGTGGTTGACTGCAAAAGCTGTTTTATAATATAAAATATTAGCAGCCTATCTAGGGAAAAACCTACGCACAATTAGGGACAATCTGATCATTTTGATTCATACACATTTTCTCACATTTCATACACATTTTCTCACATTTCATACACATTTTCTCACATTTCATACACATTTTCATAATTCTGTAAAGCTGCTTCGTGACAATGAACATTGGTAAAAGTGCTATACCAATAAAATTGAATTGAAAACCCTCTACATTACTTTTTTTTTCTACATACTACAGACTTTTCTGAACTAAAATGTGCTTTTTTCTCATTCATTCATTCATTCATTGTCCACACCACTTATTCTGTACAGCGTCACAGGGGGACTGGAGCCTATCCCAGGAGACTATGGGCACAATGGTGCCAATCCATCGGCAGGGTGCACATACAGGAGAACATGCGAACTCTACGCCCAAGGTGGAAATCGAAGCCCTGACCCTGGAGGTGTGAGGCCACAGTGCTGCTATTCTTCTCTTTTGCACATAACTCAATCACATTTAGAGCATTTTAAAGTCTGATTACCCCAAAAGTGGCAAAATTGTATTTTTGACAGCTGGAATCTGGTTAGAAAATGAAATAATTGTTTCATTACAGCTCAAAAATATTCTATATTTGGATAAAGACTGAAATTACAATGAGCTAATAAGGCTTAAGACAACTTTGGACAAAATTTTTTAATCTGCATAACGTTAACCTACATAAATTATCATTATAATATGATACCCTAGGTGAGGTAAAAAGAAACAAAACATTTCTAGTTCAATTTTAGTGATTATTTAATTATGGTTTTCTGGTGGTGAAGATTGGTGGAAAAGATGGTTTTGGAAATACAAACCCTATATTGAACAAGAACTGCTTTTGCTTTTTGACTCTTTTGCCATAATTCAGGCACACTGACATCCAGTAGATTATCTCAGACCAGTTCAATTAATAAAGGAGTAGTACAGTTTGTCTCACCTGGTCCGATTCCAAAACTGAGGATATAGGTGAACACACAGACCATGCTCAGGTAAGGCATCCAGTGTACTACGTCCTAGAAGACAATGGCAACAGAATGCTGATTGTTAGACCATGGAACAACACTTCTAGTCTCAAGTCATAGATAAATGTATTCAATTCAAGCTGCAAGTGATTCAGTGTTCAGAGAATTCCAAATAATGTGTTTGTCTACAATATGTGTTAAACCTACAGTATATAATCCATACCTGATATGAAAGAGCCACAGTGAAGACTATAGCCCAGCCTGTCATGAGCACATAACCTCCCATTAAAAGCAACCTCCTGCCCTTCCGTTCTATCAAAAGGTTCTTAACACACACACAAAGAAAGAGAGAGAGAGAAAGAGAGCAGAAAGGTAACTTTTTCAAAACCTCTAGTGTAAATTCTTAATTTAACAGAAACATTTCTTTAATTTCTTTCATAACTTGTGATTTTTAACCATGGTAATCTACTAGGTGGACCAAAAGTCTGGATCCTCAGGTAATTTTTCTTATACTAAAGTTAATATTTTTTTCATTTTATTTCAGACCCAAGATGTTAAATCTAACAATAGAAGATTAAATAGATACTTACTTTTTTCTTTGGTGTCAATGTTTAACATTCCTGTATTCAGCATATACACAAGTGCTAGAAAGTCGAGGGCCATTAATTTAAGCATACTTAAAAATATTTTTCTCTATGAATCAAATTTTTGGTCCACCCTTAGTTTTAATAAATCTGTCTACATTAGTAATAAATAAATTTACTGTACACATGCCAGACCATTTTTCACAAATAAGACTTTTATAATGTGAGTGAATATACGGGTTAGAATACTTACACATAGAATACAGGCAGTGAATTCACAAGTGCCAGTGCCAATGGAAGCATACTGGGTGTGTTCGGCTGATATTCCCGCCTCTTGGAATATGTAAGAAGCATAGAAGTAAATCTGTGTAATAAGAGAAACACCTTCATACAGTAAGTTCAAGGACACAATTTACATTAGGCAAGACATTTAATTCTTGTCTCATGACTAGTGAAAGTGTCTGATTCCACTATAACTCTGACCTACTGTACATAAAGCAGTTCACTGAAGATGAATGAATGAGTCAGAGTTAGCATGAGGGACAGCCTCACTTACTGAGTCATTACCACACAACTGCATGGCACTGCTTATGATGGCGATGGAGATGAGTTGCCAGCGAACATTACGGTCCTTGAAAAGCTCCCAGGGCCGCTGAGCTCGCCTGCCCTCAAATTCAGCCTGTTCTTGTAGCATCTCATCCAACTCCTCTTTCTGCACCTCACAGCCTCGCAACTGCCGCAGTGCTGACACACACAGCATTAAGAAAAACCGTCACTTATTCAGTCAGGCCCCGATGGGACAGAACTGTTTTAGAGGCACAAGGGGAATCTAAAACCTAGGTGGTTTTAACTGGTTTCAGTGCTATAACTGATCAATAATACTCACTCATCGTCTATACCACTTTTTTCTGCATACAGGGTCGCGGGGGGCCTGGAGCATATACCAGAAGACCTAGGACATGAGGCGAGGTACATCCTGGACAGGGTGCCAATCCATTGCAGGGCACACATATTCACACTCACTCACTCACTCATCTTCTATACCGCTTTATCCTGTATTCAGGGTCACGGGAACCTGGAGCCTATCCCAGGAGACTTAGGGCATGAGTCAGGGTATACCCTGGACAAGGTGCCAATCCACTGCAGGGCACACACACATACATACACACTCATTCACACACTACGGGCAATTTGTGAACGCCAATCAGCATAATCAGCAGGTCTTTGGACTGTGGGAGGAAACAGAGTACCCAGAGGAAACCCACCAAGCACGGGGAGAACATGCAAATTCCATGCACACAGAATCAAACCTGTCCGGGAATCGATCCCGGACCATGGCGGTGCATAGCGACAGTGCTAACCACTACACCAAATGGTGATACTGTGAAATTATAATAAACTGTTATACTGTATTCTAAACTACAATATGTAAAATATCTATAAAGTTTGTGTACCGTTTAAACAGGCATCCTTGTCACCACGATCAATGAGAAGATACCGAGGGCTCTCTGGAAACCAGGGTAGTGTAAGGAGCTGAATGAAGCCTGGCACAGCATTACTGGCTAACAAGTACTGCCAACATGATTCACAACCCAACACCTCCCTGTACACATGTACACAAAATAAGCCTGGCTTACATTAAAATGAGTCATGAGGTTGAGTATCAGCTTGTGTATCAGCTTTTATTGACACTGCTTTTGAAACGATTTCCTCTGAGGATTTAATAAAACAGAACACTTAGATGTTGGAACCTAAATTGAGTATCGAATTATTAAAAATTAATAATTTTTATAACTGTTTCATAGAAATATTTCCTGGAAATAATTCATATTGTATGCTCTCACATCACATGCTGCTTTGCCTATAATGGGTTTAAACACTGTGTGATGTCATTATCTGTCATCACCTGTAGTGTTTTATATAAGCCTTACTGGACCCAAATATTTTGCTGTAAATTTTAATTATACAACTGTTGGACTGTTTGGACTCACCTCAAACCTACCACTTGTCCTAGAACCAGCCCAAAAGAGGTGAAGACAGAAGAAGACAGGGCTACAGCACCACGTAAATGTTTTGGTGCACTTTCACCAAAATACATGGGCTGCACATTCATACTGACCCCTGCAACCAGAATAATTGTTTCATAGACTGTGTTTTACAGTTTTAGTGGATAGGAAGTTATTCAGATATAAGCATAACAAGAGCATGCTACATTGATACAGGTATTTAGCTAAAACTTGAACTTTAAGTTCAGTAGCCTACGCACCCACATTGATGCCAACTAGGTATCTGGAGATGATGATCATCTCAAAAGACTGAGCTTTCTGGCTTGTCACAGCCAGCAGTGCACTGAACATTAGAAAAATGTTGTTCAGCAGCAAAGTTTTCTTCCTTAAGAACAATACAATAATAAAAACATGAATTATACAAAAAATTTCTTATTATATAAACATCATTAACGATAATGGCAATAGGGTTTTAGCTAGCTAGATAACAAATGTGCATATATGAATACATTGATATTCAATTCACCTTTAAAAAGAATCAAAATGTTTCAAACAGGAATCAATATGTTTTCAATTTAAATGTTTCCACGTGTGTCCACATACTTTTGGCCATATTTTGAGCCACTACCAGGCACAGATTGACAATCAGGTCCCTTGCCACAAGAGGGCTCTCAAAAAGCACATATTTGTAAAGTAGGCCATTACACTGTTTTACACACAACACAATAATATATACTGGTATACTTTAAACCCAGTCTAATATCAAAACTTTATTTTGAAAGGTGATCACAGTAAATACCATACAATCCTGAATGCATCACGTACATAGAATAAAGTCATACCTCCCAAAGTGGATGGACATGGGCCCTGCCAACAGAGCCCCTGTAACGCCACCCAATGAGAAGACAGAGACTATAACTGTCCACATCAGTGTAACCTGATACGCCTCTAACTCTATCCCCCAGCGCCTCTGAAATGTCTCATTAACAAACTTCTGAATATACTGCAGGGGCACAGAAAACACAATAGTAGTGGATGGTACAGTGCAGGGATCTTTTCAGATTCAGAAGCAATGACACTCATATTTATAAAGACATGGTGAACAAAAATAGCAAGAAAATGACATGTAGATATATATCTAATCCTTACTTACGACAGTGGGTGCATTCATAATAGTAAGGTTGTATCCATATTGTAATGTTCCTCCAACTGCAGCAGAAGTAACCATTAAGACCAGAGTGCGAGCACTGCCCTGAAAAAAAAGTGAAGAAGACGCAAAATAAAATGTATGGTTCTGCAAAAGTAATTACGTATTAAATCTTAAATCAGGGTAACTAAGTTACAAGCCAAAAAAACTATTTATCCACTATTTATTTGCACGAGATGGGTATTGTACAATTCCCATGCAGCGTCATGGTGACTTTAAAATTCACCCATAGATATAAAAATCCTATTGGACGACCCATAATAACAAAATAATTCTGACAGAAATCTGAAATTTTTATTTCAGTGGGTTATGTAGGTAGTGATGTCGCACATTAAGAGTTAGTAATTGAAAGGTTGTAGGTTTAATTCAACAATTCAGATGCATATTCAATAGTATAAGGGAGATTTTAACATTGTAACTTTTCATTCAACATTGATGATTTTAAATACTGTTTCTATAAACTAAGCACTAAAACGTAGATGTTAATTTTACATTTAATTGAACAGTTTAATCAATATAGTAATCAACATGATCAGTCAGCATTACTTTGTTAGTATGTGCATTCTGCTTATTTTCTTTAGTTCTTACATTTAAATCTACCTACCTTTTGTTGCCCGGACATACCACCTTTCTCCTCGTGTAAGGCCATGATGCTAGTGGTCACTATTTAACTGCACATTTACCAAAAAAGTATGCCAGTCTTTCTCTCTCTCACTCTCTCTCTGCATAAAGGTTTGTATGGTATGACATAATAAGTAGCCTAACGGTTTATCATCTACTGTGTTGCCGCTACATTGGCACCAAGGAGTGAACTGAGGTCTTCCCTCTATTGGTCTACACAGCCATGTTAAAGGAAAAGCCAAAGGTTGATGTGTATTGCCTCGTGACAATGTGAGCAAGAGAATGCTAGTGCCAGTTAGAGTCTCATTTCTGTTAAGATATCTAAGGGTTGTAATGACAAAACAGGGTGAAACATGCATGCACATGCAGACGCACATGCGCCCCATCATAAAAAAGACTACTGCTTATTTGATATGACCTCAATTAACATCAGAAGTAGTCATGCTTTATGCTTTTTTTAACTGAAAAATTAGGGTACATGTCCACTTTCCTGCACTGTATGCTACTCATTTAAATAGGAAACTCTGTTATAGTGGCAAGATGCACACACACACACACACACACGTTTGTTGTTGGTCTTTTGGGCTGCTCCCGACAAGGGGTATATATATATATACATACAGTTCAGATGATGACATGATGAGTTCAGAGAGTATGATGGTGAGCATTACCTTATATGGTATCACCTTGATACCTTATCATGGCTGTGTACTTATTGCAGTAGACAGTACACTGCATCCGTCTGCTAAAAAGCACATTTAAGCAGAATCAAGGTCCTTTTATTGTGGTCTCTTGCATTTACTAGATTTTATGCCTCTGTTTTCCCTCTGTGAAAATGTGCTCAAAGGTGCACATGACCCCTTTCCTTTCCAAGATTAGCAAAATTAACACAACAACCATGGTTCTATTGACCACAAGTCAGACTCTGTGACTTGACCTCTGAACTCTAACGTTGGCACAATCAACTGCAGAAGTGTACAGCTGTTGAGACCAGTCATGTTGAGACCAGTCATGGGCAAAGGCATCTTGGCAACATGGGCTGTCCTGCACCATTAGGGAAAAGCCTAAATGGCAATGAGTTGGCAAAGAGGTCTACCTGTGCCTTACCAAATTTCTCCCGTATATGTGACTCCAACTCTGCATGCGGGTTACACTGTCCTGGACAACATACTGAACGGGTTGTTTTTAATAAGGTTAATCATATGTGAGACCACAAGATGAGTTTTCATGTCAAGCTACACAATTTTCAATTTTCATGACACCACACTACTTCCCAACAAGTGCCAAAAGAGAATCCAGTACCTCACACATGGGCAGGAATCCACTTCAAATGCAAGATAATACTCCTCAATGGATGTCAGTGAGGCTGCATTCTTACTGAATCTAGTTCCATACAAATGAACTGTGCAGCCTGTTTTAGTATTAGAGAGCTTTTCTTTGTCTTTACCAGGAGTCAGAGGGCTACAATGGGCATGTGTTTCGGTGACCTGTTTGCTGGTGGGGGCCACTTCAAATATAACAGTATCCTAATGTCTTTTTCCATCAAAGACAATACTGTATGGCCACTTTCTGAATATTTCTGGTGTAAGGAAAAGTGCACAGGGTAGAATGATGGAATTGCCTATTGCAGTCATGTCTTCAAGGACCAGAATCAGCTAAATGTTTCCAACATTTTATGGAATACATGTCATAGGGAAATAAGGCTATTTTGTGAGCAATGGGATGCCCTACCCAGTACTGTGTTGTATACAGGATATATCTACAGTAGATCTATATCTATCCATCTATCGAATGTGATGGCAGGCTACTCAGTGCAGGCGCTTCTCGCCATCACACATTGCACATATGGCGTAAGCTGCGCCACAAACGCTGTGTGCCTAACAAGGGGATGGGCCGACTCAACTCACCTGGGCTGGAGGCTCATCAGCGGACGCCATCATCGCCTGCTGGGTGGCCCATAAGAGGGCCTCTTCGCTTCCACCTGGTGAGTAGAGAATATCTTTCTACAAATTTCTCCTGTCTCCACAGACTTGACAGATAGGCCATGACATTAAAATCACTGAGAGGTAAAGTGAATAACTGATTATCACATAACAATTTGGCAAGCATAAGGAATTGAACAACTGTGACAAGGGCCAAATTGTGATGGTTAGATGACTTGTTCAGAAATGGCAGGTTTTATAGGGATAAAATGTCAGGTTTTATCCAGTATCCAGTGGTTAGCACTTGCACAATTGGTTCCAGGAAGACAACTTGTAATTCGCGACATTGCCGGGTGTGTGTGCATCATTACCTGGGGAAGGGATGCCACCAGGATGCGCTATGGGAAGAAGGCAAGCTGGTTGAGATAATATGATGCTCTGGACAATGTTCTGCTGGGAAATCTTTGGCTCTGGGATTCATTTCTGTGCTACTTTGGCATGTCCTACCTACATAAGCAATGTTGCAGACCAAGTTGCAGTCCAACAGTATTCCTTAATGGAAGTGGCCTCTTTAAGCATGATAATGGAACACAGTGAAAATTTTTTAACAATGACGATTTCACACATTTGGAGGAAAAAGCACTGCTTACTGAGTCACTAATTTGTTTTGTTGTGGCCTCTGTTAAGTTAATTTTCAGTTACCTGTTTCTGTCCTTACTACGCTGTGAGCCACTGAATACCTGACTGATTAATGCATTGAAAAGTCATATATCTGTTTTTAGTTCCAGGTATCACACTAATTTACATACTAAGAAATTGTGGAGTACATTTGAATTCTAAAGCTATTTTTAAAGTCATACACTCCTGGCTAGAATTGTAATAACCTGGCCATTGTGGAGCTTGACACAAAGACAAAGTTATTTTCACACTCGTATTAATATGACAAGGCACACTTGGAAATTATAAGAAGCATGGTTTCTCTTACCCAGTAAGTTAAATTTTGTACATAAAACTTTAGGGCACTGCTTATGAGGGTGACTGAGACAAATATTATGTTCGTCAACCTTATATTTGAGCTCCCATGTGCTTAGAACCAGACTGATTTCACAGCATCTCATCCAGCTCCACTTCCTGCATTTTACACTCTCTCAACTGCCCCATTGCTGTCGATCAAACACAGTAAAAAAAATACAGTGGAACCTTTGATTACGAGCATAATTCATTCTGGAAGTGGGCTCATATTCCAAAACACTCGTAACTGAAAGCAAATTTTCCCATAAGAAATAATGGAAACTCAAATTATTTGTTCCACAGCCCCAAAAAATAAATACATAAAAA
>JAQMYJ010000037.1:15590373-15606270 GCA_030014305.1 Clarias laeviceps
CAAGGAACATCGCTAATGACACTCGCATGAGCGCATACTAACGGAATCACTGCTGTAAAGTAAAACAAACAAACAAACATACGATCTGTTGCCTATCCCAGGAAACTTTGGGCACAAGGCAGGGTACACCCTAGATCGGGTGCCAATCCATTACAGGATGCACGCCCTGGAGGTGCAAGGCGACTATGCCACCATCCTGCCGATTTAGAATTAAAGTCAGTTCTTTGATTTTTGGTGGTGATTTGTTTAAAATGCTGGGTTTGAAGTTTAAGTGAGCAAATACAGTTCTACTTATCAGTGTATGCTTCCATCTGTTTCCATCTTACATCTAGAGTTTTAGATTACATCTAGATTTCAGATTTTCAGGATGTCAGCGCACCATTTAATAAAATTTTTGCTGTATAATCTCAGGCGGTACGGGGGCTTAGTATCTCTTAGGCACTGTCGCCTTGCACCGTCAGGTTCCAGGATCAATTTCTGTATCAGGCCTGTGTGTGTGGGGTTTGCATGTTCTCTCTGTGCTTGGTGGGTTCTCTCCAGGTACTCTGGTTTCCTCCCACAGTCCAAAGAAATGCAAATTAGGCTAATTGGCGTTCCCAAAATTGCCTGTAGTGTGAATGAGTGCGTGAGTGTCTGTGTATGTATGTATGTATGTATGTATGTGTGCCCTGCGATGGATTGGCACCCCATGCAGTGTGTACCAAGTCTCTAGGCACTGCAGCCCTGTATATAGGATAAAGTGTAGACCATGTGTGAGTGTATGACCTCATAAAACTAACCAGTCCCAGGCTACAGAAATCAAACTTTTCAAATGATTACATAAAGCCTGCTACCAGTGTAATCTTAAGAAAAGATCTTGGCCCACATTTGTATTCTTCTTCATTTTAATCACAGCTTCTTCTTCTTCTTCTTAAAATGACTGAGCCGGCCATAAATTCTGTCCATCTCTCTCTCTCTACAAACTATGACACTATCACAATATTATACAGACATATAAAATCGTAAATCCTGTTAGATTTTAATTTCTATAAGAGCATTGGGGACTTGGAAATGTTTTGGCAGTGTGTTGTGACGAGGCTTTATGCTCAGGTATAAACGGTGAACTTGTTTTTACGCACAATTTTAATTAATAGAATAACCACAACCATGCTCTTTTTAATTGAATAAATGAATGAATGTATCTATTTAATGTGTATATTTTAGTAAGTTATCTAAATAAAATTTTACTAACCTATTTATTAAGGCACACCAGTTGTATTGTTTAATGTGCCTAGTACAAATAATGGATTGTAAAAGGTGAAAAGCTTGCTATAAACGCGCGCGCGCACACAAACGCGCGCGCGTTAATCAAGTGTGTGGAGGATGCGCCCTGCGTCACGGGTTAAAATGCTTACACTTGTGTTTAGCGTTGGTATGAAAGCTTCTGCTGCGTGTCAAGAGTTTGGTAGAGCACGTCTTAAGTCCATGTTTAAATAAATCGAAGCGTGGCTTATTCGAAGGGCGCCAAACATCTCCATTTAACTCCTGGTATGGAATCAAGCTTAAAATCGTTTTTTTCCGATTCTACTTCTGGACAAACGAACATTCGGGCCTTCACCGGTGGACAAACGTACTTATACTGCAAATCTACTTTAACGTAAGACGCTACGGATCCAAGTGAACGCCTTTAAGCCTTGTAAAGATGTATCGCGCTTTTTGGGATAAGATATTTCTCCTTAGTGGTGAGTAAATATTCGGAATGTATCTATATGTATGTATATGTATGTATGTATGTATAAGCAAACAAGCAAAAAAAAAAAAAAAAAAAGGTGACCTTAACCTCAATTAGGCTGGTGTTGGATTTGTGCACCTGGTTTGGATGTATGGTTCAGTATGACACCACATGCAGGACACCACATACAAGAGCCATGCTCTCTTTTACATCAAACAGTTTTGTGTCCTCACCTTTTTTTTTTTTTTTTTTGCTATATATATATATATGTGTGTGTGCGCGCGTGCAAGTGTATGTATGGGGTGGCACTGTCGCCTTGCATCTCCATGGTCCAGATTCTATTCCCGTCTCTGTGGTCATGTCCTCCCCGCGCTTGGTGGGTTTCCTCCGGGTACTCTTGTTTCCTCCCACAGTCCATTGGGATTCGGACAGTCGAATTGGCGTTCACAAATTGTGTGTAGTGTGTGTATGCCCTGCGATGGATTGGCACCCTGTCCAGGATGTACCCCCATCTTGGAAGTCTATTGGGATAGGCTCCAGGCCACCCCCCCAAGCCCTAATCGTGAATACAGGATAAAGCAGTAGAGATGATGAGTGAGCGAGAGTATGGAATATAGGAAGGACCCCAGCAAGTTTCTTGTAGAAAATGCATAACCCTGTGGCCCTCAAAATGGTTAAAGAAGCCTTGTTCTGGTGAAGGTGTAAATACTCACCCTGATCCTGTAATCTCTGCAGCTTGTGCCTCTATTGATATTGTAAAGAACGCTCTGATTTACAGATTTCAACTATGTTTAAACCCAAAGTTTGATGTGATGTCATGCACAGACATTCCCATGTGACTATGTGAAATTTTGTTATTGCACAGGCTAGAACAGCATGACTATGGCAGAATGAGTATTTATACATTTCACTACATACACACAGCATACCTGTTATAATCAAGTGTATTTATCTCTGACCCAAAGGAATAGTCTCATTGGAACTACTTCTACTGAGTGAGCTTTATGCTTACTAAGTTCCATAATACAACATTTCTGTGAATGATTGCTTTTTAGATTTTTAAGATTGATTACAGTTATGAATATTATCAGTATTGTCAAACATTTTAATTGCAATATCTCACTTATATTGCACATAGCCTTGCTTTAGGATCACAACTCGGATTAGGAAAATGTATTTTATCTTGGATGTAAAAATTGTCACTGCAAGCCTGTGTGTAGAACAATTACCAAAAGTGAGTGGGAAAACTGGAAGTGAGAGGATGATACTTAAGTTTTTCTGGATTTACCTCCCTCCTGTGTTTATTTAAACACTTCAGGGATCAAGGGGTCATCCAGAGATAAGAGGTAGTCTTGGACAAAGTATTTGAGCTTTACTTAGTTAAAGTCAGTTCTATTTGGTCACTCACGGAATTGCCCTCTCAGATAAATTAGAATACAATAGTGAACTGTGTAGTGTGGTCATTAGTGACCATGAGAAGTCTCACAGTTCAGCACATTTGAAAGCAATGATAATAAAAAGCTCTTTGTTTGGTACTTGGATTTGTTGTATATGCAAAATGAAGATGTATGATGTGAAACTGTTCTGGTGTAAAATATCTTGAATATTAATGTGGATTTATTTACTGATGAAAGACAAGTAATTAGAAAATTCCTGATATGTGAAAGGTCAAAATCCAAATATCATCTGTTTAATAATCATGCTCCTTTTGAAAGTATATTTCCAGTTAGCTACTTATGCACGTAACTGCTTTTGAGCGAGGATGTCTTAAAGTTTCTACATAAACAAAAATAAAAAATATAAAGCAGTAAACAGTAATGAATGTTTCTCAGGGTTTCATTTCAAAAGTCAGTAATTGATGTGACAATCCTTTGCTTAAAATAGTCTCAGCTGCAGTTTGTGCAGTTTTATAAGAAAATTAGCTTCTTATTTTTACTCAACATCCTGCAGAACCAGCCACAGGTCTTCTAAAGAATTTGTCACACCTGTCTCTTTTTCCCTGCATGCAAAACCCAGAACCTTTTTAATATTTTATCTGATATTTTACATAATGTACTGCTTTGTTTTCTGGCCTACAGATATTTTCCGGTAAGATTAAACATTTTTGCTTAACATTTGGAAATATTTTTTTTTTGTACTGACTTAATAATGAAGTCATAAAATAAACAAGTATAACAAGTTGTTACAGATATGAGAGGATCCTTTAACCTTGACCCTTTGACCTTGGAGGACTTAAACACGAGGAACTTTCTAACTTGCCTTAGACTGAAGAAGCTACTTGGATGAGTAGTGAAACGTTTCTACTAAACTAGGAAGTCGTTCAGTTGACATGACTCAACTTCCAGATAATCTCACATGGATGACTGAGAATTTTTACAGACATGTGTAACAAAGTTTCTCCAAAAAAAAAAACAGGGTGCCAATATTTAGTTGGGGATGTTAACCTGTTTGTACAATTTTTTTTTTTCCTTTCTTTTTTTTATTGATAGTGTATTTAACTAATCAGTCTAAAATATAAAAAGCACCAAGTTAGGAAACATTAGCAAGTATGTTTAAGTTATTTTAAGTTACTCCTTTTTGCCATATGACAGTTAGGGGATCTTATTTTTACGTTGTGATCTTATTATGCTTCTGGTAAATAATTAAAATCTTATGGTAACCCAAAGAGGAAGACATAAGTTATGGTACAGCATACTGTTCTACTTCAAGCATTATTATACTCTTGCCAATTCTGAAAATGTAATTTTAGTGGTGGATGATTTCTGGTAAGTTTTTTGATTTTGGTAGTTTTTCTGTATTATTGGTGGTCAGGCTGAGATGTGCTTGTGATTTTATGGTTATTTTGTAGGGTATTTATATACATGCAGCCTAGTGCAGGAAAATGCTACTTCAGCAACAACTACCATGGCGATAGATCCCACCACAAACATCACTATCGATGCTACCAACACAACAGCAGTGTCAACTACTACTGTTAAAAGAAGTAAGTTCTGCTTTTGTTACCCTTTAACGTTTTTTTTTTTTGTGGTGTCTGGTCATGTGAAAATCGAGCTATTTATAATTAGTTAGTTGGAATGTAGATGGGGATGTCGCATTGATCACTGGACCATTGGTTTACATTATGACCTAGTGGACAGATTTTCTTAGTGGAATTTTTTTGTACTTTTATAGACCCGCTGCTATAACTTCAATGTTAAAGTGTCCTTTGTTTTTGCTGCAGACTTTTTAGCAGCAGCAGTCCAGTCTCACTTTGCAGATTGTCCTGACTCCCACAGCCATTTCTGTTTCCATGGCACATGCCGCTTTCTCATCCTGGAGGAGACCCCAGCATGTGTGTGAGTGTGCATGCACATCAAATTACTGTGGTCATAAAGATATGTAGCATGAATGACCTGGGTATTAAAATGTAAACATGACTTGGCAATAGAATATAGAATGTAGTAGAGGCTCTGCAAGTCCTGTGACAAGTGCATATAAACCAGAACCCCCCCCCAAAAAATGTATGCTCATACAAACTGGAACAAATGGCTGACAAGCTGTTGCACGTACAGGTGTTGCCTGTTCCTTTGTTACTTCATAACTAATCAAGCAGATAAAAAGCCTGGAGGTGGTTCTGAGGTCCAAAGAGATGTCTATGCAAATGAAGGTGGCCATTATTAGGCTGAAAAAACAACAAAAAAATAAACTAATCAGCGAGTGAGCAAAAACATTTGGAGTGGCAAAAGCAACAGTTGGGAACGTTCCTAAAAAGAAGGAATTGACTGGTAAGCTCAGTAACAGCAAAAGGCCTGGGAGACCACGGAAGACAACTCAATGGTATGACAAAATTCAGTTTGTGGTGAAGAAAAACTTTCACAACATCTAGCCAAGTAAAGAATACTCTTGATGAGGTAGGCTTGTAACGTTAAAGGCTTTATGAAGTAGTTACAGATGTTTCACAACTTGGTGCAAACAACTGGTAATGGTCAAGAACAGAAAGGCCAGATTAGACTTTGACATATTCTTTGAACTAATGAAACCAAGATTAACTTGTACCAGAACGATGGGAAGACAAAGAGAAAGAAAGGAACAGCTCTTGACCCACAGCACCTGCATCATCTGTCAAGCATGGCAGAGGCAGTTTTATGGCACAAGCATGTATGTCTGCCAATGGAACAAGTTCAGCAGCTTTTATTAATGACCTGACTGCTGATAAAAGTAGCAGGATGAATGCTAAAATGTATAGGACGATACTTTTTTTTTTCTCAGATTCAGCCAAATGCTGCAAAACTGATATGATGAAAGCTTGTGATATGATGAAAGCATAAGTTTCCCAAGTAATGGGATATTCTTCACTGGCCAAGTCAGTCACTCACCTGCTCTGAATCTAATAGAGCATGCTTTTCACTTACTGAAGACAAGAATGAAGGCAGAAACACCCACAAACAAGCAGCAGCTTAAAGTCACTACAGTCAAGGCTTGGCAAAGTGTTTTGATTGAAGAAAATCAGCATGTATCCGTTTATGTATTAAATTCAATCCTTATGTTTGTAATTATTTTTGCTTAGTTCCATTAGTTATGTGATCCCAAAATGGGTGTGCATGTATGGAAGAAGGCTGTAATTCCTTAATGGTTGAGGTCAATCTTTTCTCAGGGGTTCATTTCAAATTCAGTGTGGTAGTAAACAGAGGCAAAATGCCCAAAAAACTTTAAATCCAAAAATGTATGGTATTTATAAACCTTGTATTGCCAATGCCTGAGCCCACCTAGAAAACAAAATGAGTAATACAGTTCTCAAGTAGGTTTGACTCTCAAACTGGCCAACTCATGGATAAATTCCTGTTTAAATCTCTTCATCAAACTGTCTGTGTTTGGACAAATGTGTATTGTTCGTAACTAAATGACTTAGTGTTGAATTTAAATAGCACAAGTCTGTCATCGTCATGTGAATAAATGTATATGTTCCACTTTGCATTTGAACGATATGAATCATCTCTGATGATGATGATTCGTATTGTTTAAATGCAATATGGATTATATACATTTATGCACATGCTATTTAAACCATCCTTGTGTGTATCAAGTCAATTATAAGTCACTTGGTTACAAACAAGACATATTTGTCCAAACACAGACAATTTAATGAAGAGATTTTAGACAGGAATTTATCAATGAGTCAGCCAGTTTGACATGGTGTATTAGATTGACATTCAAGTCAATCCACGACTTTTGGTTGTGCAGAATAAAAGATGATGGTTATAAAAGTAAAAACTTCCTTTATTTCTCTGTAAAATGCCCTGCTACACTAATGCACGTTTCACTAGTGCTTTAAGTTAGAAAGTTTTTTTTAGGATGCTAGAGCCATTATTAGACTGCCTGCTTCAAGTCTGCAATGCTGGCCTCCCAGGAACCCCTTTAATAGCCCAAACATGTGGAAATTGCTTGGAGCGAGGTCAGGACTGTAGGGGGATGTGGCAAGTCCCAGCCGAGTTCCTGTAACGTGCAAGTGATGTTGGTAAACGATTGCGTATACACAAACGGATGCATCTCTTCTGCAAGCTGTCAACCAGTTAGCCATCGATTTACAAGGATCGGCATTTCATGCCTGTTCGGCATGACTGTTCACAGAAACAGTTGCAATGGGATCTGAACCACCATCTCATCACTGTGCCTCATCAATAACAAACAAGAATTTTTTTCACAAGTCCCCGTTTCACCTGAACATCCCAACCCAAAAATCCTTGTATGTAAGTATGAAGTGGATATAAACTGCAGATATATACAATTTCAAAACTATGTTTGAATACCATCTTCTCACTATATTTGTGAAAGTAAGAGATCATGGGTGTTGATGTTTAAATTACTTTATACATGTTTTTATACGTTTTAATTTTTGCCTGATATTCCATCATTTGTGTTTCATCTATTTATTTTTTTTGGGTGTAGGTGCCACCCAGGCTTCATAGGTATGCGTTGTGAGCATGCAGACCTGCTTGCAGTGGTGGCAACCAACCAAAGACAGCAGACGTTGTCCACCATATTGGTGCTGGGAATATTGGGCGGTGTCCTGCTTGTACTGCTTGGCACCATAATAAAGTATGGAATAGACTTTGGGTATCTAGTAATATTCATCAGCTGTATAATTGTAGACACATGAAGTACATGGGTTCCACTGCTGATTAAGAACAGAAAAAGCTAATTAATCAGAACAGCACAAGATTAAGAATAATTAAATGGTGAAATTACACTTTACATCTGATTTCTCTCTAGCTGTTGGTGGAGGCGGGGCAGATGTAGACAAGAACCTCTGCTTTCCTGTTTTTCAAAAAAAACAAGTGGTATCATAAAGGATGAGACATCCTGCAGTCATGCAGAGATGGGTAAATATTTTTGCTAGAACTGTGGCTTAATTGCTCATTTTTTAAGTGTAAAAGTTAAATGTTGAACTCTTGATACCATGGTGAGTCAAAAATGATCTGCGCCCTGGCTGTAGAATTTATTTTAATTAACTTTTAGAGATCTCCTTGCTTTTTTCAATACACTTTTTCCATCTGTTATACAATCTTTAAAATCCCCTCATTAAAATGTTTTAGGTTGAGCTGCAAGCCTCAACTACACCACTATCTTCACGTGTTCATTAGAAGTGAATTGGAGTGCAGATCATTTTTGACTCATCCTCGTACTTAAGCTGCCAAACTTGGACGCCAAAAAAAAAAAAATCAACACACTGATTCATATATAATATAATAGATAATCTCTATTAGAGCTTAAGTTGTATGTAGCACACACATTTAGCCTGTGAAGGTAGCAAAATAATTAGGCAATTGGACATGGAATTTTGGGAATTTGGTTGGATAGCTCTCCGAGTAAACATTGCTAGTTCGGTCACAGTGTGTCTTGTTAGTGGACCCGACAAGCATTTAATCAGATTTGTTAACAGGAGGTTTGCACATATTTGCTCATCTTCTCATGTCATACCATTGTTAAACAGAAACTGGGACAGCATGTGAATAATTTACATGTTACATGTTGTGTAATGTTTTTCCATCACTTTTCACATTTTATATTTCATTTTCTTTTCGACACTAAATCTGATTATTTACAGTTGCTTAATTCTTCTGTACATTTTTTTTTTCTGCAGTGGTTTGAAACGGGTACACTGTAGTGCTCTTGGTGTGGCAATTGTTTTCCATTTTGCCACCTAAAGCCCCATGGACCATCACTGGATTGACAGTCAGCATACTTCAAACCAAACCAGACGTGGACTTCAGAATGTATACAGTGGAAGTAAACCATTATTTTTTGTGGAATATAAATCTAAAATGAAGGAAGGTTTATTTCCCATTTGTGGTAATTTCCCAACACCGATTGATCTCTTGGACTCCAGACTTTTATACTATTGTGTTGGCACATATTACAGGCCTGAAGATCCAGTCAGACATCTTTTGTGGAGAAACGCTCTGCGGACTAGCGCTTAAGGCCTGCTCAACTGGATGTGAAAAGTAAGAATGAGATTCAGAACTTTGGAAAAAAAAAAAGAATTAATGTTCCTAGGTTTCTTGGACATTCTTAAGACACTGAGAAATATGTTCATCTTGACATGAGAGGTAGACACCGTAATAAGAAGATGATAAGCGAAATGGTATAATTTTTCAAATCACAAAACACTTGGAAAAAACAAGATGTTCCTGGTGTGTGACATCACAAGATAAAGTACTTGTCAAAAGGTCGGATACACCCATTTGTAGAAAGATTTTTCATTTTATGACTTAAAAAGGATCGAAAAACAAATCCAAACTAAAATAGAACATAGAATTCTACAGGAATCAACATGTTAACCAAATGAAACATGTATATTATTATAATAATTAACAAGCTTAATGATAAATCTGTGAAGATTCCCAGGCACATTGAATAGTTACTGGCTGTAATTTATACGTTTTAAATGAAAATTATTTATTTTTGCAACAGTTTAGCAAAAGATATCTAAAGATTATCAAGAAGAGTTAACTAAGTCCAAACATTTGGTGTATGGTGTATGTCATATAGTTTAAAATATTTATGTGTTTAGGAGGGTCTCACACACACATTTTCTGTAATAATGAAAGAATAATCTTGGATATCTATATTAAATGAAGCAAATGCACAAAAAATTTCACAGTATAGTTCAAATATTAATGTATTCAATTAATTAAATTTAAGAATTACCAGTCAGTGGCAGGCTTCTGAGGAAAACACTTGGGTCTTGGATTCCTCTGCGTATTTTACACTTATGTTCTGTTATTATTGCACTTGAGATATTCTTATACAAAGATGTAACGACATAAGTCTACATACTCGCATCACACACCCATGAGTTAAGCTTTCTCCTGCTTCAGTTCTTGACAGTGGAGAGGTCCCTGTAACAAGGTTTTTGACAGTGTATAACTTCTAAAATCAGAATCAAAACATGTATGGTTTTGGCAAAAGATTTCATTAGCGATTGAACATTTGGGTGTGCACAGGTGTGTTTTCACATTCACTTTACACTGTTGCACTGCAGTCATGTGATGGACAAACACTTTGATAAGTCTGCACTCTGATGGTAATAGTAAAATAAGCACCAGATCCTTTCTGAAAAATAACATCTGAAATGTGCTATACAAGCCCTGTGCTTACGTTTAGATTCAAGAGTGTGTGTAAATATAATTGCGATAAATCCACTAAATTCACAAATCACTATGCACACGTGTCTATGTATAGTCCACACACATGCTCACACTCAACTCTGTACACATATGTAGACAGCCGTGATGGCTTTGTTTCTAACTGAAAGCTTGTTACTGTTTATTGCATACATATATTTTGAGAAAATTTTAGACTCTGAGTTTTAGAAAGTTTTAAACCTTGTTTAACATTGTGTATGTTGTCTTATTGATCCTCAAGCCTGTTTTCATTGCTCTTATGGAAATGTATGGTAACTAGGAGCATCCAGATACAGGTAATACTGCGTGGAGTTTTATTCAGTCAACAGCTTTTGCTGAACCTTAAAACTCGAATAGCTGCAGACCATCTGTTTATGTCCAAGATTTACAACATTTTAAATCATTAGCACTAGATTTGCATTAGTGTTATAGCAATACTAGTTCACCATTTTAGGGGAAAATTAAGACTTCATCCAGAAGACTGGGGAGATTGTGTTACTGGCATTGAGCACTTTATAGAAAGAATCTCACAAAACAAAAAACAAAACTGCGATTGCACTGGTAAATCCCTTGACCTGACTTGATTTATTAACTGAGGTTTAAAAAAAATAATTTAAAGCAGTAAGTAAAATAAATAAATAAAATGTATATTTAATCACACATGCAAATACTGGATTGGAAATGGGTATATGGTGAAAATGTGGTTGTAAGCGAATGAATCCTAATTGTACTGGTATGACGTATCTCATCTTGCCTATTCCGTGACCGAAACCTTTTTGATCATATAAATCTATGTACGTGTTATTTTATCACATTTATTTTTGGTATTTCTGATATTTAAAAAATAACCTAGATTAATAAACCTTTACTCACAATGTTGCATTTATATCATTTAAACTGTACTACATTTTTATTTGTTCTTCCCTGCATGTGTAATGCTAATGCTTTCAATAACTTTGTCATATATATATTTTTTTACTGTAAGTTACACATGACACATTTCAATATAATATTGCATCATGCACATTGGTTTGACTCTAGTTACAGTGGGATTATAAATAGTTCTGTGTGCCTGGATCATTGTGCTTGTGATTGTAAGTAGACAATTTGAGTTGTGTGTTTAATATTTCTATGTTTCTGACATGTTACACCCCTTTCAACTAAAAATTGTTCAATGCAGATAAATCTGTTGACTTGGTGTTGTTTTTTTTGCAGCAAGTTACTTATTTGACCAAGATCAAATTGGGATGGCATCCCAAAATGGCAGGTCTTGTAGAGTGTTCCCAGTTTGCAGTGGTAAGTACCTACCAAAAATGGTTCAAGGAAGTACAAGGAGGCTCACTGAGGTGTGTGGGGAGTGAAGTCTAGTCTGTATGATCCCACAGAGGAGCTACTGTAGCACAAATTGCTGAAAAAGCAAGTGCTGGCTATGATGGAAAGTTGCCAGGACACACAGCGAACCACAACTTCCTGAATATGGGGCGGTGTAGCCGCAGACCAGTAAGAGTACACTTGCTGTATTTGTGACTGCGGTCAGTAAGCTTGCACGGATACCTTAAAGATTTACACTTCCTAAAAGTTTAAGGTCAGTTAAACCTTGGCTTTAATAGATATAGTTTAATGTCTCCCCAAAAAAAAAAATTCTATTTGCTTCAAAGCGTACAGAATTCAGCACCTACAGTAGACCTGCGTGGTCTGAATGATTTGTTCAAATATTACTGTTAACATTTACCCTGATAACCTTAACCCTGTTTATTTCTCTGACTCACTTCAAATGTTCACTCATGCTCACCCATTGTGCTCCTCTTCAGTGGGGTTTCACTCGTTAATGAATTTTAAACTCACTGTACGTTCTAGAGCATTCTCCGTGTTATGCCAAGGCTCTTGCTCCTTTCTAATATTTGGTAATGCTGTAATCATTAATGTCAAGGTTTAGACTCCAAATCGCAAAGTACTCATGAACATCCTTTACTTTTCTACACTTATTATACTGTAATGATTTAAGGTTTCACTATCGGCGGTGTTCCAGAAGAGAACGTGTTCCCTTTTTGAGTATGGTTCTTCTCAAAGTTTCGCTCTTCTTTTATTTCAGAGAGTTATCTTTGCAAGTGGTGCCACTGGTTAAGCATGTCTGCTTTGTGCAAATGCTTATAAAAATAAAACTCAATTGAATTAAAGCTATTTTAACTTCTGGATGTTATTTAGTTCAGCTTCAGTATTTAAAATTCTTTCCTCCTTGGAATAATCAACAAACCACTTTTTACATTGTGTTTAATATGTGGTGGATATGGGATTATTTTCTCATCAACATTAGCATAATTCTTTCTATTTCACGGAAACATCAGACGGTACCCACAAAGGGTTTTCATCTCTTGTTGGTTGGTCTGCATAGATGGAATCATTAAACAATTGATTATTCAATAGACATTTATTTGTTGCCTTAATACAAGATTCTGCACAGCTGCATGAATAATTAAACCGAAGACATCTTTATGCAACTTGCATTAAACATAATTTCAAAACAATTTAAATTAATAATTGATTCAAGAAATGGTAGCAATTATTTAGCTATATTTTAATTAATCAATATCCTCTAATAGTCTGGCTGGTAGCTCATCTAGGCTCTGTAGTCGATGATGTGCTGGAACATCCAGATGTTTCTGAAGTCCATCCCTATCTAGCAGATAACCTCGAATACCTAATGATCGAGAGGCGAGGTAGTCATTTATGTAGTGGTCACCAACATGGACTACGTGTTTGGCTGGCACCCCAGACTTTTTCAGGGCTTGGGCAAAAATGCCTGGGTCTGGTTTGGCCACAGCAGCCTCTTCTGAAGTCATCAGAAATGAGAAATGGGTTCTGAGGCCACATCCTTTAAGGATTCCTTCTAGACGCCTGTCAAAATTGGATACCACGCCCTGCTTTATTCCCAGAGCTGTGCAAAATTTGAGGGTGGAATGTGAGTCTGGAAACACCTGGAGACAAACTCAAATAAGAGGTGCAGCTTTTGGTCGAGGTTTGATTATTTGATGTTTGTAAACAGTAAGATGATAAGTTATGTCACAATAAAATTGATAATTTAGGTCAAACTGAAATCTGCTGATGTTTGAGTTGCGTAAAAAAACAGCAAAGAATTAGTTGCATTCAAAAGTACAAAAGTAGACAGCAGATTTAAGTATTCTACTTCAGTGACTCTACGTACTTCAACCTCAGACATGTTAAAAAGTAATGTGCAGGTAGTTGTTGGTGACTTCTTACCTCCCAGTTCTCTGAATTAGAAAAATTCTGGTAAAGATTGTTGGCGAGTGTGTCGAGCAATGCAGGGTCCTGCACCCCACACTGGGAGAAGGTGCTCTTTACCAATCCTGTCCACCACAACTGGCCATTCATGCCCTGAGCAATGCCATAGTTAGGGTAGAGACGAGAGTGTTGGCGGTAAGCCTGTCTGAATGCAGTTTCTACCTGCATGGCTGGTAACTTCAGTCCAGCATGCTTTGCCTCGTTACAATACTGCTCTCCCACAGAGTGACGCACCTTCAGGAGAGTGTCCTTTATATCCCATAAAACCCATCGCACTGCCCCCTGCATGGTCCTGCAAAACAGAATACATACAGTAACCATTATTAAGCAAATCACTTAAAACTGTTACAAGAAGTCATTATAGGTCACTTTGCTATTTGAGGTCTATCACCTGTAGCCTCTTTTTACACAGTCAGTCAAATACTATGCTTTATAGCAATATGAATTCTGGCACTTTTTTTTATTGAATCAGATTATTTGGCTCAAGTGTTTAATGTTTGGGAGCTATAAGAGCTCTCATATTAATGATATTACAACTGGTGATTGTTCCTTTTGTCCAAACATAATTTAAATGTGTTTATAAAGTTCATCGCCTAGTCCTCAAAGTGCATCAGAGTAAACGTGTTATGCAAGACAATACAAATGTTAATTTAAGAGTTGTTTCACCTTTCACACTAATGCACTATAGAAGTTTCTATATAAGCATTTTATTGAAATGGCAACTTTCCACTAAAAAGGCTGTTTGCAAACAACTCATTAATAAAGATTCCCAGGACACTGGCCTCCAGTGTAGTGTCTAGGTAAGCAGTAAAAGGATGCGCTGTAATATTTCACTTGTGAGTAAAACAAACACAAACAAGAACTCATTGGTAACTTTATTAGGAAAATGATGTTGATTCATTAAATCCATGGAATTCGGTACACTAGGCTGGATACACCCTGGATGGGGTGCCAGTCCATCACATGGCACATCTGCTCACTACAGGCATTTTGGAAATGGCAGTTAGTCTAATCTGTACATCTTTGGACTGTGGGAGGAAACCAGTGTACCTAGAGGAAAGCCACGAAGCATGGGGAGAACATGCAAATTCCACGCACACAGACACAAAGGTGGGAAGAGATCTGGAGGTGAGAGGCTATAGTTTTAACCAGTAAGCCACTGTGCTGCCACATGCATGTCAATTTTAAGAATGAACAGAAAGTGGTCTTTTTATATACAAATGTATAGAAATTGGAGATTCTGTGAACAGCATCATAAGACATTGGCCAGACTGGTCTGAGCTGACAGGAAGGCCATAATAACTCATCTACCTTTTACAAGCATGATGAGCAGAAAAGCATTTCAGAATGCAGTACACTTCAAACCATGAGAGGGCAGGGTTACAAGAGAAGACAACCTCAGGTTTAACTCCTGTGATCCAAGAAGAAGCAACGGTGGTTTAAGATCCCATTACTAGTGGAAACGTTGCCAGAATGTTAGTAAAATATAGTTTTTTTCCCAGAAAGGCTGTTGTAACTATGTAATATTATAAACAAAACATAATTAGGATAAAAGTATAAAACAAAACTTACATTTGCGCGATTAAAACCGTAAGAATGTTAATGAATTACTGTAAACAAACAAAAATATCAGCTCACAAACTAGACACTTCCAGCAGCACCTGTTCTTCTTCGTGTTTACAAACCGCCCATCAGCACTGTCCATGAACAGACCGCCCCCTAGTGGACCACAGTGAGATGCGCATAGAAATGGCATAGGTTTAAAAATCACTATCAGGAATATACAGTATTATTTATACGCTTCTGAATAGCATATAATATGCTTCTGTACAGCGCTGGAAAAATAATGAGAACACTGCAAAAAAATTGTCAGGTTTGCTTTTTGGTAACCTTCAGTTTTGTTTTATTCTATAAACAACTACTGATGACATTTCTCCAAAAAATACATATTAAAATACAAATAAATAATAATTATACTGTCGCCTTACTCCAGTTTCCTACCACAGTCCAAAGACATGCAGATTAGGTTAATTGGTGTTCCAAAATTGCCCATAATTTAAGTGTGTGTATGTGTCCTGCGATGGATTGGCACCCCATCCAAGGTTATCTAAGTCTTCTGGGATAAGCTCCAGTAAATGTCCTGTAAATATACTCAGCAAAAAAAAGAAACGTCCCTTTTTCAGGACTGTGTATTTCAACAATAATGTTGTAAAAATCCAAATA
>JAQMYJ010000037.1:15635518-15649240 GCA_030014305.1 Clarias laeviceps
TGTTATTGTCTACATTCTCTGTAGTATTGAGATTTTCTTCCTTGAAATCAGGATTTTCTCCTGCAGATGATGGATGTCCGATAGTAGTAAAACCCAAATCGGTGGTTAGAGAGGATACTTCACAAAGCACATTTTGTTGTGCACTTACTGGTGTAATGTCCTCTTTGATAACATTTTCAGTAAGATCAGCATTTATTTTTTCCTTTGTATCATTATTCTCTTCATCAATAACCTCAGAGTTAGTATCTTTTTGCTCCATGTTTTGTTCCTGTAGGTTGTCTTTTTCTTTTATTTGTTGAAATTTGTTTTTCTGTTCAATTCCTGGACCTCTGAGACTCCTACGTGTTGATCCCATCTTCCGTTTCTTCTCAGAACTGCTAAATTCCACATTTTCTTTTATCACATCAACCTGAGATGATTTTGGTTCCTGTATCTGAACGAATGGGCTTCTGGTTTCATATTGCTCTGGTTCTCTGTTTGTTGGATTCTCTAGATGCTCTTCAGATATGTTTAGGGTCTGATCAGATACAATTACATGAATATTTTCTGTGTCCATTTGCAGGTCTGACATGGTGCGTGTTTGAGGAATGAGCTCCACTTGACCACATGTAGTATAAGCATTGACTTCACTGGCATGTTCATCATCAACACTCTCACTGACATGCTCTTTCACTGCTGCAAACGCATCATCATGTAATTCCGTAATCATTGGTGTGATTTCTTGCTCATTTAAAAGTGCTGACTCAGCATGCTCATCTTCCGTATCTTCAGGTTTTTCATTTTGCTCTTTAATTTCAGTCAATCCTTCTACACTGCTTACATCATCTAAGACCACTGTGTTTATCTGATCAGCTTCAGGTGATAATATAGTAGGTGGTGTATCGATCACTAAAGTCCTGATTTCAACTTCTGATTTAATTGTTTCTTTTGGTTCTATTGTCAAAGGTGAGTCATGGATGTCAAGTGACACCTCACTAATAGTATTATGTGGACCAGTGAGCAGGTTTGAGGTAGCAGCTTGGGTTATGACTTGATGTTCAGTTTCTGTGTTTTCTGGATCTTTCCATTCTTCGTCCTCTCCTTCAGCCTGTGGTTGTTGTCTTCTCTGGGGTCTCCGTGTTGATCCAAATTTCTTCTTTTTCTTAGTTTGCGTTTGCATATGTATTTCTGCATTTTCATTTTCCACATTCTCTGTAGTATTGACATTGTCTTCCTTGAAATCAGGATTTTCTTCTGCAGATGATGGATGTTCGATAGTAGTAAAACCCAAATCGGTGGTTAGAGAAGATACTTCACAAAGCACATTTTGTTGTGCACTTACTGGTGTAATGTCCTCTTTGATAACATTTTCTGTAAGACCATAATTTTTTTCTTTCCTTGTATCATTATTGTCTTCATCGGTAACCCCAGTGTTAGTATCTTTTTGCTCCATGTTTTGCTCCTGTAAGTTTTCTATTTCTTTTATTTCATGAAATTTGTTTTTCTGCTCAATTCCTGGCCCTCTGAGACTCCTACGTGTTGATCCCATCTTCCTTCTTTTCTCAGAACTGAATAATTCCACATTTTCTTTTATCACATCAACCTGAGATGATTTTGGTTCCTGTATCTGAACAAATGGGCTTGTGCTTTCATAGAGCTCTGGTTCGGATTCTCTGTTTGTTGGATTCTCTAGATGCTCTTCAGATATGTTTAGGTTCTGATCAGAAGCAATTACATAAATATTTTCTATGTTCTGTTGCAGGTCTGAAGTGGTGCATGTTTGAGGAATGAGCTCCACTGGACCACATGTAGTATAAGCATTGACTTCACTGGCATGTTCATCATCAACACTCTCACTGACATGCTCTTTCACTGCTACAAAAGCATCCTTATGTAATTCTGTAATCATTGGTGGGATCTTTTGCTCATTTAAAAGTGCTGACTCAGCATGCTCATCTTCCATATCTTCAGGTTTTTCATTTTGCTCTTTAATTTCAGTCAATCCTTCTACACTGCTTACATCATGTAAGGCTATAGTTTTTATCTGATCAGCTTCAGGTGATAATATAACAGATGATGCATCAATCACTCCAGTCCCGACTTCAACTTCAGATTTAATCATTTCTTTTTTTTTGATTGTCAAAGTTGAGTTGTGGATGGCAAGTGACACCTCACTAGTAGTATTCTGCAATTCAGTGAGCAGGTTTGAAGTATCAGCTTGAGTTATGATATGATGTTCAATTTCTCCTGTGTTTTCTGGATCTTTAAATTCTCCGTCCTCTCCTTCAGCATGTGGTTGTTGTCTTCTCTGGGGTCTCCGTGTTGATCCAAATTTCTTCTTTTTCTTAGTATGGGCTTCCATATGAATTTCTGCACTTGTAATGTCCACATTCTCTATACTATTTCCATCATCTTCCTTGCATTCAGGATGCTCTACTGGATGTTCGATAGTAGTTGAAGCCAGATCAGTACTTAGAGAGGATACTTTACATAGCACATATTGTTGTGCACATACTGATGTAATATCCTCTTTACCAACATTTTCTGTAAGACCAGCATTTGTTCCTTCCTTTGTATTATTATTCGCTTCCTCAATAAATCCAGTGTTTGTATCTTTTTGGTCCATGTTTTGCTCCTGTAGGTTTTCTATTTCTTTCATTGCTTGAACTTTGTTTTTCTGGTCACTTCCAGGAATTTGTCCTCTGAGACTCTTTCGAGTTGAACCCATCTTTATTTTTTTCTCAGAGCTCAATAATTCCGCATTTTCTTTTATCTCATCAACCTGAGATGATTTTAGTTCCTGTATCTGAACAAATGGGCTTGTGCTTTCATATTGCTCTGGTTCTGGTTCTATGTTTGTTAGATTCTCTAGATGTTCTTTAGATATATTTTGGTTCTGATCAGATACAACTGCATGAATATTTTCTGTGTTCATTTGCATGTCTGACATGGTGTGTGCTTGAGGAATGATCTCAACTGGGCCACATGTCGTATAAGCATTGACTTCCCTAGCATGTTCATCCTCAGGACCCTCATTGCCATGCTTTTTGACTGGTAGGGACACATGGTCTGTGAAAGCATCATCGTGTATTTTTGTGATGACTTGTGCCATTTCATGTTCACTTGAAAGTCTTGACTCTGCATCATTTACCTCATTGACTTCTGTTTTTTCATTATACTCTTTATTTTCAGTCAATCCTTCTATACTGCTTTCCTCATCGGAGACCACAGTGAGCTCCACTGGTCTGCATGTTGTACAAAGACTGACTTCATTGGCATCAGTACTCTCCTTGCCATGCTCTTTCACTGCTGCAAAACCATCATCATGTATTTTTGTTATGATTGGTGCCATTTCTTGCTCATTTAAAATGGTTGACTCTGCATCATCCTTCACAGTAACTCCAGGTTTTTCATTTTGCTCTTTAACATCAGTCAGTCCCTCTACACTGCTTCTCTGATCTAAGACCACAATGTTCATCTGATCAGCTTCAGGTGATAATATAGCAGGTGGTGTACCCTTCACTACAGTCCAACTTTCAACCTCTGATTGAATTGTTTCTTTTTGTTCCATTGTCAAAGGTAAGTCATGGATGTCAAGTAATACCTCACTAATAGTATTCTGTGATTCAGTGAGCAGGTTTGAAGAAGCAGGTTGACTTATAATTTGATGTTTGATTTCTTCTGTGTTTTCTGGATCTTTCCATTCTCCTCCTTCTCCTTCAGCCTGTGGTTGTTGCCTTCCATGGGGTCTCCGTGTTGATCCAAATTTCTTCTTTTTCTGAGTTTGAGTTTGGGTATGTATTTCTGCATTTTCATTTTCCACATTTTCTGTAGTATTGGCTTTGTCTCCATTGAAATCAGGATTTTCTCCTGTAGATGATAGATGTTCAATCGTTGTTGAATCCAGATCAGTAGTTAGAGAAGATACTTCACAAAGCACATTTTGTTGTGCACTTACTGGTGTATTGTCCTCTTTGGAAACATTTTCTGTAAGACAAGTATTTATTTTTTCCTTTGCATCATTATTCTTTTCCTCAATAACCCCGATGTTGGCATCTTTTTGGTCCATGTTTCGGTCCCATATGATTTCTTTTTCTTTTATTTCTTCAAATTTGTTTTTCTGGTCACATTGCTCTTGTTCTGATTCTCTGTTTGTTGGATTCTCTAGATGTTCTTTAGATATGTTTAGGTTCTGATCTGATACAAATGCATGAATATTTTCTGTGTTTATTTGAATGTCTGATATGGGATGTGTTTGAGGAATGAGCTTAACTGGACCAGATGTTGAAGAAGTCCTAACTTCCCTGGCATATTCATCATCAGCCCTTTCATTGCCATGCAGTTTGATGGGTAGGGACACATGCTCTGTGAAAGCATGATCCTGTTGTGTTGTGATGATTGGTAGCATTTCTTGCTCATTTAAAAGTGTTGACTCAGCTTCCTCTTTCATACTGACTCCACTGACACTGCTTCCCTCATTTAAGACCACAGTGTTTATCAGCTCAGCTTCTGGTAATAATATGGCAGGTGGTATATTGATCACTCCAGTCCCAATTTCAGATTCTGTTTCAATCGTTTCTTTTTGTTCTATTGTCAAAGTTGAGTCGTGGATGTCACATGACACCTCACTAATATTCTGTGATTCAGTGAGCAGGTTTGAAGTATCAGCTTGAGTTATGACATGATGTTCAATTTCTCCTGTGTTTTCTGGATCTTTAAATTCTCCGTCCTCTCCTTCAGCATGTAGTTGTTGTCTTCTCTGGGGTCTCCGTGTTGATCCAAATTTCTTCTTTTTCTTAGTTTGACTTTGCATATGTATTTCTGCATTTTCATTTTCCACATTCTCTGTAGTATTGACATTGTCTTCCTTGAAATCAGGATTTTCTTCTGCAGATGATGGATGTTCGATAGTAGTAAAACCCAAATCGGTGGTTAGAGAAGATACTTCACAAAGCACATTTTGTTGTGCACTTACTGGTGTAATGTCCTCTTTGATAACATTTTCAGTAAGATCAGCATTTATTTTTTCCTTTGTATCATTATTCTCTTCATCAATAACCCCAGTGTTAGTATCTTTTTGCTCCATGTTTTGTTCCTGTACGTTTTCTTTTTCTTTTATTTCTTGAAATTTGTTTTTCTGTTCAATTCCTGGACCTCTGAGACTCCTACGTGTTGAACCCATCTTCCGTTTCTTCTCAGAACTGCTAAATTCCACATTTTCTTTTATCACATCAACCTGAGATGATTTTAGTTCCTGTATCTGAACAAATGGGCTTGTGCTTTCATATTGCTCTGGTTCTGGTTCTGTGTTTGTTAGATTCTCTAGATGTTCTTCAGATATATTTTGGTTCTGATCAGATACAATTACATGAATATTTTCTGTGTTCCTTTGCTTGTCTGACATGGAATGTGTTTGAGGAATGAGCTCCACTGGACCACTTGGAGTATAAGCCTTGACTTCACTAACATGCTCTTTCAGTGCTGCAAAAGCATCATCATGCACTTTTGTGATAAATGGTGTCATTTCTTGCATATTTGCAATAGCTGACACAGAATCCTTCTCTTCATTGACTCCTAGTTTTTCATTTTGCTCATTAACATCAGTCAATCCTTCTACGCTGCTTTTGTCATCTGAGATTACAGTGTTTATCTGATCAGCTTCAGGTAATAATATGGCAGGTGATGTATTGATCTCTCCAGTCCTGATTTCAGTGTCCGATTTAATAATTTCTTTTTGTTCCATTGTCAAATTTGAGTCATTGCTGTCAACTGACACCTCAATAATAGTATTTGGTGGTTCAGTGAGAAGGTTTGAAGAAACAGCTTGAGTTATGATTTGATGTTCATTTTCTTCTGTGTTTTCTGGATCTTTCCATTCTCCGGCTTCTCCTTCAGTTTGTGGTTGTTGCCTTTCATGGGGTCTTCGTGCTGATACAAATTTCTTCATTTTCTTAGATTGAGTTTGTGTATGGATTTCTACATTTTCATTTTCCGCATTCTCTGTAGTATTGACATTGTCTTCCTTGAAATCAGGATTTTCTCCTGCAGATGATGGGTGTTCGATAAATCTCAGACCAGTAGTTAGACAGGATATTTCACAAAGCACATTTTGTTGTGCACTTATTGATGTAATGTTCTCTTTAATAACATTTTCTGGAAGACCAGCACTATCATTATTTACTTCCTTAGTAACCCGAGTGTTGGTATCTTTTTGCTCTATGTTTTGGTCCTGTGTGCTTTCTTTTTCTTTTATTGCTTGAAATGTGTTTGTCTGGTCAGATGGCTCTGGTTCTGATTCTCTGTTTGTTAGATTTTCTAGATGTTCTGAAGATATGTTTTGGTTCTGATCAGATCCAACTATGTGAATATTTTCTGTGTCCATTTGCCTGTCTGACATGGTGTGTGTTTGACTAATGAGCTCCACTGGGCCACATGTAGTATAAATATTGACTTCACTGGCATGTTCATCATCAGAACTCCCATTGCCATGCACTGGTAGGGACACATGTTCTATGAAAGCATCGTCCTGTATTTTTGTTATGATTGGTGCTATTTCTTGCATTTTTAAAATTGCTGATGCAGCATCCTTCTCTTCATTGACTCCTGTTTTTTTATTTTGCTCTTTAATATACATCAATCCTTCTACGCTGCTTACATCATTTAAGACCACAGTGTTTCTCTGATCACCTTCAGGTGATAATATGGCAGGTGGTGCATCGATTTCTCCAGTCCCGATTTCAACTTCTGTTTTAAGCATTTCTTTTTGTTCCATTGTCAAATTTGAGTCATTGATGTCAACAGTCAGAATGTTTGAAGAAACAGCTTGACTTATGATTTGATATTCATTTTCTCCTGTGTTTTCTAGATCTTTCCATTCTCCGTCCTCTCCTTCAGCCTGTAGTTGTTGCCTTACATGGGGTCTCCGTGTTGATCCATATTTCTTCTTTTTCTTAGTTTGAGTTTGTTCATGGATTTCTGTATTTTTATTTTCCACATTCTCTACATTTTTGACATTGTCTTTGTTGAAATCAAGCTTTTCTACCACAGATGTTGGATCATTGATAGTAGTTATGTTTGTGATGACCTGTTCCATTTCTTGCTCATTTAAAAGTGTTGAATCCGCATCCTCCTTCACACTGACTCCTGGTTTTTCATTTTGCTCTTTAACATCAGACAGGTTCTCTACACTGCTTCCCTCATGTGAGACCACAGTGTTTATCTGATTAGCTATAGGTGATAATATGGCAGGTGGTGTATCGATCACTTTAGTCTCACTTTGAACTTCTGATTTAATCGTTTCTTTTTGTTCTATTGTCATAAGTGAGTCATGGATGTCATACGTGGATGACACCTCACTAATAGTATTCTGTGGTTCAGTGAGCAGGATTGAAGTAGCAGCTTGAGTTATGATTTGATGTACAATTTTTTCTGTATGTTCCAGATCTTTCCATTCTTCTTTCCATTCTTTTGTTTGTTGATGTCTTCCTTGGAGTCTCCGTGCTGATCCGACTTTCTTCCATTTTTTAGTTTGCATACTCATTTCGACATCTGTATTTCCTTGATTTTCTATACCATTTTTATCAACTTCTTTGAAATCAGGATGCTCTGTTGCAGGTGATGGTTTTTCAATAGTAGATGAACCCAGATCTGCATTTATAGAGCTTACTTCACAAAGCAGATACTGTTGTGCACTTGTGCTTTGACATGGCTCTAGATCTGATTCTCTCTTTGTAAAATTCTCTGGATGTTCTTCAGATTTGTTATGGTTCTGATCAGATACAACTATTTGAATATTTTCTGCGTTCATTTGCATATCTGACATGGTGTGTGTTTGAGGAATGAGCTCCACTGGGCCATGTATAGTATAAACATTGACTTCACTGCCATGTTCATCATCAGGACTCTCATTGCCTTGCATTTTGACTGCTAATGACACATGTTCTGTGAAATCATCATTCTGTATTTTTGTGATGATTGGTCCCATTTCTTGCTCATTTAAATGTGTTGACTCAGCTTCTTTCTCCTCATTGACTATTGGTTGCTCATTTTGTTCTAGAAGTTCAGTCAGTCCTTCTACACTGCTTACCTCATCTAAGACAGTATTAATCTGATCTTCAGCTGCATCCAAAGGCTCAGCCATAAGGTTATCAGTATTTATTGTAAAAGTAACAATGTCTGTACATTCCGATGGATTGGACTGTCCTAATTTAAAATTTGAATAATTATTTTGATGAGGATCATCTAATGATTCTGCTTCTTCATTTTGTCCTCTTTGCATTTTGAGGACCTCGGTATCAACCTGATGATCTGCTACATCTGATAATACATATGTGGTATCCACCCCTCTGCAAATATTTTTTATCATTACTGTTACCTCATCCTGTCTGTCAAGTGTATTACATTCTTGATCTGTGTTTACAACTTCTGTTGTGATGTGCAGAGATGTTTCAATATATTCTTGTAAAGTGTTTGTGTTCTCATTTTTAGCTACATCTTTAGTTACATTTTCATCTTGGTTCACTATATTTTCATGTATTTCTTCAGGTTCCAAGATATTCATTGACACTGAAGACTGATGATGACATGTTTCAGAAGGGAAACTGAGTGTTGCATCCTCTGAGATAAATGTAATTTCTTCTAAGCTTTGAACGGAGATGGTTTCATCAATTGCTTTAAAACTGTCTGAGATGAGTCCACTAAGACAGCTTAGAGTAGAATCTATCTCTTTTTTCTCAAAGTGACTTAACCTCACATTTTCAGCCACTGCATCATTCTGACTCATTCTTGCTTCGTTTACAGTAAGAGTTGAAAATGTGTTTTCAAATGGCTCTGCATCTGATTCTGTGTTCGTTGGATTTACAGGACATTCTTCAGACATATTTTGCTTCTGATCAGGAACAACTATGGCATTATACGTCTGCATGTCTGATTTGACTTGTGTTTCAGGAACATGCTCTATTGGCTCATTTCTAGCATAAGCATGAACTGGGCTGGCACTTCCTTTATCAGGACTCTCCATGGGTGCCTGATCTGTAAAAGCATAATCTTGTCCATTTGTGATGACTGACATCATTTTATGTCCATTTATAAATGTAGAAATGCCACCCTTTTCATCATCCACTCTTATAAAGTCCTCCTTAGTAAGACTTTCTGTGGCATCAGTGTTTATTTCTTCATTTATGTCATCATTCTTTTCCTTAATAACCTCAGTTTCTATGTTTAAGAATAGAGATTCACCTTTGATTTCATTGTCAAACATTTGACCAGAACACACACTATTCTTCGGTTCTAATTCTATTGAAAATTCCCCTGAATTATTATGGTCAAGGTTGTGTGTCTGGAAGCTGGTTTCTGTTTCCACATACAGTCTTTCAGCAGAAATAAGTTCTGATTCTGTGATGAAATCTGACGTATTTGTTGAACTTACTTTAGAAAATAACTGATTGGAAGTTGTAGATTGCACATCCTCATTCCCCACCTCTTTTTCTATCCCTGTCTGCTTATATTTCTTTTTTTCATCACAATGAATGTCCACCATATCTGCACTGCTTTCACTTGTCGTGTTGGCCTCAGAAACATTATATTGCTCTTCTTTATAATATTTAATTTCAGTCTCAGCCTGGAATTTGAATTCATTTGAAAGGTATTGATCTGACAAAATTCCTACTTCTTGATCTTCTAGTTTTAGGGGGGAACTAATGTTTCTATCTGGCTCCGGTGCTTGGTTTAGATTGGTAGCCACCCCTTTATTTGAATCATTGTCATTTCTATCCTCCAAAACACTTACCTCCTTATACTCGTCAGTGTCCTCTCTGAGTTCTCTACTTTTAGACTTGTAACTTCTCTCCTTAGTTATATTCAAAGAGTCATCATTCTTCTTGAGATGGTCTTCATCTTTGTTCTTATCCTCTGTGCTTGCTTTGGTAATAACATTTGGCCATATATCTGTAGCCACTTTGTCATCTTGAGTCCCATGCTCATGTTCATCTATCAAAGCAACTGATTGAACTTCAGTTACTTCAATTTTTTCTTCACCACTACAGCTGTCCATTGTAACAACATCTTCTCTTCTATAATTTAAACTGGACTGATCATCTATTGTTTTGAGCACATTTTGCTCCACCATAGAAGGCTTATCATTGTGTATTATGTTATTCAGAGACATTTTAATATCCTGTCCCTCTTCTCTGTTTTCATTAAGAGGTGTGGTTGTATCTATGCTGCTTTTGTGGTCTGTGGTGAAAGTGTCCATTTGATGACATATTTTTAAAGACTCATCTGATTCCTGTAGTGGCAAATTATATTCTGTTTGTTCGAAAATACTGAAATCAAGTGAAGTACGTTTTAAATCTTGACCGAATTCATCCTCCTTGGATTGGTTAAGTTCAGAAGAAGAGCTGTCCATGGGTTTGCTTTGTATGGCTGGTTCTAAATGTTGGTGTTCATCATTACTGTGATCCTCTTCATTATGCATGGTTGTGCCACGTGCCAAATCCTCCCCTTGTAGGATGGAGCTTTCATGTTCTGCACTCTGACTGGGTGCACAGTCAGATAGACTTGTTTGGTCTTCTTTGCCACTGTCCTCTTTTATGGATACTTCTACAGTCTCACCTTGCTCTTTGATAACTTCTACGCATAGCTGTCCTCCAAGCTCTAGTTCATCCTCATAATTTCCTCCAAATTTGAGCTCTCTGTTGCTCTTGCGAGTTGATCCCATTTTTCTTTTTTTACTTGTTACTTCAGCTTGTCCTGTTAGATTTTTGGACTCATATGACTGCGGGTGAGGAGAAAGTTCTGAAGAGGTTTTGCTGGTGGAAGCTATAACTGGCTGATCGAAATCAAACTGTGTGGGCTCATTAGATTCTTGGTTTTTAGAAACTGTACTAAATTGACTGTGTTCACTGTCATGCTTTTCATTTCCAGGGTCTGGGAATCCATCATCATATTCATTTTCTTCAATATCTTTGTTACGGTTTTTGTTACGCCGAGAGGACCCAAGTTTCTGGTTCTTTTTAGACTTTCTGCTTGACATGATTCTTCACACTTTGCCCTGTAATCATATAAAAATAAGTGTGCCTACTCAGAGGTGCATTCAATAATGCATTGTAAGAATAGGCTTAAAATGGAAACCCATAAGCATTAAAGGTTAAGTTTATGACTCATTCTTCTAATGCATGCAGAGCAATAGAAATGTAAGATGTGTGTGGGGGTTGGTGTTGAGTGGCATGGCGGGCCTCTGAGGCAGAGGTTCATATTTAATCTGAAGCATTTATGTTGTGCTAGATTTGTGTTCTGATAAGGTAAAATATCTGTGGCTGGAGTAATGTTTAAGAAAATGCTTAATTATGCTATGTATATTACTTATTGTGTAATTTATTGGGTTTGCTGTTAATATTAATCATATTTATCGACAATGAGTTTCCATATTGACATAGAATATTGATTTTCCATATTACATAAATATGAAATTTGCATTGTTAAATAAAGTAAAATTACCACTTCTATTATATTTTAGTCGTATGACATTACATCCACATTTTGGTTGTGCGTAGGAAGTAGTATGATGATCTAAGATCCTGTCTCGACTAAAGTACTTAAAGCAATATGCTTGTCACATGTAAAACAATTTGACATACACAAATAACTGCTTGGGAAGAGTTTTAATGCTATATAGAAGCTTAAATCAAAGCAGATGTCATCTTGGAAAAAAGGAATTTTCTGACATTGACTACATAAACATAAATGTACAAATTAAAGAAAGAATTTTTAAGTTCAGAAATGTGGCACTGTAATTTCAAACACAATTTCTGTTTTATTAAAATGTCATGGTATAAAGCATTTAGTATGTGCGATTTTGAAGCTGTTATATGCGTTACATATATACATGTAAAATGCAACATAAGTAAATTTTTATAGCTACACAAATCAATCACATAAATGTACTATACTGTTCAATCATTAAAAAATATTTATTTATTTTTTTAAAGAAATCATGCTGCTTCTTACCCCAAATGTCTTCAATAGATGTTTATCAGGAAATGGTTCACTTCTACATATCCTATGTGCAAAGTAGTTGTAGTTGTTAAAGGCTCTTGTGGTGCTGCATCTACTAATTATTGCCCAACGCATAGCTTCCTCCTTACTGCTACCATGGTTTTCAACTTCCTGTGCTGTTGACACGTTGTGTGTGAGTAAACCATGCTGTTGTTTCAAATGCATGAGCAATGCGGGCCAGTTTTCATGTGTGAAATACATGAAGTGTAACTTTAACACTGGTGTTTACTGTTTCATTTCTGTTTGGTTTCAGAACATCTTTTTCATTTGCTAGTAATTTTATCTAACTCTATTTTTATCACAAACATCAAAGTTCCTATTTCAAGCCACTATGCTTCATTTATACAACTTTCCCCACACCATAGAAATATAAACAGCTAAATTCACATGCTTATACAGTACATTTGAAAGTGCTACCTTAGTTCTCTGTTTCACATGAAAACCCACGTGATAAAATGATGTAGCACCACAATTAACTAGAAGACCTCAAAATGCATTGTGCTAGGTTATTTTAAATGGCTACAACATATGTATTTTATATGTTTAATTTTTTGGCCTATAACTTGGCCTCAGCCAATTCCATGGTCAAGAAATGGTCTTGAATCAATCTCAGCTATTCCTGGTCTTGGGGTTGACAGCAGCAGCCTTATAGCTCTATAACAGAAAAATCCAAAGGGGCACTGGTACTGCCACCTAGCTGCAAAAATATTTGTGGCCTGTTTTACCTTAGGCTGTTTACCTGCTATAAATTGTACTTACTGAAATAATATCTCTGTGCACTGTGAAATATGACCATATTGACATAAAACTGACAAGGACTCAATCCTTGACTAGAGATGGGAAGAAAAGAGGTGAAATAGGTTTAATTAAGAGAGCAAAGGGTGCAAAACAGGTTTATGACAAATTAGATTTTATAGGTCCAATTATGTAGAAAATATTACTAGACAAAAAAGATGAAGGAAACAAGATTTTGAAAAGAGGACATCAAACAAGTTATGCAAGGGGGAACATGTGTGCACACACACACACACACACACAAACATACACAAACATGGACCACACGAGTCTGAAAGTTTTCCAAAACCTCACCTGAGATGCATTGTACCCACAATTTTGGGTGGCGGCCTGGACCCTGTCTCAGGGAGCTAAGGACACAAGGCAGGGAAACCCTGGATAGGTTGCCAAGTCACTGTAGGGCACAGATGCACACATATTTACAACCATACCAACAACCACAAATCAGCCTACCTACAATACGTGGGAGAAACAGTGGCAGAAACTTGTTAAAGAGCAAAAATGTGTTTAAAAACCTAACACTTTTGTTCTCGACAAAGTCTGAATGACTCCATTTTACTGAAAAAAAAAAATAAATAATAAAAAAATAAATAAAACATTATTTGAAAACACGCCGATCACATTAAGTGCTCCACTATATGTCTGACGATGTCTGTTGTCGATGTCTGTTGTCTGTATACAAGAACTTGTCATTTCTTGTATCTTACTGGCAAAATCAGCAAACACAATCAAACCCTCACGCTTTACATGTTGGATAAGCCTACACTCGTGAATGTGTCCACAGTGTGATACAAAATGGACTAAATCTGGGTTAAACATACAGTGAAACCTCGGATTACGAGTAACGCGGTTTACGAGTGTTCCGCAAGACGAGCAAAGATTTTTAATAAATTT
>JAQMYJ010000037.1:15649340-15683674 GCA_030014305.1 Clarias laeviceps
ACTTTTTTGAAAGGTAAAGTGCAGGTTAATTTGTTTTATTTTTACTTAATATTTTGTGTTAATTATTTTTATGTATTAATTTTTTTGGGTTGTAGAATGAATAATTTAAGTTTCCATTATTTCTTATGGGAAAATTAAATTTAGTTTACGAGTGTTTTGGAATACGAGCCCACTTCCGGAACGAATTATGCTTGTAATCCGAGGTTCCACTGTAACTGGATATGTTCCTTTGTTTGTGTCTGTCAGTAGGTGCACTATAGGTTTAACCTATTATAGAGGTTTACTGCACTGGTGGCTCAGTGGTAGGTTTTTCAACCTACCATGCGGAAGGCCCGCGTTCAATCCCCAGTCATTGGATGCAGTGCCAGTCTCAAACCCGGATTAAGTGATAGGGTTGTATCAGGAAGGACATACAGCATAAACCTGTGCAAAGTTGTGTGCGGGTTGGATGGTCCACTGTGGCGACCCTTCGATGGGAGCAGCTGACAACTATAGGGGTATTTTGCATATAATTGTGCATTATCCAAAACCCACAACAGTCTTCGGAAGCACACAGTAGATTATTGGCTGTACCTTATTTTGTGACCACCAGATGTCACCAGTGTGCAGTGTGAGGAAAAGCTTCGAATAGGTACTCTTTTAGTAACAGTTGATTGTAAAGCCGTGGCATCACTACCGACGCTTTTCTACTGCAGTATATACAGTACTGTAATGTTAGACATGCTGAAAATGTGTTCCCCACAACCTTATGACTAAAGAATGTGTTCTTAGGACAGGTCCACTGTGTTCGTGTGAGATTATTCTCTGACAAAGAGCGACTGTTTTGGGAAATGGGAGTATAGACAGAAGCGTTTGTTAGAAATATTACAAGCTCCAGGTGGTATGAAAAATCACAAACAAATGCAACCGAAAATTACATTTAAAAATATTTAAATTGAAAATGTAAAATTCTCTGAAATAAATAAAATATATATTATGAAATAAATAAAATTATTTAGTTATTATTTATAATTAATTGACACTTTTAGACATGATAACTAAATGTTTTTATAAAAACATACCTGACAAAAACACACGACGAGACAACCCTAATTTTGCATTTCAAAAAGCCAATCTTTGGCTTGTAGTCCTTAATGGGATCCATTTTCTTTTCGCGAACTACATGTACATTAAAGCAACGCGGGGGGTCGACCAATCAGAGACTACCGTCACATCCGGGCATTCTGCTTACACAAGGCCTGCGCTTTCTGGACAGCGATATTTCCGGTCTGGCTATAACTATAAAACCGAAACAATGATACAGCGATGGTACTGGTACTACTATATAGAGATAAAAATATATATATATATATATGAACAAATAAGTATACCGTGTTTTTGTTCTCATGCGTAGTCCTACATGTGTTTATTTGCTTTATGTGGATGTGTATGTATGTACAATACCAGTTAAAAGTTTGGACACAAGTTTTGGATTTATTTTCTACATTCTAGAACAATACTGGATATTTCCAAACCACAAAATAACTTATGGCATTAGGTTAATTAAGTAACAACAACAACAGTTGTTATTTTTTAAGACATGAAGGTCAGCTGTTGTGGAATAGTTCTCGCAAGAACAGTATTGTTAAGTGCATTTACAAAACCTATTAACCACCATGATGAAACTGGCTCTCATGAAAAGCATTCCGTGAAAGCAAGACTAAAACTTACCTTTACTGCAGAAGTGAAGTTTATTTGGAGTTACCAGCTTCAAAAATCACCAATTAACAGCACCTCAGATGAGAACTGGTATGAAGGCTTTACAGAGCATAAATTGCAGACACATCAATATCAACTGCTCAAAGAAGATTATTTATATTTTGGATGCCCTCAGCTGTGTTTTACAATGTAGAAAGAAATAAAAATCATGAAAGACTGTGGAGTTAGAAGAAGTGTCCAAACTTTTTACTGGTGGTAAAGACATGTATTTGCTTGATTTATTTACATATTACTACTTTACTACTCTATTTACTTACTCATCTCATCTCATCTTCTATACCGCTTTATCCTGTATTCAGGGTCACAGGGACCTGGAGCCTATCCCAGGAGGCTTAGGGCACGAGGCAGGGTACACCCTGGACAGAGTGCCAATCCATCGCTGGGCACACACACATACACACACTCATTCACACACTACAGGCAATTTGGGAACACCAATTAGCCTAACCTGCATATGTTTGGACTGTGGAAGGAAACCGGAAACCCACAAGCACTGGGCTTGCACACAGAGACGGGAATCGAGCCTGACCGGGGAATCGAACCCGGACCCTGGAGGTGCAAGGCAACAGTGCTAACCACTAACCACCGCCTGTTACTTACTCACTTCCTTTTATTTACTTGCTTCCTTACTTTAGTTAGGTTACTTTAATTATTTTTATCTCATTTTAAACTTCTGCAAATCAGTCCAGTAACATCCACTATGGAGTTATTCAGCTTTAATTCAGAGGCACAAATATATATTAAAAAAAGACCACTTAAACTAACTGATTAAGAGTGATGATTCACCCAACTCTAGGTAAATAACGTTTAATAAAAATACAGTATATATAATAATAATAACAATAATTATAATAATAAATTATCATTGTTATTATTGTCATGATTATTTATGTTCTTCTTATTATTATTTAAAATAACCAGAGTTGTATAAAAACAATAAAATAATAATAATAATAATAATAATGCTTAAAAAACTTCTAGGACATCAGTGTGAAATTCATGTCGTTAATCAAGTCAGCTTTTTATTCCAGTTCTTGGAGCTCACTGTTCTTAACTTTAGAGTTTTCTTTGCTCGCATGACAACTAACACACGAACAGCTAGAGAATTAACTGATGAGTTGAGCAAGGTGCTCTGAGAGCCGGGAATGCAAAACTGTGGGGGGGCAGCTGATAACCAGAACTCCCTGCTTTATATAAATCAGTTTTAAATGTAATCAATTTCTCTCGGGTGGTGAAGGGCAGGTTCTGGCAAAAACTAAGGGACTAAGTACATAGACTCGAAAATTTAAAACGTATGCCTCATACTCGCATTATACTGCCTGGCTTTATTTTGTTTCCCTCAAGACATTATTAAGAAGTTGTGTGTGTGTGTAGGAGACAGAGTTTAAATATTCTGATTATAGACTCTCTGAAACATAACCGATGTATCATTCAGCTATTTGTAAACTGCTATTTCTACTGAAATGAAATGCCCCTTTCCACATTTGTAGTAGTGTGTGGATATGTTTAACCACAAGTGGTACAGCATGTGTTTTTCAAGCAGATTAGCACTGCACATTCTGTTATATTTCACTTCCTGATGACTGTGTAACCTTATGTGAACTCAACCTCCTGTCCATGACACACACACACACACACACACATAGAGAGAGAGAGAGAGAGACAGACAGACAGGCAGACAGCAGTTTGTGGTTACTTAGTCCAATCTATAACTTATTGTAATTTACTTTAATTTTGTTGATATTGAATATTGAGAGATTGGTAATGTGGTGTTGCAAATTAGGTAACACTAATGCACATTGTATTCATTTTCTATCTCTCTTTATTAACCTTTATTAGCTCTCTGTCATTAGATCAAAGAAAGCAGAGTCTGCACAAACTTTTTGCTATATGTGTATACTCTGCCAGTTTGAACCTGGATGTACTTTTATTAAAAAATTTTTAGACTTTGTGTGAGCTATCAGTATTGAATTAAGTATTGAATAAAGTTGTACTCATTCTAGGACAGGATTTTTTTTCAAAACGTTTTTGGACAGCCACAGCTAAGGGCCTCATTGCAGGGGGATATTGCAAACAACAATCGAGAGCCCCAAGATAGAGGGGCTGTCTTATTCCAGAGATCCATTTTAAAAAGAAATGTTTTGAGATGTGTGACTAGGTTTAGAAATGCATTACACAAGGAATGTATTAATCTTTGTTTTCAAAATACTTTCTTGGCTTTACTTGCTTTGTGTTGTACAACACTAATATGCTTCATATATCACTTCATGATATCACTGCAATCATGGTAAAAACATATATTATACCTGCATTGACTAATATAATTAGCAAATGTTCACAATTAAAATGCATGTCTTGATGCAGAAACATAGGTTACATGTTTAGATCACTATTAACAAATCATGTCACAAAATACCTGTATGTCTTGCTAATAGATTGTTGTATTTTTATTTACTTATTTTAAGGTTGAACATTGTAAAATCACTTCAGAACAGATTATTTCATTAAAAGATATTCATTCAATGATTCATGTTGTGTTTGAAAGATGAGAACAGTAAAACCTGCAACCATGTGACATTTAACTGCATTTGCATCATTTATCATGGAGACTTTAAACTGTTATATCAAAGAAATGAAACTTGAAACTCATAACAGTCCTTAATAGCCGTCCCTGAAAGTTATCTAAAACAATGATTACTTTGTCTCTGGTAATACAGTATATGATAATAAACAGTACTTAAAATCGGGTGGACTGTTATTATTACTTATACATGTGAAATATGTACTGATGCCACAACAGAATATCTGAATTACAGGACAATTACATTTATATTGAAATTATTTGGCAGATGTGATTTTCCTCTGTGGAAAACTCATATTGGTACAAATATGCCAGGGTTTTAAAATAACTTTAGGCTAATGCACTGTTATTTGGGAATTAACAATTCCTGAAACACCAGATTTTGAGAAGGGGTGTGGTGCTTGTGTGAGATGTGAAGATGTCACTCTGTGCTTAATGACTTGCCTCCGTCTGCAAGTGTTGGATAATAATATTCATATTTACTTTTTGCTACTATGCTGTTAATATAATACACTCAGTGACGTTCATTTCTGAATTATTTTTTTCTGAAATAATGATAAAAAAAAAAAAAACTTGAACACCCCCGTACAAGGAATGTTCAAGTCAAACCGGGACAAAGTGTTCCCTTAATTTTTTTTGAGCAGTATATATACTCTAATTGAAGACAACACTTTTAAAATACACTAAAAGATAGAAAACAAGAGATATAATATTTGTATAGAGAAATTACTATTGTATAGAGAGCTGTGAGAGCAGCGTCCTTGAATATCCTCCTGCTTATTGTTTGCTTCTTGTGCCAACTTTAATGAACATCTTACACACGGTAAAAATAGCATTCTGCCTTCCTTAAAGATCACTGTCTGGAGGGTTGTATATCATTAGGACTAAAACAAATAACTGTATTTTACAACTTGATACTCTTAATTACTATCAAACTAACTGCGGAGTCAGATGCCAACACACCACTATACAGTACTACATACAGTGAAAACATTATGTAGCTGTTTGAAGTAGCTGTGTCTACTAAATTGTTGACTGGAATTAAGAGATATTTATGAAAACCCCAGCTGCCTTGTACACACCTATCATGACTTGACAAAAATATCATTGCATTTTGTTGAGACCTTGTCACCAGCAAAAAGAGCCCTTAGTCATAAGCTCTCTTTACAGGACAGGCTTTTGTTTTTTGGGACTTGATCGAACGGAGGAACATCATGTCTTCTGTAGCAAAAGGACATGTTGGAAACACAGGAGTAATGGCATGTTATATTTTGGGTCTAATCCCTCAGGGCTTCATCAAGTGAGTGATGTTTGTGAGGGTGCACAAAAAACTGCTAGTCATTAACCCCACTTAACAAAGCTTGCTCATTTTTACAGAATCAAGATTTCATTCTGTGCTAAATGGCATCTACAAATCTAGTTCACTTTGTCCTGGGAGAACTGACTTTTTTTTTTCACAATAGCCCTATTCACAGAAACGTAATTGTTATTATTTTCATTTCTGTTGGCACTATACATTGTTTTCCTTCCTTTCCCTTTCATTCGTCTTCCCTATTTCCTTCTAACTACAAGCGTTTGTGATTATTACTATTTTTTTATATAGTTCGTTATAATGAGTGTTTACAATCAGATGTTCCTGATTGCCAGAGGATTGAAAAAGCAGACATTGCTGACAGCGCACGGTAAGGTTTTGCTATAAATAAAGTCTCACAGGGTAGCAGCAGGAAGAATTAAAAAACATAGCAGGTTAGAAAGTAAGTACACGGAATAAAAATAATCATGGATTTGATGTTCCAATGTACGTCGTATCGCATTCTAAGCTATGGATGTGGTGTGTGTGTGTGCGGCTGTGTACGCTCGACACACTGTTCCCTGGTCGATACGGCACAGAACGGGTTACGGGTCACGGTGTCTACTAGGACACAGTGTTCTCATCACAGCGAGCTACAGCGCAGCCGGAACATTGTGTTACTTTGTGGATAGTTTACAAGAACCTGCCCTTCGCTTTTTTTCTCTCGCTCTCTCTCTCTCTTTTTTTTTTACTATAGGCTTCACTGCCCATCCCTCATTTACTCCGCCTCTCACGTTCGTCGTTTCCCCCCACCCCCAGCCCATGTGGCTTTGTTGTTCAGCATAAGCAGTGTAAAATAGCGCCGCTGGAACATTTAGTACTCGCGGTGAAAGAGGGCGGGCTTCCTCCCCGGCAGCAGCAGCGGCAGCGCGCGGTGCCCTCATAGTGCTCGTTGTAGCTACATGTTGCACTTGCCGGGAAAGAAAATCGTGTAAAGTTTCTCGTGGATTTTATGAAGACAAGGGTATGAGAGGGACCGGAGACAAAAAGGAAATCGTGTAAGTATTTGTTCAATGGTTTGTTTATTTGTTTAGGTTTAATTGTGTGTGTGTGTAAACCCAACCATGTCATGACCCACTAATTCAAACACAGGCTCTAAGAGCGTTACTACACCTTGTATAGCCTACATTTAATATCTTTATCCGGGACATGTGATGTACCTTTAATGCTTTTCTCTTCGCAACTATTCATTGTAAGTCATTCTAAATGAAGGTTAAGTGACTCCAAAATGCATGTTGCCAGGGGAAAGGTACATATTAAAACCACAAAAAGATGTCCCCTAGATGCCAGCAACAAGGATAAGATTAAATAAGATTCATTTTTCTGCTTATTGGTGCTACAACAAGATCATAAGCTTAGCAAAGTAGTATTTATTTTTTTAGAGGATGTTTATATGAATTCCTTTAAAACCTATTAAAATTATTAAACATTAATGTTTTAGTAACATCTTTTTAACACTCACCTGACCTCCCAAACCCTAATTTAGTTCTAATAGCGTCTTCTAATATAAAGCACACAGGACGCAAGTAATCTACGTTACTTTAAGCTAAAGACTTGAGTTTCCTATAGGAAAGCCTCAGTGCGACCAAGTCATCATTTTTTTTACAGTGATGCTCGGGTTCAGGAGAACTCAGTGAACCTGAATTGTCATCCCACAGCTCATGTAGGGACACGGTTACTTTTCTCATTCTCACTGAGTCTAGCTGAAGTCTGTTCTAACAATCGCCACCAAGTACATACGGATGGCCTCTAACGGTTTTGTTGAGCCAGTAAGCATATCAGCGTGAATACACGGCCTTTTCTATTCTGTTAGCATACAGTTCAAGTCTGGAGGGTTTTCCAAGAATTTATGTAAGCACGTGCTTCTAGTCATGTTCCTGTTTTGCAAGAACAGAACATACCTGCTAGTGGGAGTAACATGTATATGAAAGATAGTCATCTGCCATTAGTGGCATGGTGATTGATTTACAAATCAAAGGAAATTTCTGTGACTTATAAAAAGAGGATTTATAAATTATAGTTCATTAAATGTCTGTTAAAAAGGTCAACGAAGCAAAAGATCTATCAGGTGAACATTGAGATATACTTGTACGTGTGCTCGTATGTCATTGTGATCGAACCTGAGATGTTATCTAAGTGTGTTTGAATGTAGAGGATGTAATGTGTGAGGACAAAATGAATCAACCATGGTACAACCATCGCCTCTTTGTCATAGAAGTACTGGGTGTGATCGAGTTACACTTATAACCTGAAGTTCAATTTAATTATGAGATGTAGAATGATGTATCACCCTGATGTAGGTGGAATTCAGACAAGAGTATAATTTGGACTTACGAATTAGTGTTATGTCTACACAGAGAGACAGAGGTGTGTGGAAGTGGCTTTGTATGCTGCTTGAACGGAGAGAGAAGGAGCAGGCAGACGCAGACTGCATACAGTATCTGTTTAGAACATTATTTAGAAATAATAGTAAATTATTTCCAATTAACCTAATATTTTGATTTGGAATCATTTGTTACAATTCCATAAATTATTAACTGTGAAAATAATTTTGGTGTATGTTTGGAGTTCTGTAGTAAAAGAATTCAATTGCTTTTCAACTTCCATGGTTTGTAATTGACATTCTCTGATGTCATGTCACTTGTGTATATTTTTAATTCTTAATAAGAACTGATGTTACTTGCCTAGATGATTTCTTCCTTTAGTGCAGTAATTGTTCTGGGCCAATTTTGATCAAGTACTGTACTGAGTAAGAAAACGCTTTGTTAGTTTTAAGGTCATCTTGTGACCAAAAAAAAAAAAAAACATTTAATCCAAAATGCCTTTGAGTTACTAAAGCATAAAGTGAATATTTTGAACCTGTTTGTGTTTTAATTTTGATCACAGCAAACAGATTGTGAGAATCAAAAATCCAGTATCTCAAAATAACAGAACAATTCCTAAAATCAATAAAAGGAAATTACAATACAGAAATGTCTAATTTCTGAAAAGTATGTCCATAGTAATATCGTGCACAGTAATATCATGGTCAGCAAACCAGTTAGTGGTACTTTTGGCACTGTAGGCAGGTGCTAAGTCCTGCTGGAAAAATAAATTGGCATCTCTATAAGCCTGTCAGCAGTCAGAAGCATGAAGTGCTCTAAAAATCTCCTGGTAAGATGACTGTGTTGACTTTGGACTTGATAAAACACAGTGGACCAACACCAGCAGGTGACATGGCACCACAAATCATCAGAGACTGCGGAAACTTCATAATGGACCTTAAGCAACTTGCATTCTGTGCCTCTCCACTCTTCCTCCAGACTCTGGGACCTTGATTTCCAAATAAAATGCAAGATTTACTTTCACCTGAAAACAGGACATTTGACCAATGACCAACTTTCCAGATCTTTTTCTTCTTAACCCAGGTAAGATGCTTCTGATGTTGTCCCTAGTTCAGGAGCGGCTTGATACTAGGAGTTCAACAGTTGTAGCCCCTTTTCTGAAGAGGTTTGTGTGTGGTGGCTCTTGATTCACTGATTCTAGCCTGACTCCACTTCTTCTGAAGCTCTCTCAAGTTTGATTTTTTTTCTCTCAAGGTTCTGATTGACAATTTTCTTAAAGTTCTATGTACCATGTTGCTTGTGCACCTTTTGCGATCACAAATTTCTCTTTCAGTCAACGTTCCATGAATATGCTTCAGTACAGCACTCTGGCCATTTCAGATGTTCAAGGTCATTCTGTGGCTTACCCTCCTTGTAATGGATGTCGATGATCGTCTTCTGGACAATTGTTAAGTCGGCAGTCTTTCCCTTGCACACACTGAACTAGACTGAGAGATACACAGTATTTATACTGTATGAATAGTAATTAACTGAAACTTGAATTTCATGAGCTACTGTATATGCCGTTATCATTGAAACTAAAGCAAAAAAAAAAGGCTTAAACTATTTAGTTAATATGTAATATCTATAATCTATATGAGTTTTACTTTTTAAATATAATTTATATACACAAAATTAAGTATGTGTGTGTGTGTGTGTGTAGATAAACAAGGTTTTTGAGTGCAATCCTTGAGTAATAGTGTGTGTCTTGCAGACTGGACTGAATGTTCTCTTCTCTGATTTAATTTTGGTCTTGTATCTTTTCCGTCATTCTTCTGGCTTTATTTGTCTGAGACACATATCTTCACTAACTGTAAACCTTATTGCCACCCAAACAGTGTCTTCATGTACAACAACTAGGTGCAGTTTGTTTCTTCCTTTGTATGACATTTATATGGTAATTATGCTATAGTGATACATGATTTTCACATTTGGTAATGTATAATTTAAATACCTAAATACAGGAATGGTTATGAAATGAGAAGCATGTTTGATTTAATATTAGAAGCTGAAATGATAGAGTGGTCTCTGAGACCCAGCATGAAGACAGAAATTCGGTATACGCCACTGGATTGTGCCAGGAACTGTGAATAGAGGGAACATGGTGTTCCCCAGCACACACTCATGAGTGTACACTCACACACACACACACCTTCTCTTACCAGACACACACGTACACACTGACGCACAGAGCTGACAAAGTGCCTCTGGATAAGCATATATATACAGATTGGAGAAAATCGGATAGTAGACAAAGACACTATGATGATCTGTGTCTCTGTGTTTTTATCTTACATAAAAATATACAGATGCTTAATTGCACATCTGATCAGATCATGACGAAGCTCCTTATGTCTGTGTGTAAGCATGTCTTTAACACATTAAAAAATCTAAAATTAAACAGTAATGGTTTACATTGTTTTTGTTATAAAAAACTTTGAGCGGTTATAAAAACCAGTTAGAAAACACTGCAGTCTTTACAATGAGTACTCATAATGGAAATTATTGATCTATTTTAACAGTATAAGACTGATGTATAATTTACCAGATGCGGTCGATTCCAATTAATTAAGTAATTGAGACATTTATTCACTCAGTCATGAATTAATCCAGTCCTCCCAGTCCTTATTAGCCCTCTAGACTTTCTTTTCTGTATTAGAGCATTCCTTTATCTGTAGGCTATATTAAAGACAAGTTGTAAAGACAGGATATTCGGCTATTCCATACCACTTCATAGTATTTAAATAGAAAGTCAAACAGGAAGCTGTAAAATGTTATAAGGAGTAAAATATGATGTATAATATGCCATTTTATCTGTTCAAAATAATTATTGAGTCAACATATTTAAATTAAGGACTAAATTTCCACTCAAGTAAAATATGTCAGTCTTGAGGTTTTTTTTTTTTTGGAGGAAAAACCATTTTGCTAAAACCCCTGTGTTCAACAGGATATGATAGGAGCCCTTTGTGTAATAGGTACAATTGTGCATCTGTTATTACACATTCAGAATGATGCCAAAATCAAACTTGCTTTACTCAGCGACATACAAATGAAGTCAGGCCAGTTACCAGAAGAGGAAGCAGTAAAGAGTAGTGAACAATGATCTTTTCTTGTACATTTGCTTTCTGCGTTTTAACACAATCAACTACTGTATCTTACAATCACATAAATTCATAATATAGGATCCAGTATACTGTTATTGTACATACGGGAGCATTTCATTTGTATATGTGTATTTGTGTTTTAGGGGAACAAGGTCATGTCTTGAAGAGATGGACAATTTTGAAGATAAGTGTCCAACTGCCCAGTCACCTATTGCCCTGTTTGCCTCGCAGGGTTTAGACGTCACTCCAAACAAAGACCGGGGAGTGTGCAAGGCTAGTAAAACAGCATTTAAGCACTAGCACTCTTTCTGTCCATTATTTTTAATCAGGATTTCTCAACTAACAACATTTTCATTGTGCCCAAATGGTAACTCAACCTCTGAAAAATGGAATTTAGAAATAGATCATTTTGATTAGGATTAGAACAAAAAAAAGTATGTTTGTGCATAATGACTGTATATAGATTCTGAAACTAAAACTGATATCCACCAAATAAGTGGGTTGGGGATGTATATAACTGTTGCCTAAGAATTGATATAATTAATTCATGTAGTGTGTTGGTGGTAAAATGCACAGTTAATGCCTTTTTATATTATAAAAACATTATTTAACAAAGCATATAGGGCTGCATGATAAAAAAAAAGCATTGTCATTTTGACACATCTTATTTGTGATTTAAATAGCTATAGGTAACGATTAAATGTACCATTTTGTATTTAAATGTATTTATCTTGGCTAATATCAAATAATTGGATCTTATTAGGCAGGTGTTTGCCAATATTTATTTATAATATTTGTCTTTAAAAGCATTTAAATATATATTAAATATTAACATTATTAACAATCTTTACATAAATGGCTGATTATGCATATATTACTGTTACTAAATTGCATACTTTTGCGAGTAAATAATAGCACAAGTCCATATTATGACTTTGATTTGTATGTGATTAATTGTGCAGCACTTATGCAAAATAACTTTTAAACAATTTTGGGGAAAAAAACTAACTTTATGATGTGTTTAATGGAAATCTCTTATACAAAGCTGTAAAAAAACACAAATGAAAAATAAGAGTGATGAAATTTCCCACAACATTTAAGTGAACACAATGACTTTTTTCGCACAGCAGATTTTACCTTGCTGACTCGGCTAAAGTGCTCAGATTGACTTGAATTACCGTATATCTTAAATTAACAGTGATGATGACTTTCCACAGATTGTGAAGCGGAATGGTACAGGGGGAGAGAAGCCTATGATTGGGGACAAGGTGCATGTCCACTACACTGGAAAATTGCTTAATGGGAAGAAGTTTGACTCCAGTTTTGACCATAAGGAGCCTTTTGTCTTCAACATAGGCAAAGGTATTGCAGTTATTGTATATTGAACAATTTCCCATAAACCATTTTCTGTCATTCTGTATAACTTTTTAAATAGTGAAAAGGATTTTAAAAATCCCAGCATGCACATATAGTCATATATTATTAGCACAAACCATAAATTGTAATATTTTGGTTACTGGTTGGACACAAACCTTTATACTGTTTTTTTTCCCCTTTTCCACAAATTTTACTGATACAGATGTTGAGTAGTAGAGAGATATGAACAGAGATCAAACATTTACATTGGTTTACACATGCGTTGAGTATTGGTTTGTGTCTGTATCTGAACGAGCCTACCTCGATTCCATGACAAGTTTCTGCTTAATACCTTTTAAAACAACCATGTTCTCTTTGATTGGCGAATCTAGGCCTTATTTTTTATTACTCTTCTTTTGTACTTTTATAGGTTGTTTTTCTAACACCCACATTTGTATTAATCATTAAGACAGAGCTGAAATTCCAGTTATCTCATAAGCCAATATATTTAGTCATGTAAGTCACGTAGAAACTAGTATTATTTTGCCATAAGCATTTCTTCATTATTAAATGATGCTAATGGCATACCTTGTTTTACCTGTTTCAACTGCACATTCCTGGATTGAATTTATTTATGTCCAAGTTACATAATGTTACATAATGGTACTGTATATGATAACACTATTGGCATTAGATAGCACATGATGTTCATGGTTTTCTCTCTATTGCTGTCTTAAAGGTCAGGTAATCAAAGCATGGGATATTGCTGTGAGCTCCATGCAGAAAGGAGAGGTGTGTCTGCTGATGTGTAAGCCCGATTATGCATACGGCTCTGTTGGGAGCCCCCCGAAAATACCTCCAAACTCTACACTGTTGTTTGAGGTGGGCAATTTAAAACTTTTCATTTATTCATGCTTCTCTCTCTGTATCAACAGGGGGAAATTAGTTTATATACAGTATTATCAGCACTAGAAAAAATTTGTGGAAATTTCTATAGGAGATTTTTGCTGCAAACTCCTATAGAAATTTCCAGTAGTTGGCTAATATATGCTGCATTTGCTTGTTTTCAGGTAGAGCTGTTAGGTTTTAGAGGGGAAGAGCTTACAGAGGATGGTGGAATTTTAAGGAGAATAAGGGTCAAAGGTGCAGGCTACAACAATCCGAATGATGGAGCCACAGTTCATGGTATGTATGTAATTTGAATTCCGGCATTAATGATTTGTTTATTTTAGATGTACATTCATTTAAGACTCAACTGTAATTTTTTGTGTGCTACAGTGCATTTAGAGGGAAGGTGTTGTGGCCGTTTGTTTGATTCACGGGATGCCACATTTGTAGTGGGAGAATCTGAGGACGAGGGTGTTCCTCTGGGAGTGGATCGGGCCATGGAGAAGATGCAGAAAGGGGAATGCTGTCTATTATATTTAAAACCCAAGTAGGTTCCAAAATAATTTTCAGGTCCTTATGCCAGAATACTGTATACAACTGTTGTTAGGGCCCAAGCACTTTGACATCAGCACGATGACGACATGTCTGTGATATCCTCGCCATCGCTCTGATAATGCTGCTTTAATAGTACTGATGTCACAAATGTTCAGAGGACATCTTGTTCTTCTAAGGATTATGCCCTATGACATCAGCACGATGACGATATGACTGTGACATAGCCATCACACTGATAATGCTGTTTTAATAGTGCTGATGTCATAAATGTGTGAAGGCCTTGTTCTTCTAAGGATTATTAGGACAGAAGCACTATGACATCAGCATGATGACGTCAATACTGTGACATCATCACCATTGCTCTGATAAAGCTGTTTTAATAGTTCTGATGTCATAAATGTGCAAAGTCCCTCTTGTTTTTGTAAGGATTATTAGAGCGTAAGCACTATGACATAGTCACGATGAAGACATTACTATGGCCTCATTGCCATCGCGCTGGTAATGCTGTTTTAATAGTACTGATGTTATAAATGTTCGAGGGCTCTCAAGCACTATGACATCAGCACGATAACGACATGACTGTGACATCATCGCCATTGCTCTGATAATGCTGTTTAAATAATGCTGATAATATTAACGTGTAAAGGCCCTCTTGTTCTAAGGATTATTAGGGCGCAAGCGCTATGACATCAGCATGATCATGACAATACTATGACCTCATCGCCATCGCTCATCGGGCCCTTCTGGGGGTCTTAAAATGCTCAAAAACTGGAATGGAAATCGGCACACAGATTGGAATCCGCTGCCATTAGGATGCCTGCAAGTCTTCATAAGAGATTTTGCTGTTACACACTTGCACGTACACATGTCAATCATTTTGATTCATACACATTCACATTTCAAACTTAAATAATTCTTTGATTGTGTAAAACTGCTTTGCGACAATATCAATTGTTAAAAGTGCTATACAAATAAAATTGAACTGAATTGAAATTGAATCTCAGTACACATATAGATCTCATTAAGCTGAACAATTTTCACTGTGCATGATATTGGCTCAGCTCAACATGAGGTCAGATATCTTGGGTCATTTATAAACATCTATGACATCAGCACTACTAAATACACACACACACACACACACACTACACAACCTACGCACACTACATCACCTGCACCTGGGCCTTTACGATCGCCACCAAAACATCAGCAACCAGAGCTTTTTGGAGGTTTTAACATGCTCAAAAGGCACACAGGTTGTATGTTGAGCGATGGTGCAGGTGCGCATCAGAAAGACACGTCCAGCCTAGGCGATGCCGTTAACCTATGCCATATACAATGGCATTAGTTTCCAGGGCTTTTTAGATGTCTTAGCATGGTCAAAAGGCACGGTTGCACTCCCGGGTGGCGATGGCACAAGTGCTTGTGCCCGCTCATTGTTGCTTGCAACAGTGCAGTGCAGTGCATTGAACTCATTGTCATATTTAGAAAACTAGTTTGAGATGATTTTTTTATTTCTGGCATGGTGTGTTAACCAGTGGTCATAAAGCAATGGACATGGTCCGCAACAGTACTCGGTAGGCCATGGACATCTATCAGCCTGGAAAGTTTTACCAAGCCATTTCTAATGCTTTGGGACTCTGGAGAACCATGGTGGAGAACCATTACCCACAAATGGCGAAAACTTGGAACAGGAGTGGTGGCCAGCCCAACAAAATTACTTCAAGAACACAATGACGACTCATCCAGGAACTTAAAAGAAGGCAGAACATTTAAATAACTGCAGGCCTCACTTGCTTCAGTTAAAGTCAGTGTTTATTATTCAGGATTAAGAAAGAGACTAGGCAAAAAATCGTCCATGGAAGTTCCAAGATGAAAGCCTGTGCTAAACAAAAGCAACACAAACGCCTCATCTCAATATTTTCCCAAAAAAAAAAAATCTTTTAAATTACCTTTTTGAGCAACTATTCTGTGACTGATGAAACAAAAGTTTAACTTTTTGGAAGGTGTGCGTCCCGTTATATCTGGCATAAATCTAAAACAGCGTTTCTTAAAAAGAACATAACAGCAGCCAAACATGACTTAGCATTATTAATGGAAACATGAATTCGACTCTCTACCAGATAATCCTGAAAGAGAATGTCAGGACAATGATCCGAAACTCACCAGCAAATCCACCTCTGAATGGATCAAAATAAAGGTTTTAAAGTCCAAACTTAAATCTGATTGAGACGTAGCATGAAGTTGTTCATGCTCGAAAACTCTAATGTGGCTGAATTTAAACAATTCTGCATAGATGAGTGGGCTAAAATTACTTCACAGCGATGTGAAAAGACTCATTGGCAGTTATCACAAATGCCTGAATGCAGTTATTAATGCCAAGAGTGCCACTACAAGTTAATAGGACCACGCAAGTTAGGACTTTTTTCTTTAAACATTAAATCAACATTTAAAAACTGCATTCAATTATCATTTAAGTGTGACAAATATGAAAAAAAATCAGGAAAGGGAAAAATATTTTTTTCACAGCACTGGTGTGTATATATATATATACAAATATATTGTTTGTTGTAACATTTTAAAATAATCATGCCATTTTTCTTTTTTCAGTTGTTTCAGTGTTGACACAATGTGTACTGTATTGTATTTTGCAGATATGGCTATGGTAAAGAGGGAAAACCAGAACTGAACATTGGACCAAATGCAGAACTTTTGTATGAAGTAACGCTCAACGGTTTTCAAAAGGTTAGATCTTTATTTAGCTTATTATCGAAATTGTAATGGGTTCATATCAAAAGCAACTTTGAATGGAGGTTCAAGTAAATTTTTACTGTAAATTAATAGAACTTTATCTTAAATCATAGGGATTAGCATGCAAGCTAATTTTTAGTTAGTTCATATAGATCAACAGTAGTGTTCTAGAGCAATTAAAGAGAAATCACTCCCTCTAGTGTTTATAGACAAAGGCTTAGAAAGATGTAAATTTTTCCCTCAGGCCAAAGAATCCTGGGAAATGGACTTAAGTGAGAAACTGGAGCAAGCAGTTTTGGTTAAACAGAAAGGAACACAGTACTTTAAGGTGAGAAATCTTTAAAAAAAAAAAAAAAAAAAACGTTTACTTTATGTGTGTGGTAGCAAGGAAGTATATTACCAGGTGAAAGTTTGGACAAATCTTAAAATTCCATGCAGGGTCTTTCTAGATTTTTATATCTCTTTATTTCATGGAAAAAGAGGAACTGTTCATCCTGTGACTTAAATCTTGGATCTCAAGACTACAAGCAAAAAACTAAATTTAAAGATGTCGTAACCAGAGATATGCATTTTTTTTGCCCATATCAAATGAAATTTCGAATGGACTAATTTCAGATTTATGATCATTAGCAAAAAAATAATTATCAGCCAGAACAACCAAGAGCCCCCTTCATCCTTCACTGATAACCTACTAACTTGATGCTATGGAAAAATTCACATACTTAGTCAACCATCTCAATTATAAATGAATATGAAATACTTTAACAATCATAGCAAGCCTTAACTAAAGAATGTGGGAAAACAGAAAGCTGAAAGAATTTTAATAAAGCATGCATCTTAAGCACTGTTTTAGGGATGTGAAACAAAGTTTGCACAACATACTGGATTACTTGATACATCTCACATGACAGTGATTCAGCTCCCTAGTTGATTGGCCATGTCAGTAGAATGCCAGACAAATAGGGTATTACCTTTTTAAAAGGGTTTTTCAACTAAACGATGGAAAATGAAAATCAGAAGGCAAATCACACTTTAGATACAAGGATGTGCTAAAAAAACTCAATCTAATCACATGATGCTTACTTTAAAAATATTCCAAAATGTAATTGGGTGAATATATTAATTATGATGATTTTTAGATTCATAGCACACATTGTTTGTTGATTGTGAACATGCCTACGTTGTTTTAGGCTGGGCGATACTACCATGCTATCATTCAGTATCAGCGTATTGTAACATGGCTGGAGATGGAATACGGAGTAGGAACGGAGCAACAGCAGGCCCTTCAGGCCCTCCTGCTTGTTGCCCATTTAAACCTGGCTCTGGTCTACCTACGCCTGCGGGAATTCTCTCAAGCTGTGGAAAGCTGCAACAAGGTAAAGCATTGGATAGCCCTCTTTACATACCTCAACAATAGCATAGCTACACAGTGAAGATGTAACTTTCAGTGAATGTCTACTATTTGCTAGGTGTTGGAGCTGGACTCTGCAAATGAGAAGGCACTGTATCGGCGTGGAGAGGCTCGTCTGTTAAGGAATGAATTCAGTCTGGCCCTTGTGGACTTCCGGCAAGTTCTGCAGGTCAATCCCTCTAACCGTGCAGCTCGATGCCAGATTTCGGTCTGCCAGTGCAAGATACGTGAACACCATGAACGTGACAAAAAGATCTATGCCAACATGTTCCAGAGGTTTGCTGAACATGATGCCAAGGTACATAACCGGTTACGATATCTGTTTCTATATAATTTGTCACAGAGTTTTAAAAAAAATGGATAATCACTTCAGTTATTTTGCTATTCACTTCTCTGATGATTAAGTTTCAGGAGAAATAATTTCAGCCAAAACTACTACAGTTAAACTATAACTTAAGTTATAAGTCTGAATGTTCACAACTAACACTAAAGATGCTTGTTATGATTTGACATTAAGTTTTGTCCAACCAGTTAAAAAAACTACTTGGTTACAGTATAATCTCTATAAATATCTACATCATGCTGAGATGTGTTTACATATTTAAGTGATCACCTGGAACTAGAATTATTTTCTGACTTTTTATGAGGTAATGTTTTTGTGCTGCTATAGGTGAACCGATTAAAAAGGGGTAACGAAGATTGTGGAGTGATTGATCAAAACTGCAAGGCTGTGAAGCGGCCAAGGAGGAGTCAGGATGGCCCCTAGTGGTCGAGAGCCCACACTGCAATGCCTGTAATGCTATGCAGTTGCAGGCTGGTTCTGCTCTTATGAACACTGTGCTGAGTGCAGTACTGATATGCATGGACAGCCCCTTTTCTTACACCATGGCATGACTGCTATCTCTCAGAACCCAAAGACGAAGGTTCGGAAAAGACTAGGTAGAAGAGTAATGGTCTCTGAAGAGACTGTAAACTTAAATGGCATTCCAACAGATAACATGCCCACATGACCACTGGTATTCAACATCTAACCTCCATCATATACAGTGTGATTCAAAAGTCTAAGACTTTATTGAAAATTTTGGATTTTTTCTTTTACATTTAATATTGGAAATGAACATAAGATTTGAGAACTTTTTAGAACATCGAAAATGTTCAGAATATTGGATATTTAAGATTTCACACTATTTTAGATCACTAATTGTAAGAATTTTTTTTCATATTGACGATGCTAAATGCTTATACAAAAAGTCAAATTGTCATCCTGCCTAATTTCTTTTATTGAAGCATGTGTTTAGCTGACACTCTGTTGGTTTGATCCAAAATGGATCGTAAGATTTTGCACAAAATTCTAGAGTCTAGGCCAGCTGAAATGCATTTTCAACTGTAATTAAAGCAAAAAGGGGGATGTACTAAATACTAAGAATCTCTGGTTTTATGTCAGTATTCCAAAGAGTCTAATTGTCACTCAAGTTGTAGTCAGTAATATAATTTGTTATGAATTGTTGTATTAAATCAGAAAAAAATGCAGAACAGAAGGATTTTCGATCGTGGTCTCAGACTTTTTGACCTCACTGTACATCTGAACCTAGCAATTTTGTACAATACAGAGATAAAATGATAAATGTTGGTACTGTATAATGTATATCCCATAATGTGGTAAAATGTTAGTGGCTTGGAATGATTTCAATAATAGTCTTGAGATAGTCTTGAGATATGATACATTGTGGGGAGATTTGTCAGCATGTTTATGTGTAGACAAATAACTTAATTGGATAGCTAGACTGAAATACTCTACTGCCTGTCTATCCAGCATTAGCTTTTCTTATCAGTTGACAAAAAATGCAACCTTTCCCTATGGGAAAATGGACTAGTGACTATCTGGTCAACTGAAAGGCTGTGGGCTTTTTCTTTTTTTTCTTTTTTTGCACACTCCCTGTTGGATGAATAAAATGTCTGAACTGGAGTCTCCATGCTTGGAATCTCCATGTCTGTCATCTCCTGGTGTAGTGACAGCACTTGGACATGTTAATTATAATACAGAGACTTAATGCACTACCAGACACATACACCTCCACACCTGGGGGAAATTTACCATGGTCAACCCACACCTACCTGCATCATTTAGAGTGGGAAGAAACCACACAGATACTTCACACAGGCAGTAACCTCTGGCTCAAGATCAAACTTTGGAACATGGAGCTGTGAAGTTGCAACAATATCCACTGCATTACTATGCCACACTCATAGGCGTACAATATATTTATGTCCAAAAGAAAGATCACTGTTAAGTCAATAGAGGGCAGTACTGTATCTTAACAAGCTGGAGAAAAAATATTCAGTCAGTAGAGAGCATTATCTCCACAAGTCAGAGCAAAATAATTAGTCAAGGTCAGTATTTCCACAATACAGAGAAAAATACCTAGTCAGTATAGCAGGAGTGTCCAGTCTTATTCACAAAGGTTTTCATGGCAACCAAGCAGAAGCCATGCCTGATTCCACTTGTTTAATACAGGTTTTTAGTTCACTTGTGGCTCCTGCTTAGTTAAAACAAAACCTGTCCTTTTATGGATAAGACTGGACACAACCTGCAGGCAGCAGAAGGCAGTATATCCACAATCTGAAGAAAAATACAGTGTGTCATGTGAAAGTCCCCTCAAGCAGGAAAAAGAATCACAGCCAAAAATGTGGTTTATTTCAAACTTTGCTGACCTAATCATTTCTAATCTAATGTTTTCCATTTCACTTGATTTGCAACTTTTTAATAAAACAACTATGCTGGAGGTGTCTTTGTAGAGTACTATGTCTAATGTTAATATTATTCTTACATGAGAAACTTTCTGTTTGGAGTGTTTTTTTGTCCCACAATTTAGGCACTGTCAAATTCACACAATACTGATTAAACCTCAAACAAAATAATCTACATTTAACTATTAACAACTGCATTCTGGCTGATAAGGAACCATTATATGAGCACTGCCATCTTATCACAATGTACTGGACTCTTAAAAAAAAGTCGTAATTCAAATAGTATGAGACTAAAGTATCTTTAATTTCATAACAGTGTTATCATATACATCACACTTCATGAAGGACAATGCAATGCATTATCTTATATCAGATTCAAAACAAAACTATAATGTAAAACTATATAATAAATTGCAGCACAATAAAGTAAATAGCTTAATAACTATCATTACACAAAACTTTCAAATACTAAATGGACATCTTAACATCTGACATTAACATCTGATAGTTGAGCTATCATGTACTGGCCATCAAAGTTACAAAAAATACATATTTTAAACATCTATTTTTTCCCCAAGACATGTCTAAGATTTAACATTTCAAAAGTAAAGCATATAGTTCCCCACATATACAAAGAAATATATAAAACTATATGAAATATATATGAATATATGTACTACCCCTCAAAAGTTTGGGATCACTTGCAAAATTCTGTGTTTTTGATTAGTGAATAATTTTCTACATTCTACAACAATACTAGGGATTTAAAAACTATGAAATAACACATGGAATTAGGTAATTATCTAACAACAATCAATTGTTATTTTAAGACACAGAGGTCAGCCTTTCTGGAATAGTTCTTGCAAGAACAGTATTGTCAAATGCATTTGCAAAACTCATCAAGCACCATCATGAAACTGGCTCTCATGAAGACCTTCCCAGGAAGGCAAGACCTTAGCTACAGAGGAGAATTTCATTTAGAGTTACCAGCCTCACAAATCACCAATTAACAGCACCTTGAGCAGAGCATTAGAGCCATTTTGAAGACTTTACAGATCATGTGTAGCAGATACTTCTCAACATTAACTGTTCAAAGGAGATTATTGCATATTTTGGACGCCTTCAGCATTGCTTTACAATGCGTAAAGCAATAAAAAAAAAATCAGGAACAAACATGAAGTTAGAAAGTGATCCCAAACTTTTGAGCAGTAATATATATATATATATATATATATATATACACATATATAAATATACACACACACACTATAAATATATATATATATATATATATTTTTTTTTATCAGCAAATGACATTTACAAGTTACACTCATTCAACCTAATACTATTAGAAACTTGAGTTATCTCACAGAGATGGACCGGCAACTGAGATTACTGGTACAATTCTCAATGTGCTGTGCAATTTTAGCATCTCCAATTAATCACACAATACAACCAAAAACCAAGCCCAGCCACCAAACCTTATTCCAGAGAGGCAAACAAAAGTAAGATGGAAAACTAATGATGAAGTGAGTCATATTTTGCTCTTTTAGGATTTTAGAAATACCCAGTCAATTGTAATGAATTCCTGATATTTGTTTATCATTAATATCAATTACAGTGCTGCAGGGCTGCTATACAATGGGATGGGTCAGTATATTAGGTTTTCAAGGGACCCAGAAACTCTAGAGGCAGATCTGCAGTGCTCGTAGTTTTATAATAAAAGCAATACACCAGTTCACTTGTCAATATCCAACACTATCCAATACAGAAAATTCTTAGTGTATAATTCCAAACCATATAAAAAGTGTGAGATTTTCTAAATGGGTCCCTGATTTCTACTCTCGCCTCTTTGTGTAGTGCAAACTATAGTTCCAAAATCATTTGATGTTATTTTGTGAAATTAGATTCAGAGGTTTTATCATGCAGATGATACCCTGATGTCCTAAATTACATCCAGCCCATGTATACAAATGTAACATCTGATAATTCATATTTTACAGTATGGGACCTTTAGTTTACACAGTAGATGCTAAATTGTACAATGCTTTAAGTTCCCATTAAGTAACATTTGAATGTTTGCATAGCAATACATTGTATTATTAGTAATTTAAAATTATTACACTGATAAAATTGGTCACACTCATTTCATTGAATAAAAAAAGAAAGCTGTGCTTTTACACACATTAGATAAACAGTCAACGTTTTCCAACCATGACCCAAAATGTAGGAAGGAGAAACCATTTAATAATGAGGTAACACAACCTGTGAATTTGAATCTTGATGTGAGAAAACACATTCTACATAAAGATTAGCATGCACCAAGAACGCCAAACATGTTCGCCAAAATTCTTTTGTGAAATCAGTGCGTAATCTGCCTGGAATGGTTAATTATTACCGGAGATGTTCTGTTTTTTTGCAATATGATCAGACAGATTCTCTGAACAAATGGAGTAGGAAACCAATCACCAAATAAGCCAGGCAGAGCACATTAATTCTCAATAATATTGCTACATACTTTTCTGTCACTGAGTAGGTGATTACTCACTCACTTAGTCACTCAGTCATCGTCTGTACCGCTTTATCCTGCATACAGGGTCTATCCCAGGAGTCTTAGGGCATGGAGTACACTCTGGACAGGGTGCTAATCCATCGCAGGGGACGCACACACATACTGTACATACTGTACACACACTACAGACAATTAAGACAATTGACCTAATCTGCATTGCACGCACACACACACACACACACACACACTACACATAATTCAGACAATTAACCTATTCTGCATGTCTTTGGACTGCGGGAGAAAAACGGAGTACCCGCAGGAACTCCACCAAGCATGGGGAGAACATACAAACTCCACGCACACAGACCCGAGGAATGAATCAATTCATCGACCCTGGAGGTGTGAGGCCACAGTGCTAACCACTATGCCACCGTGCCACCTAGTAGGTGATTAATGAGGTCTAAATTGTTACAGAGCATAATTTTGTTATAGACCCTTTCATTTGTAATCGCAAATAGCTATTTGAAAATGTGTAGAGTACTTTGTCATTACATCAAATTATCTGTGAATATAATCCTTTTTAAATGTATACTGTTGAATTACATATTGAAATCACATCACTCAGCAAAAAATCGTAAGTCAGCACTAAGAAACCTTATTGTAATGTGTTCACATAGCAGTATTCATATACTAACAAGTAGCAACAAATGCTATGTATTGAATAAGATGGCTTTGGAATGATTATAGCAGTGATGAAAAGGCCTTCTTGTTATTCTAATTATTAATTATTGTATTAATTACAAACATTCCCATTCCTACAAACCTATGTTCTGTGTCTTTAGGACAAAGGGAGTGAGGAAAAATATAAACAATCAGATTGTTTTCTGTGATGTGGCTCCTGATAGACTGGCATGCCACAACACCTTCACCAGAAACATCCAGTTTATTGGGCATCTCGGTGGGATTATTTGGATATTACAGTTACAATGTGGCAGTTTTGTAGTTAGTGAGCTGTGTTTCATGTGAGGCTTTTCCTTGATAGCTTGCTAGCAACGAAAAGCCTTGCTATCAAGCTGTTTTTTTTTATTTATTTATTACATTTTAGAGGCTGTTGTGGGTGAGATTCCTTGAAGATGTTTCTGAACATCTGAATAAATGAAGGAATATTGGATTTATTAAAGCCAATGAGCACCTGAATGATTGGGTCATTGCTCTCTTCTTTCTGAAAGAACATACGTAAACAGCACTGGAAAAGTCTGGCAGTAAGTGTACCTAATGAAGGGGCCAGTGAGTGCATATTTCTGAGCCTTCATTCAGCAAAACTTTTGACCAGAGAATCTCAAATAAAATTACAATAGTAGTTTAGATGCATGAGAGCCCACCGAAGGCCAAGTCTGAAAGGCACGTTTTTCTACTGTATTACTGTAATAATGTAATAGCCTAGTCATTCATTTTATAATGACTTGTGAAAAAAAAAAAAAACTTTTTATGATAAACACTTTTCAAATACGATTATTTAAGACCGTAAACCACACACACGTTTATAATGTTGTCCTTAAAGAATATCTGGAGATATTCTTCTTATAAAGTGCACTCTCACCTACCCACTCCTTATTGCTTTAATTTGCAAATTGTACTCTACACATTTACAAGCAGTGATTTGTTTACAATCACAAATTCATGTGTCTTTTTTACAGACTGATAGTTAAAACTATTAAATTGTGCATATACAGTATACACCAACTTCACAGCATGTCCATTTGAGGAGAGGCCAAAGACCAATATAAAAGTGCATTTTTAAACATGCATGGTTGACTTAACTATCACCCTTTGAGCTTCAGGGATGTCCTTGCTGTTGCGATACGGCAAGAAGTCCTTCATTGCTTCCACAGCTGCATAGTGTTTACCTAAGGTCACTTGCTGGGGTGCAAAGAACACGTAGTCTCTAAGAAAAGTCAAATATTACAGTAGGTCAAAAAAACTTATATACAGAGGCAGGATAATATATACATAGACAAAATTACTGTTTCTTACAGTATATTGGATTTGAAATTAAATCCAGAAAGTAAGAATTTTCAGCTTTGATTTGAGAATATTTAGAGATAAATCATGGTAAAGGTGATGCAATACAGTAACATTACTTTCACTTGTGGGTTCTCAGAAAAATGGGACCTAGAGAAATTGGACAAGTGGCTGGTCAGCTGCCTCATGGGCAGTTATGTGTTATTTAAATATTTATTCACATATAAATAAAATTATAAAAGTTCTATAGCGCAAGTGTGGCATTTGTATTTGGAATCTGTTGCTGGTAACTCTCAACAAACCCATCAGAGAGATGACAGTACCATTGGTGTGGCTAAATCAAGAAGAATCCATTCCCTGGTGATGAAAACCTTCTTCATAACATTTGGCCAGTACAGTAGTGGTCAAAAGTTTGGATGCATCTACTCATTCAAGGGTTTTCCTAATTTTTTACTATTTTCTATGTTTTTTTTTTTTTAAGTAGCAACTGTTTAGCTTGATGACAGCTTTTGAATGATACTGGCAGCCAGAATTTTCAGACCCTTGAAGTTTTTCACATTTTGTTACATTTCACACTCATCTTAAAATAGATTTAAAACAAAGTATTTTTTCAATACTCCACATTTACAAAGTTTGGAGTGTTTTGATAATTAATTAAAAATAAAGACTGAAATATTTACATAAATATTGATGTAATTTGATCAACCTATTGATCAACCTTAAGATGCTTCTAAAACTTTACTTTAGGCCACCTGTGCCGAATTGTATTCATTGGGCATAATTAGGCAAGGCACACATCTGTCTATATAAGGTCTTGCAACAGATAGAGTATGTCAGAGTGAAAATAAGGCCATGAGGTAAAGAGAATTATCTGTAGACCTTCTTTTGAAGATGAAACTTGAAAGGATCAGCAGTGTATTTCCAAGTCCTTGGACTGCAGGAAAATCAGTCCAGGTGACCTCAAAAAGCTGGTTAATGGAATGCCAAAAGTGTGCAAAGCTGTCATCAAATCAATGTTGGCTACTATTAAATGACTTCAACCTATATATTTTTCTTACTGTATATTGCTGTGGGAGTATATAGACATAGATATACATTTAAGAACCCAAACCCCGTTGTTGCAACAGTTGGATAGCATCCAGTGCCATAACATTTCATTTAGTTTCCTGTAGCTGATCATATAATGCAAAGCTTGTTTTGTTATTGTTTTTTTCTTGAAGATTTAAATGAAGTTGATATGGCAATGAGAGTGATGCAAAATTATTCAGTGGAGATCTGATGTCATATGTGTGACATACTGTAAACTGTATATGTGGATGGGTACAATAATTATGGTTTTCTCATGCTTTTGGAATGTGTTTATTTAAATAAAATGATTGGGGCCGACTGGTACAGTACATGCATAGTTTAAAATTTATTTGATATAAAGCTAGCTAAAACCGCCTGCTATAGCTGAACACCGTGGCAGTAGTCACAATCATAGTAGTAGAAGTAATAGTGGTAATGGTAGTATTGACTTAAATAAGTATTCATATTCATCTTAAAAACTTAGGAAGCAGCTTAGTTTTACTAGCTGAATAAAAATAAAAGTAAAGTGAAATTCCCTTTTTTTTGGTAATGCCAATTTTTTAAATAATAATTATCACTTAAACTTATTAAAATAATAAGGGTATACTTTAAAATAATTTAAATGTTGCACTATATTTTTAAGTAAAATAAGCAAAGTGTTTTTTACAGTGTGTGTAAAAAAATGAGCTTGAACATGCTTTTCAGATGTTCTGCCAGGTATGATGGTATACTATTAGGAAAAAAGAAAAAAAGAGGCGAATAATTTAAATAGCCTCTCCATGGTCTTGACTTCTTGCCACCGCCCAGAGCTTTTCCTTCTCTTAAATCAGGACTTCAAATACAAGGCATGTACCGAACCATGTACCGAACCTTTTGATTACTGTTACACCCCTATTAAGGATGTCATCACAAATGAACACTCTTATATTCATACACCACAGATTTGTTGCCATTGAGACCACATGTTTCCCCAGCTGGAGAAAAAAAAAGGGTTATTCCCCACCCTTTTACTGAAGTCATGTTTTCTGCATTCTGATTGGCTATGCAAAATGTGGTGCAAAGAGCAGCAGGTAATTTGCATTTAAAGGATATAGAAAATGAAACAGGTTGTTTAAAACAAGAAAGAAACAGAGGAAATTTTAACTTCAAGTCTGGGGTATATAATGGTAGTTTCTGGAGGTAAAAAACAACACCTTCACGGGTAAATCATGCAGCAATCAGTCTGGATTGGTACATACCTGTCTCAGTGAGCCACTAGAAGTGAGCAGCACATAGATCATCCATAGAGGAACCAACAGAGTTGAAGAGAGCGTGAACCACCAGCCAAGGGCATAGCCCCACCAGGGGTATTCAATAACATTGTTAAACTTCAGAGGAGTGAATTTGATCAGAGAGAAGACAAATGTACCCTAAAGAAAAAATATGGGGAAAAAACTGTGAAAAGGATTTTTTTAACGGTTGTTCAAAGGTTCAATAAATTATTAAGGGGTCCCAAAAAATTTTAAGTTGGAACCTTTTTTTGTACTAGTGTAATACAGAAATGAAAATAATCTTACATGTAAATAAAATTTTAAATGAAATAAAAATAAATATTATAAAATGTCAGTGTACTGTAACATAATAATTACAGAGGCAATTGTTAGCATATGCACCCAACATCAGCAAACTTTGTGCAGAGATGCACGTACACCTCTTGGATTAACTAACACACACACACACACACAAAGACACACACACACACACACACACACACACACACACACACACATACAAACATGCTCAGCTAGCTGGGGAATTTGCCCTCAGGACCAGCAGTCCAGCGACTAATCCACTTTTGTCTACATTTCTATTTCACATCTTAAAATATTTAGCTTTTTTTTCTTATAATTGTTTTTTTCTTATAACTGCATCTGTATCTGTATCATGGTCCAAGTTTCCCCTTATATATTATATGTGCTCCATGGCTCCTCTGTGCTTATAGTGTTATCAGTATATTTGCTTAAAGTCTATTCATACAAAAATAATGCATGATTAAACTCGGTGAAAATATTTTGATGACACTCTAAACAATTACTTGTATTTCCTTCTTTTTATAATAATGCCTTTATAATCATTTTACATTCATTTTTGTAGGGATCTACTTAAAACATTTGAGAACAATCCAAAGAACAATCCAAAGTATCAAAGACTGCATATGTAACTTCATAATTCATACAATTATTACTGAGAAGAAATAGTAGTAGTAGTAAATTCTACTTTAATTTATATCATTTATATCAGTTCTACTTTAATTCATAGCAATTATTGTATATTAATTTTCACTTAGTAAAACTAACAGATCATATAGTTTACTAATGTCTGAATCCACTAAGCAGCAGCAGATGTAAGAACCCATGTTCTGATACTCACTCCACAGAAGAGAGGTGTGAGGTACTTCCAACAATACTTTATTAAGAACAGTGGCTTGTAGCCTATCATGTTCTCAATATTATCATAAAGACGATCACCACCTGTGAAAAAAAGAGTAATTTTAAACCTCAAAAACTACAGCAAACATAAATAGACTATATACAGTGGGGCAAAAAAGTATTTAGTCAGCCACCAATTGTGCAAGTTCTCCCACTTAAAAAGATGAGAGAGGCCTGTAATTTTCATCATAGGTATACCTCAACTATGACTATGAGACAAAATAAGAAAAATAAATCCAGAAAATCACATTGTAGGATTTTTAAAGAATTTATTTGCAAATTATGGTGGAAAAATAAGTATTTGGTCGATAACAAAATTTTATCTCAATACTTTGTCATATACCCTTTGTGGGCAATGACAGAGGTCAGACGTTTTCTGTAAGTTTTCACAAGGTTTTCACACACTGTTGCTGGTATTTTTGGCCTCTCTCATCTTTTTAAGTGGAGAACTTGCACAATTAGTGGCTGACTAAATATTTTTTTGCATCACTGTATACCCTACTATACTGTAGGCCTCTGGTGAAAAAAGTGGAATCTGAGTACTCCCAGGGGTCCATGATTTACAACTGTCCCTAATTTTAATGCATTTTTAATGGATTTGGTTTTTAAAAGGAGAACCTACAGAGAGCACAAAAACATTTTTACCAAGCTGAAATGCCAAAGAGTGAAAATCATGCTTAAACAAATAACTAAAAGATTAGTTACAGTATAACTAACTGTGAACATAATTCTGTAATGTTAGGCTAAAAATGTGTTTAGACATGGTCCTGTGAAGTACAGTATGTAATCTGTAAAATATTCTTAGATAAATGACAGGCAATTTATCTAAATATAATACAGTATATTTGTCATTTTGTTGCTAGTAAAATAGGGTGACGATTTTACACTCATAAATCAATTTGTTTTCTGATTGCTAATGGTGAAAATGGTTAAAGCACAATTATTGGTGAAAGACTGTTAAACTTTTTGCAAAACTATGTAATCAGAAAAAAGCCTGAATTTTTAGTAATCATGTTCGACAAATTTCAGCATTAAACTGCATGAAAGCTCATTGTAATGTATAAGCTTCTTATGGCACAGATCTACTATAAAAGGGTATGACATGCAAAACCAGAGTTTAGGATATAGTGTGTAAAATTAACTGAAACAACCAGCTTAAAAAAAAAAAAAGAATGTCGGGGCAGAAAATTCCTTGTCAATTATACCACACTTGAAAGTGTTTTACGACAGACCTTGAATTTCATGAATATCTGAAGAACACTGCATTCCTGAATAAACAAAGGCGATTGACAAGGTACTGTAGGCTTTTAGTGATTTGGTATTCACTGCAACATCCTTTGTATTTCCTATTATGTGTGACAGTTTGGGAAAGACCCTGGTGTATGATGGAATGCTGTTTATCAACTAGACCAGTTTCTATCCTCCCAGACCTTTGAATTTGGTTGGAACGGGTATAGTGGTGTGGTAATTGACCCTTAAGATAACAAGTGTAAAAGAGGTTTTTACTCTGTTTATGGAAGTTGTTTCAATAAAAAAAGCTACTGATAAGTATTAGACTACTAGTACCATCGTACACAGTCAACTAGTATTAAAATTTATGTTTTACATTTAGAGAATAACTATTAAGATGTGCTTCATATTGCCACATCTGTTTCTGTCTCGCTTTGTTTTGGTGACAAAAAGCTCTGGCATCATAATATCAGCAAAGATCAAATAAACACATACAAATAAAGCTACAGTTTATGTTTATCCAAAATATCTGTTAGATGCTTTAGTTTAGATCAAACCAAGCAGTCACAGTACATAGCAGAGAAGCCTTAGTCACTATACAATAGTTCTTTCATAAGGATTCCTAACTCAAAACTGAAAAAGCATTATGTACTCACCATACACCCACCCTATACACACTGACTGCAGAATGGCGAATAACAGAAGTGTCATCCCACTGCAGCAATAATAATCAAACAACTGGAAAATATATAATCCGCCCTGGAGGATAAAACAATTTGTCAGAAAGTGCAAAAGGGACAAAGAATATATTTATAATAAGTACTTATGACAGTTGTGGATGTGTTTTATAAAGTTGTGGATGTGTTTTATAAAGGTTTCTGGCAAAAAAAAAAGCTATAATTCACTTTCATGTAAACCTTATGTCACTGCAATGTGCTTTTGCATTGGTGTGAAAATACAATAGTAATAGTGTTATAAAAAAATCTACATTTATGTTAAAAAAAAAAAGAAGTAATTTCAAGATGACTTCATAACCCAAGGCAGGAAAGCATAATCACCTCTGTCACCATAACCAGGCCACAGAGGAAACACCCAATACAAATGATGAGCAGAAATCCTTTCCGGCGATGACCATAGAGGAAGAATGAGGGGTACATGTCGGTTACAGCAGTTATCAGCGCCTCCAAACACACAAACTGCAAAGACAGTTGGACAGAACAAAAGTGCTTATGTGATTAAACACGTTTCCCAACGTACTGTAAGTGCACACTCCAAGGACTGCCTCTAGGGGGAGCACAAGGCAAAGCATTGTAATGGTGGAAAATTAGATTACACATTTTAAATAAAATTTTAAATAAAATCTAATTATTATTATTATATTCTGTTATTATTATAATAAAATGAAATACGTATTTAAAAAATTACTGTAGTAATAATTACAGAGCCTGCTGTTAGGATTCGCACACCTCTTGCATTAACACACACACATGCTCAGCTAGCTGGAGAATTTGCCCTCAGGACCAGCGGTCCAGCAACTAATCCACTTTTAAACTTTTCTATCTCACAACTTAAAATATTTTGCTTTTTTCTTATAACTACTGTCTGCACAGCCCCCATTTCCCCACTGCCCTTATACATGCTATGTGCTAAATGGCTCCTCAAAATATTCTCTGTGCTTATAGTGCTATCAGTATATTTGAGTTTATTCATACATAAAATAATGTATAATTACACTCAATGCAAATATTTTGAAGACACTGTAAACAGTCACATGTTCATAGCGAATTTGCCCTCAGTGGTTAATCCACTTTTGTGCACTTTATCTCAGAAAACTTAAAAATATGTTGCTTCTGTTTCTGCATGGCCCAGGTTTCCCCATAGTGCTTATACATTATCTGTACTACATGGCTCCTGTTTTGATTTACTCTTGCAATTTTTTTAATACACTGTTTGTGTGCATGTATATATAAATAATGCTACATTATTTTTGTATGATTAAACTCAAAGCAAATATTTTGAGGATGGTGTAAATATTCACATGTATTTCCTTCTTTTTATAGTAATGTTTCAGAACCTGTGCACATGTTCATCTATTTGCTATATTGTTACATTTCCTCAACACTACTATTATTAGTATATCCTATTATCATTTATTATTAACATAACTAGGAATCAAATAGATCAGGATGTATACAGTGGCCTGACCTAAAACATTCATGAGTCACTGAAATGACCCATGATAAAATGTTCATATGGCTGGTTTTAATTGCTTTTTTGTACTCACCTCACTGTCAAGTCCTAGCAGAATAATCATGAGGAAAAAACAAAAGGCCCATAGTTGTGGCACAGGCATCATAGCAACTGCCCTGGGGTATGCAATGAAGGCCAAGCCTGGACCTACAAAAGCAAAACATTTTTTAGGGATGACACTTTTCTCAACACATTACATTTTCTGGATATGTGTACTGGTTGGAACTTAGCAGATAGGTTAGATTTCCAGTCACCTGACTCTGCCACTGTTGAGATGTCTGTGTTCTGCTCATAAGCCATAAAGCCCAGCACTGAGAAGATGGCAAAACCAGCCACAAAACTGGTCCCACTATTCAACAGGCACAGATAAATACAGTCCCTGCAAGGATGCATACACACATATTAGATGTTACTCATACATACAGACATATAAGCTATTTGTTTCTACAAGATTATTTTACTCACTTGTAGCAGTTATTATCGTACTTGTTGTAGCTTCCTAGGGCAGTGAGGCACCCGATGCAGAGAGCGTAGGAGTAAAGAATTTGTGTTCCAGCATCCATCCACACCTACATGCAGTGAAAGAAATAAAGAGGCTTTAGTACCCACTGACCATCTGGCAAAGCAACATCTGCAAACTCTGAAAAACGTTAAGAGTTTATTAAGGGTTAATATAATGTACAATTGCATTACATAACCTTCTTATTCACCAATTTTCTACAAAACAACAATTCTCTTTTCAATGCAACTGTAATTATAGTAAAAGAAGGAATTTAGACATAAAATACACTAGATGTTTTTACTACTATTAGGAATTACCAATGATTGCAATTATTAGCAAGTGTCATTAAATACCTGGGGGTCTGCAAGACGTGTAAAATCTGGGTAGAGGTAAAAAATTATGCCACTGACAGCCCCAGGCAACGTGAGTCCACGCACCAAAAGAACTGCCAATATTACATAAGGAAAGGTAGCAGTAAAATAGACCACCTGAGAAAGTAAGAGACGTTGCTCAGTCAAACTACGTCAAAGACCGTGCCACAATATTTTACTAAAGTCATTATGAACATTAGAAGTTCATAAATATGTGTAAAGAAGCTCTCACCTTGCCTGTAGACTTCACTCCCTTCCACACACAGAAGTAGCAGATGATCCAAGCTAAAAGGAGACACAGAGCCAGCTCCCATCTCACATTGCCTAGATCATCCATACTGCTTGTGAGATTTAGCACTCTCCTCCTGAAAAACACAAACCATACTTGAGCTGTTACATTCTGAAAAATGTTTACAGTAGATGTATTTTAAGCAAGGTTTAAAAACAACTCACTCCCAGAACTCTTTAACAGGTGAAGTTGCATTTTCTGGTATACTTGAGTTGAGCAAATTGCCCATTTTGTGAAATTCTGTGCATGTTTCTGTTGAAGAGAGAATACACAGCAAAATATTTAAGACCGGGTTTCTAACACAGCTCAAGCACATGTTCTAAAACTATGCAATGAAATGTAAGCAACAATAATCATAATATTAGAAATAAATTAGAAACATGACAACATAAATTCGTATTAATATAAATTGTCCTCACATATGATCCGAATGTTTAAATATTAGACACATTATATAAATGTGTGCAATAATAATTTCAACTTAATAGTTTTCCAAAATAAATTTATTGAAAAACTTTTATTTTACAATAATAATTAAATTCCAAAAAAACGTTAATATACAGGGGTTGGACAATAAAACTGAAACACTAGCCAATTTAATGTTGGAGGTTTCATGGCTAAATTTGACCAGCCTGGTGGCCAATCTTCACTGATTGCCCATTCCACCAGTAAGAGCAGTGTGTGAAGGTTTAATTATCAGAGTAATAGCACAGTTTTGCTTAAAATATTGCAATGCACACAACATTATGGGTGACA
>JAQMYJ010000037.1:15693476-15714551 GCA_030014305.1 Clarias laeviceps
CACTTTATATATATATATATATATATATATATATATATATATATATATATATAAAATGCATATGATACATAGTGATATATGTGTGTGTGTGTGTGTGTGTGTGTGTGTGTGTGTGTGTGTGTGTTTGTGGGGAGGGGCCCAAAAATGTATACACACAGTTCAACAGTTCAAAACTCGAATTGAATTATTGCATCAACTGTTGGTGCTATCATGTATGCTCCTGGGTTTTGTGTGAAAAGAAAAAAGAGGTAAGTATGACAAAGTCATAAGAACTCCAGCATTTTCTCCAGCACGTTCAGTAAAACCTAACAGCTATTTTACTTATAAAACTGCATAGATCTGTATCTAACACTACTTAATATTTTCAAGCAAAGAGTTTTCACACAAAATATTGACAGTTTATTTTATTACTCTTTGGTGCTCTTTATGTTTGATGCTCTTCTTAAGAAGTTCATTTCATGTAGAAATCTTTTTAATGGCATGTTTACTTATGGCCTTTTTGTATGTGCCCAAGACTGTAAGTAAAACAGATCTGAGAAGCCACTCACTGCATCAGCTTCTTGCCAACAGAAACATATTAATCACTGCAGTATTTATCGAATAGAAGGCTCATACATATTTGCTTATTTAAATCTACGTGGTGACATTTTTAGCTGAGTATTGTATTATAATAATGTCCTCCAGACATGTTGGTGCATACTATAACTTGTTATAATAGCTGTAAACAGGATTTTTCTCAGCAGCCTTCCGCAACCTAGGTAATAAGATTCAAAAAGAAAAAAAGAAAAAAAAAAGAAATCTTGTCACACAGAAACCACAAAAGTCGTTTGCCCAATCATCAATGGCTGAGAATTCATCAGGGCCTTGGTATAAGCTATAATAACAACACAGCTTCTAATAACATTGAACTTATATTAAAATACAGATACAGCTCTTAATAACACATCTTATAATAAAATTAACACATTTATTCTGACGACTAGTGGTTAATGGGTTTATGGAAGGGCAAATAACCGTTTTAATGACGCATTTCTATTATCACCTGTTATATTACCATTAAGCACTGTTCTTTAGTCAGACAGGACTAAACTAGCTGCCAGAACGTTTAAATGGCATTATGATAATTATATAGCTTACTTGTTATCTAAAGTGACACATTCGCATGTCGGTGCACAGTTCGTTCAAGAATGGAATTTTACCAACCTCATGAACAACATGTATTCACAAAAGCTTCACTAAACTTTTCCCCCTTAGTTAGAGGAAAGCGCTTATCATACGATTGACCTGGAATATATCTACGTGACTCTTAATAACACGCTTTAGATAATGTGTAATCTAATGTCAGTTTAGGATTGACAGAGGCACTGTAAAATCCAGGAAGAAACACAATGAGTAACTCTGCCCTCCCCGTGCCCTTTAGCCTACATTTTATGGGCACGGGGACACTCGCTCATACAATAGGCTATAATTCACTTCCTTACGTGACGCGACGCGGAAAAATAAATGCCCCCAAATTTATGCTACATACTGTACTTACAGCGATATGAACAAGTAATTAACAACAAGAGAAAGCGGAAGAATAGTGCTACCTGATGGAGGTCGTCGCTCAGAAGTTTAGGAAGCCACTGTTGAAACAGCTTAAAAGAAACAGCAGCGAGGTTCCCTTGGTATATTCGTAACAACCGCCTGTCTCTTTTTCTCCCCTCTATCCTGGAGGTGTTTTAGCCCATAATCAATCAAGTCTGTAAGAGCGACATAACACGTGTGTCTATTTGAATATAGATACAGTATTTGCGCTTGGCTGAGAGGCGGGGCTTAGACACAGGCTGCCGGCTCGCCATCAGACAAAAAAAAACAAGTTATTAAACGGTACCAAACCGTTCCAGTTAAACAGTTTTATAGGAATGCTTAAATATTACGAGAAAAGTGGTGTCAAATGCAACAAATTATAGGACGTATTTTACCAAAACGGACCTGTGACTGTGGAAAGCCACAGGGGTCAAATCGAACCTTTTGTTTAATCTCCCAAACACAGACGTGCGTTACGACGACAGATACGCCGTGCAGGTCAAAGCAAGTACCAAAAAAACAGAAACTATCATAATAGCAAGCAAATCAGACAATGTAAAAGGTTCAATTTAGTCAAGTAAAAAGGATCTCTAAATGTATAAGTCTGGTAAAACTGGTTTACCAGATTGACCAGGTTAGCCTGTTTCGGTCTGTGATACATTGTCACATCAATGTGGATTTTAAGCAGGATTCGGAGAAAAAGACATTTACATCATACAATGTAGTGATTCTGTTGCAGGAAAACACACTGGAACAACACTAACATTAGTTTGTTTGACGAAGCACTGTATGTTCATTTACAAGCATCATCAGTAGGTTGATGATGGGCCAAGCCCAGGTTCGAATTCTGGTCAGGGAAACAACCATAGCTTATCCTGAGAACTTTTAGGACCAAAGGAAAAAGAAAAAAAGCATTATGGTGGTATTTGGAAGTCTTTGTTGGTCCAATGTCATTGTATCAAAGTAATTCTAACTTTCAAAACAACCTAGTACCTTTGGTGTTACAACATCCATGACATTGCCAGAGAAACATTGACACACTGTTGTGACAACTGTGACAAAACATGTAAAAAAGGAAATAAATACACACACACACACACACACACACACACACACACACACACACACACACAATTACAGTTTATTGTTTAACCAGCCCGGGCGTTGCTAGTTAATGAAAAGATCAAGAGCTTGGAAGGATATGCCTGGGGCTTCTCTCTCTCTGGTGCCACATGCTCAATCCATGTCTGCTTCCGTGTACAGTTTGCAATTCACTTGAGAATTTTATAGTTTTAGCCATTTTTGTGCAGACATGGACACCTTCTCTTCAGAAAGATAAAATCCTGCCACATATTTGTTCCATCTATTGACTAAACCAACTTATTTTAAGTAACACAACTCCTCAGCCAGATAGGTGAGAATTTGTGAAAACACCTGTTTATGTGAACACGAACTAGAACACATGGTTTATGTTGTCTTAATACTTTTGGCCACCATTGTATTATCATTCACACACACACACACACACACACACAAACACACACACACACACACACACACACACACACACACACACACACACACACACACATACACACACACAAGCCATTAGAGAGAGATTTCATATTATTCAGTTCAGTGAAACAACTGAACTAAACTGAGAGGGAGTGCTTAGGTGTAATTAAGTTCACTTATCAATAGTATAATAGATTATATACTGTGTAATAGCCAAGTCTTACAGCTTTGCTTGCAATGTTTGTGTGCAATGTTTAATCCCTTAAACCCACCTAACGACCACACTGAACCAGTTCATATTCATCTTGTTGCGTACACCAGAATTACGCAACATTTTAAGGAAAAACTTTCATGACTGATATGAACTAATTGCCAGAGATGAGTATAAGAACATGCCTGTAATTATCCACAAAAATAAGTGTAAAAGCTTATACTTTTGCTTACCGTGGAAAAAAAAAGGTTTACCAGAGAAGATAACAAAATACTGAACAATTGAATTATTTCATAAGGACCACCTTTTAAAAAATAAAATATTTGTATAAAATATAATCTACGTCTGCCTGGCTGATGCTACTGTAAATAAAGTCTCTTGGGCACCCAGCCTAGCTTGGGCCTGTGACAGAGAAGTTGAGTTCAATAAGCGACTCGTGGATGTTTTTATTATATATTCCATTGTTTACACCTATATTATATTATATAATAAAGAATGTCCAAGACCCTTTTTATAAGTTATTTTAGACAATTTTCTGGCCAATAGTTTGAGATATTCCTCCAAAAACAATTTCTTTATTGCTTAAACACAGATATCTAGAACTGATTTGGAGTGTCTGTAGTTATGAAACATAATAGGCACATAATACAATAGGGGATGAGGACGTAGCATTGGCTGGCAGCATCCCTGTGGTTTATGCATACGATAAGGAAATTTTGCATAGCTTATGAATGCACTAATCAAATTGTGGTACTATAGTAGTACAAAGTGTTATATTATATCTGAGTTTTTTGAGAAACCTTAGATGACTCAAATTCTTATTGAAAATATGAACAATTTTTTTTTATTATTTTATTACAGCTGAATCATTCCCTGCCTTTGATGGTTTTACCATTAACATTTGTGTGATAAAATCTTTCGAATGTTTAAAATGGAACAGAAATAGTCATACTGACACTTGTTAGAATGTGAATTATTATACTTCTTGTGTGTGTGTGTGTGTGTGTGTGTGTGTGTGTGTGCCGATGTGTGCAGCACCCTCTACTGGTATAAAATGTAATAGTGGGCAAATTGATTATGAGTATGTTTCATTCCACTTACTGTCAATTATATCAGCATATCTCGTAGCACTCTCAACTATTTTTTTCTTTATAAATATACTAGTTATAAATTATAAATAAAAAATGTGTAAATATAGCAATCCAGGGGAGACAGGGGCAGGGAAAACCTCCCTGCGACAATAAGAGGAAGAGATTTTGAGAGGAACCAAACTTAAAAGGAAATTTGCATTTGTGTAACCATGAGCTTGTGAGCTTGTGAACAACTTATGAAAAGCGTCAATGTCACATAATTGTGTGTGTGAGTGTTCTTGTGTATGTTACTCTATGCCCATGAAACATGCAGATTTGGTCCTTGAAGCTTAAAAATATCAAAAGACTTGATAAAACATTTTTGGCCTGACCACTGACACTGTTTAAATTCAAGAACCTAATTAGGCTGTTTCATATCTGTTTCATATTAGGCTGTTTCATATCTGTAAGGCTCTGTGAAAGACCTGCCCCTGCCTTCACTATTTGAGGTAAGTCTGCAATGTGTACTAGGCTTTTTAAAGGAAACTCTAGGCTTTTTAACCGAAACTTATGTGATGCAACAGAGGAGTTGCCCAAGCATGTTTTCACTTTTATGTGATGCTCTGGATTTAAGTTCATTAACATGGCAAGAATAAGAATCACACTATTCGTAGCTCCAGTAGACAGACTGGAACACTTCCTTACACCAAAATAAAGACACATTTATTCGATACAAATATTCCATATTTCTATACAAAGTGGCCCAGAAGTCATAAAAACTTATAAATAAGGGAGAAAGATAGTTAACTCTTTCTCAAATATAAATGTTTATTTTTTTGGGCCTCATCGATTTTTATAAGAAAAAAAAAAGAACACCAGGTAACAACAAAAATAACAAGGGGGTTCAAATCTCACCTCAGGTCAGTATACAGTACAGTATATGCTGTTTGCATGTTTTCCCTGAGATTTGTGGATTTCTTTGGGTACTCCAGTTTCCCCCCATAGTCTCAAGACATGAATGTGTGTGTGCCTGTGCTCTGCAGTAGGTTGGCACCCCATTCATAGTGTTATCTGCATTGTTCTCCAATTTCCCTGGTATAGGCCTTCCAAGACCAGCCACAATATACAAGGTAAAAAATATTTACTGTTTTTACTATTTTACTATGATACTTTAGTAAAAACAGTATTTTTAAGAAAAAAAATCTTATAAATGATTCTGAGACAGTATGTGAGGATAAAATGATGAGAGACCCATAGAGGAAATCTATACTCAAGGCCTCTTAGACAATTTTCTAAACGCAAATAAAAAAAATTATTTTAGGGTTTTATATAGAACCTTTAGTTGTTCCCCTCAGGGACAAACTGAATAAGCATTTTTAATAGTTTTTTATTTTTATTTAATTTTATTTACCCATGGTGTAAGACTGGCAGAGATAAGGTAAAAAAAAAAAAAAAAAAAAACACGAGGTCATTAATGACGCGGTTAGCCTACTTTGGAGTAAAAGAACTTGTGTGGCCTGTACTCCAGACCTTCTCACCTGACATCAGTGTTCAACCTCACTAATGTTCTTGTGGCTGAATGGAAAATTCCTGACGGCCTTGCTCCAAAATCTTGTTGGAGGACTTTCCAGAGTAGTGAACACTATTATGAAACAAGAGGGAAATTAATCTGAAGTGGGGCATTCAATACAGGATGATGCTCAGGTGTCCACAACCCTTTGGCCATATGGTGTACTTTGACCCCTATCATTTAAGAAATCATAAATGTGTTTTTTTTTTCACCTGGAAAAGTTATTATTCAAATATTTCTTCTTGGCTAGGCTCTCTTGCATTCAGCATTCAAGGAGCTCATACTGGGTAAGGAGTAATGAGGGTAAATAAAACAGTCAGCAAGGAGGGTAAATATAACAGTTAGCATGATTATGCTGCTAGACCTGGCTAATTAAGCAAAATTGCTTCAGTGATGACAAAACAAATTTAATGCTAATAAATCTTGTTTATAATTACACACCTGTCAAAAAGCCTGTGATACATCCATGCTGCCACATGTTAAAACTGAGAAAATATTCAAAAATGAGGTGAGGTGAGTTTCAGGCGTTATGTCTAACGCCTAAAAATATGAGAAAATACCAATAATAGCTATAAATATTGAGCAGACATAACAGTGTTGTTCTTTCCTCTCCCCCACAGGAATGCCTTTTGTGAAAATAGTGCAAAACAGCCTTCATAACAGTTGCTAATATGTCAGAGTAGTTTTCCACTTTCAGGCCTGGGCGGGAATGGGTGGGCCATTTTGAAGTAGCAGTTTCATGCCAAATACAATGCCAAGTAAAGAGATGACAACAAGGCTTGTGTTTCAATGCAATAAGTTTTACCTCAGGTGATGGGACAATTGCTGATACGACCGATCATCAGAGTGACGCCTGAGACATATCCTTGTAATAATATATTCATGTTGCTTGGACATTTGAGATAAAAATAAATGTGTTATTAAATGTGAAAACTTTTAATGTGAATTTTTTTTTTTAAATAATTCATTTTTGACATTCACTGTTTTGGTGTCTTTCAGTGGAGTTGAGGTTCAAAATTTTAATGTAATTTTAACCAGGATTTTTCAAATTCTCTTACTTCTTTGTAAATGAAACATGTCCAAAAGAAAAACATATTTCAGTTCAAGGAAGCTTGCAGGTTTCAAAGCTTTACATACAGTAGTACAACATGCGAGGTGTTTTCCCAGGGAAGAGAGAGAAAGAGGGAGAGAGAAAGAGAAACAGACAGGCAGACAGGGGTCAGACGTGTTGCCTCCCCAATCCTACTTAAATTTGCTAAAATAGCTCCGAGGATGGGAGAAAAGCCAACCAGAAATTTAAGCCATCATTTTATCCCAATGAAAAAAAAAATTTATTAACATGTATAATTTAAGGGCAGAATTTACAAACAAGTAAAATCTCTAAGTTAAAATAATAGTATGTATGTTTATGAAAATTGTATTCTCTAGAATTAACTACATTACAAACTTTATTTATTTTAATCAAATACACATATCATTGTGTAAATACTATATGCAGCAATAATCTTTTTTTTATTATTATTTTAAGATGATAAAATTGGAATTAACAGGTTACTTAAACCTAAACCTTAAACCTTACTTAAACCTAACCTTATTAGTAAAATTAACTAGTGTACACTACTACTGTGGGTCATGGTGTTCATCTGAATTTAGATGGCTATGACTCTAATGTGGAATCACCAATATACAAACCATGTGGATCTGGTCAAGGAAGGGATAAAAATTTGACTTTCAAACAAGGTAAAGGAAAAATTGTCTGTTTATTCCTACATACAGTACTTGTGAAAATAGAGTTATATATCAAGTCTTCTTTCTTACATTATCTCTTTGTCTTCTGAAATAAATGTGACAAACTTTTTTTTGCAGTTGTAATACATTTAATAGAACTTTTGGTAAAATGGGGAACAACACCACATAACATTTCTTGTGGAAACTGTGAAAGAGCCTTGATAACAGTTGCTCACATGTTTTGCCCAGTAGTTTTCCACTTTCAGAACTGTGGGCTGGAATCTACAGGGTGTGTTATGTTCAAGCAGTAGTTTCACAAAACACACAATAGTCAATTCTTCATTCTAAAATATTTTGTGTTTTATAAGTCACTGAAAATATTGTGCAATGCAGTTAACAGTTGCAAAAGATGTTAGACTATTGAACATTTATCGATAGTTTTTATATTAACATTTTATTTATTGCACAGAACATATTCAGAATAATTCAGAAGCAGAATTATGAAAATATATTGTTAAACAATAAATCCTTCACATCCTCCCAGGAAGAATTTCTATTAGCTGACATACACTAATGTGTTTACACTGAGAAATGTATTATTTTCTAGAAAAATAAAATTTAATGCCTCATCATGGGTTATGTAGAGACCTATGTGGTATTTTCCTTGACTTATTTTAAGCAAAATTTAAAAAATCCTGTACCATTCAGAGCTCCTATTCACGGTCCTATTTAAATAATTCCACAGGTTTTCGATAAGATTTACATTCACTGAATACTTTAGAAAGAAAAACTGAACACCTACACACCGATGCATTATCTAATAGACAAAAGGTTTGGCTGCAGTGCAGTGGATAAATTCATACAGATATGAGCCAGCAGCTTTAGGTAATGTTCAAATTAACCACAAGAATAAGGGAAAATCTGCATGATCTTTAGTCTTTTTGTCTGTTTTCAAATTTCAATGATTTTGACCATGACATGATTGCTGGTGCCAGATGGGCTGGTATGAGTCTTTCTATAGCTGCTTATCTCAACGTTTTCTTAGAAATGTGCACTGAAGATAAAAAAATAAAACTGTAATTGGCAGTTATGTGGATGAAAATTCCCTGTTGATGAGAGAGGCTAACAGAAAATGAACATAATTTAACACAGGCTCACCAAAACTGCACAGTTTAAAACTGGATAAATGTAGTCTGGTCTTAATTTTTTTGTGCTGCAGTACATACTGTAGATGTTATGGTCTGACTTGGACACCAACAGCATAAATTCATGAACATAATCTGCCTTGTGTCAACTGTCCAGTCTAGTAGATGTGATGTTATTATTTGGGGAATGTTTTCTTGACACATGCTGGGCCTGTTTTTAACCAATCAATCATCCTATTGTGAGTGTTTACCCAATGTTTAATGGCTACTTCCAACATGATGTCATAAAGCAGAAGTCTTAAACTGGTTTCAGGAACATGACAATGGTTTTAGTGTTTATCATTGGCCTTCCTAGTTTATTGTCCAAAATGACTTTGGGCTTATTGAGTGTTGTCTTTTCCATCACCATTATCTCAAAACTTACCAGAGCGCAGCCCAAGACTGAACCAGCCTCATTGATGATGCAGTTTGATCAGCATATACATCTCTCCAGCATACCTCTGCAAAGAACACCACACTGACTTACACATACTGTTAAAAGATCTGTAAATTCTTACTGCCACCACGATAGTTCCCTGTGGAGATGGGCTTCTTTATATAATGATCTGTTTTGGAAACTATTTTATGCCCCTCTTGTAATATATGCTTCGTAAATTCTTTGAGTTCATTGTTTGGTTATTTAGAATGACTTTAACATCATAATTCTTGACATAGTTACAGTGCATGCACATATGCAAACAGGTAATTTTAAGGTTTTGTTCCACTTTTTTCCCCTTTAATACATGACATTAAAGGTGGGAAATGAATTGACACATTTTAACTTGTTTTTTAAATTTATTTTTGTTATATGGAGTGTTCAGATTTTTTATTTATTTTTTGTTAACGACAACTGTATTTATAGCATTACCAAAGTATGACACTAGATGGTGTACTGAAGCTATGGAATTTAAAGTATTATATACTGTATTGTATATTGTAATGGCATAAAACCAAATTTATATTTGGGTATTAAAAATAAAGAATTTGGGATTTTAAATGAAGCTAATAAAAATACAAGACTATACATGAGGGGTGGTGTAGTGGTTAGTCCTGCCACCTTTGCACCTTCAGGGTCTGGGTTCAATTCCAGGCCAGATTTTGAGTTTGCATGTTCTCCCTGTACTTGGTGGGTTTCTTCTGGGTACTCCGGTTTCCTCCCACAGTCCAAAGATATGCAGATTAGGCTAATTGGCGTTCCCAAATTGTTCGTAGTCAATGAGTGTTTGTATGTGTGTGCCCTGCGATGGATTGGCACCCTGTCCAGGGTGTACCCTGCCTTGTGCCCTAAGTCTCCTGGGATGGGCTCCAGGCCACCCGCAACCTTGTAAACAGGATAAAGCGGTATAGATGATGCGTGAGTGAGTGAAATTATATGGCATCTAAAAATATGTATCTAAAAATAAATTCTCCCCCTATTGCCACCAGGTGCCCTGATCTTACTGCTCCAGCATGACACTATCCAGCGCATGACAGACAATGCAGATTTTGGAAATGAATAAAGACCAAAAGATTTGTGATTCATAAACAAATTTGTGAAATGGATAGATGTACTTTACTTATTACTTTAGTAATACATTTTTATTAGCCTGTCTCAACAGCTAATAACAGCTGTATGTCAGGATGCTCCATCCAGATAGATTACTAGATATATTGATATATACTAAACACATAATGAGAAACCAGATAACATGTACAGTAGGTTGAGAACCACCAGTCATTGGATATTACCAGTTCTTGTCAAGCTCCAGGTGTTCTTCACAACACTTTCAATGACAGTGGACTCTCAGATTTAGGATTTTTGTTGATTTTTTATGAACAAAATGTAATGGTAGACTATCATTTAGTAAATTCAAAAACTGCTTAGGTAGAATAGCATTTTACATTTTGTTATCAAAAGTTTTTGTCATCGTATGTTTATTGAGGAACTTTGCAATCAACTCACAAATATTAAAAAATGAATAAAGAAAAGAATATAGTTACATACAAGTCACAAAGAATACACATAAGTGTATTAGAACCTGTGCCCACCTGGTTCACCCATATCCCTGGCACACACTCATGTGTGGTTGGGAGCACATGCAAAGCAGCCAATGCAGGCTCGCCCAAATGCAAGGGAATGCAGATACACAAACAAATCAGACAGTCAACAGAAGCAGAATAATAATAATAATAATAATAATAATAATAATAATAATAATAATAATAATAAATACACATATTCTAGAATTTCACAATGCATAATGAAGACAATCAAGAATAAGCGGTCACCATAGTAGGTTTTTAAGAGATTTGGCAGCCCCATACCAATTGCAATGAGTCTTTTCAGTGGCCTGATAAACAAGAGCAGTTGACATTTCACTAGTGAGAATCCACTGTCTAATATTTAGTATCTGTGAGGATTTCCATTGCATCATGATCATTCTTTTAGCACCCATTAGGCTTGCGAGCACAACATCTTTGTTTGAACTTGTGGTATTCAGTTTTGGCAGATCATTTGGTATGGTTACTGGCACTGATACTGAGACCAAATCTGACAGCATGGATGCAACATCAACTCAAAACTGTGCGACTGGTGGGCAGTCATACATCATATGCAGGACAGTTCCAGGAGACCTTAAGAGAGCTGCATAAGAGAGAGATTTCATATAGTAAAGTTTGAATGGAGTTAGATATGTTCTGTGTATAAAACTTAAATGAAATATCTGATGGTCAGGGTAAAGCCTCCTTCATGCTAGCTTAAATCCTCTTCCAGTCAAAATCTGGATCCAAACTAGGATTATCTTGCCTCCACCTTCCGTCTACAAGTAAGACCGGATAAAAAGACTGTAGGATAGACTTTTACAGTGAGGACATCAAACCTTTGTTATGTCTTTGTCTTGTGATATGTTGTTGCCAAGGAACACTGTATGCTTGGAGGACTGATCTAATGAGTAAATAAAAAAGGAGGAGGAACTTGGTAGGACCTTAAAAAAGATCCCAGAGCAGTTTCATTGTAAATGTATTTCAAGTAATGTTTAAAAGTACTACTATTAAGACAAAATAAAGGGCATATAGGCCTCCCTCCAACCAATAGTCATTTGTTGTGAAGGACAAGGTCTATACCATTTACAAAATATTTTGCACTCAGGTTCAACAAAATTGTATGTTGAAATGTAATGGACATTGTTCATTAGAGACATCGAAAAAAAAGGGACATGTTTCAAACTTCATGGTGGAACCATACTTCCTTCTAGGCCACATCAAGATGCTGGGGTATAGGGGTCATGTAATGTAAGGAGAGAATAAAGCACCAAAAATAGTACTTTAAATTTGGTACTGACAGACCTTCATCCTCATTACGTCTTTGTAAGGTGGAGAATTTTAACTGTGGTGTTTTTTTGTTTCAAATAAACTGAGATGTTAGAATGGAGTTTCTTCCAATAGTGGACAGGTGGGCATAGGGGAGCTAACAAAGTTTAGCACCATGGAGCTAACAAAATTTATTCTAGGCAATATAGTCACCAAATATTCAGAGACCCAGGTCCGAAGAGAGGCGAGCAGAGTGGCCCATCTATCATGTATTAGATGAACCGGCAATCATACTAACACTCCTATTCACATCAACTTAGCTGTTATTGAGCCTGTACCCAGCTTTATGATCCTTGGAGTTCACATCTCTTAGACCTCACCTGGTCAATCAACACTTCTCTTCAGATCAGAAAGGTACATCAGCACCTGTACTTTCTGAGAAGTATTACAAAGTCCCACTAGTATATCTGTTAACATTCTATGATCAGCTGTTCAGTGCGGTAACAGCCACATGAAAAAAAAAACTATTTTTTTAGTCTCTTTGTGCAGGTACATGTGGCACCTACCTGATGGTAGATGTGCTCTTTTACCACTGTACCATTGAGAGCATCCTCACAAACTGCATCTTAGTGTGGTAAAGATACTGCACTGCTTCTGACCATAAAGCCCTTCAGGGGGTGGTGAAACCCACCCAACAAATCATCGGCACTCAGCTAACCACCCTGGCATTATCAAAGATACCTCTCACCCCAACCATATTTACCCTTCTCCCATCAGGTAGGTGCCACATGTGCCTGCACAAAGAGACTAAAAATATATATTTTTTTCATGTGGCTGTTACCACACTGAACAGCTGATCATAGAATGTTAACATACACTAGTGCACTGTCACTTTCAGTCTATATTACACTGCTTCCATCACATAAGTGCACCATCCATAACTTATGTTTATCATTTATCATTAACTTACAGTAGGTTTATCATTATGTTTAGGGAAGTACATAATGACCCAAGTCAGATTAGATCAACCTGTATTTAAGTTCTTGGATTGTTCACTGTTCACTCTCTCAGAGTGGCCACACTTAATTGTTACGTGTGGGGCTTGTGAAGACCATGATGCACAAAAAACATATAAAGAAACAATTTTAAGGTGCAATTCAATGCACTTTAACGCAAGATTTTCAACCTGTAATACAATGTGTGTTAACATAAGTCAAGCATGGGACGGTGGGGTAGCATGCTAGCGTGTGTGTGCTCAGAAACTGTTCTGCAGTTTCAAACAAGTGCTTATAAACTGTAACAAGTTGTTTGTACTTGACTAATACATTTCTTGTAGTCATATGACCAAGAATCAAAACATCTTCCATTTTGACAGGCAATCATACATGCCACAGATAATACAACCATGCCAAATAATGATTAATTGTTTGCTAAATTTATTTAGCAGATATTACTAAACACATAATGAGAAACCAGATAACATGTACAGTAGGTTGAGAACCACCAGTCATTGGATATTACCAGTTCTTGTCAAGCTCCAGGTGTTCTTCACAACACTTTCAATGACAATCATATAAAATTGTTTTTTTCTAAACAAAATTGCATCTTGTCAATGACTGTGACTTTCCCATATCTATGAATAGTTTTGCGACACCCTATACAATTCAAATTAAATTAGCAGCATATCAACACAGTTTTCTGATGATCTAACATGTAAAACACTCACAGAGAAATGACATGTTTAAAAATAAAACAAAAATAAAATGGATTGGGAAGATCACAATAAGGCATTAGAAATCTATTTTGTATACTTCTGTGAGTCTCTGGAACTGTACTGGAGGAATGTGTAATGACAGGTTTATAAGCATAACGTCATAAAATGCGAATCAAAAGCACAACAAATGCCACTGTGTACAGTTCTCTCATCAAATACAATACTCAAATGCAACAAAACCTGTATTTGTGTACTGTACCAAATGAGCTTAAATATTGCTGAAAAAAAAACATACATACAAGATAACGTCTATTCTATCAATAAGACTAACGCTACAAACCCTGAAACCTATGGAACTCCAAAGTGTTCAAAATTAAACAAATAACTAGGACATGATGAAATAAATAACTCTATAAATAAATAAGACACAGATGTGTAATATGAGAATGATATTGTGAAATAATGGAACACATTTTGAAAAAAAAGCTTATTATTGTGAAATATATAATAATAAATATATAAGAAGAAATTACAGGACTTTTTATGTTATTCGAGTTGAATATACATTCACACAAGTAGAAGAAACGGAAATACTTAAAATGGATTGAATACTTGAATACTTAAAACTTAGATGGATTGCTAAAACAGCATGTGCAACAATGATGAGCCATTCTACAGCGTGACATTTCAGCACGTGACCAACAGATAGCGACTCCTAAGTAGCACTTAAAGCAGGGCTACGTGCAATTGTTTTAAGTGCATGTTTGGGAAACGCACGTGAAACAATAACGTACGTTCGCAAAATGACTCGTAGAAAACGCTCTTAAGCGCTAAGATCAATCGTTATCGGGAAACCGGGCCCTGATCTTCTAATTAAGCAGCCGATGCTTAACTCTGTGCTTTTCCAGCACTTCTTATGGCAGGCGGAGCTGGCTGATTGGATGCGATGTGAGTCATGCTTTTATTTTATACTAGTAGTAATGATGCTTAATCACCTGATATATGGCTATTTACAGGCGATTATTAAAAGATTTGTTTTAATTATGTTTGCGCCCCCCCTAACCGTACTGCTACTACTGTACATAGACTACTATGCATAAGAAGGCTAATGTGGTTAGCATCATATCATTTATTTAATAACTTTAAAAGAATCTGGCATAAAGTACTGCAAATGCTTTCTGGGAGTTTACATACAGTTATTTAAAACAATTGTAATCATGAGCAGTTATTATGAAGGTCTCATGCCTGAAAAGGGAGGTATTTGAATGAAAGATGCCCGGACACAACTTTCCTCAGCTTACATGTGTAATGACTGGGCGAAAGGCAGCCACGTGCCCTTTTGCTTAACTGCACCTATTCTTAATACACCCATTATTATAATGATACTAACACATGTGCAGTTATAAGTAAATATAAGCTTGTTTGGGGAGTCTTTCCAGTTCAGCTTGTCTCCATTGATGAGAGTTTTAAGCATCTGCATTAGTGTTCGATTAAAATGTCCTACTTGTCCATTGCCCTGTGGATGGTAAGGGGTTGTTCTCGATCCGCTGCACAGATCACACTGCAGTCCTTGCTCAGTTGTGAGAAGAGCTGATTCTCAAATTCACCTCCTTGATCGTGGTAACTGCATGCTGGAAATCCAAATTTCAGAGCATAATTATTGAATATTCTGTCAGTCACTATTTTTCCAGTTTTTCCAGTTTTTTTTTCACTGTTTTTTGATGTTGCAGGTTACGCCTGTGCAAAGTGTGCCTTCTCCAGAGAAGAAAAGAATTTTTTTTTTACAATCACAAGTATATATTTATAGCCTCCTCTGTAAAGTCATTTATCAGCTTTTCTACACTACTGGCATTCTCGATAGGCTACCAGGAACAATGTTCTCTTTGCCAGAGCAGTATTAAATGGAAAAAGTTGAAATCAGCTAATTTTGATACCTATCTGCTTCCCGTGGCATTTAACTTAGCAGTGGACAAAATATAAGTCAAGGGTTTGTTTTCACTGTTGTTGGTCTTTCGACTGCTTTCGGCCAGGGGTTGCCACAGCAGAACATTCGGTCCGCACAAACAAGTTTGGCAGAGTTTTTTTTTTATGCCAGATGCCCTTCCTGACGCAACCCTCCCATTTTCCCCGGGCTTGGGACCGGCACTGCTTCCAGTGGCTGAGTTTGGGTACTGGCTGGAAATCAAACCTGGACCTTTTGCATGGCAGGTGAAACACCTGAGCCACCAGTGCTTTAAATGGTGATTGGAAATGGTAAAAAAAAAAATGTAAAAAGGGGGCATAGTACAAATAGTTGCAAAATCTTTCTGTAATCGCCTATTTAAAAGCAAGGAATTCCAATTTACCATGTCACAGAACTCACAACTATAATTTTAATATGTCACAGAACTGAAGTCCCTCTGGCCAAAGGGGATTACCATTAGACCCAAAGATTAATGTGGTGTCACTTTTAAAGGGTCTGGTCAGGATTCTATATTCTACTTGAACAGCACAATGAGTATATATCATGGTGTAGTTATCCTCTAGCAGGCTGTTTACACAAAATACTTACTTGTAACATTTACTGCCTTAATAATTCTTTAGGGTAAGAAAAACCAATTTAATTGTTTTTAAGTTTTTCTTTGTCTACATTTTTTGTTTGGTCCTTCTGGCTGTTGATAATGACACATTTGATTACATATAGTACATGACTATTGACTACTTTTCGTTACAAGCCAGTTGACATGAAACTCATCAACACCACCTGCTAGCCTAAAGATTACTTCTATCCACCCCACATATAGCTTCTCCGTACCATTTGATGCCTCAACTTGCAATGGTTCATTTGGGTCAACTATCTCTGCTAAGTCTCTGAACCTTATGTCTTGAAAGTTACTAACTTTCCACAGCTCATCGTTTGCAGACACCTATGAGCCAGTGCCCCACAGTACTTTGGTTTCCTTTCCTTGTAGGTATTAATAGACAAGGTGTTTTCTTTGCAAGGTCAGTAACTGTACTAACCTTTGTGACATTGTCTCTTTCTCTGTCAGTCATTTTACATGATTGAGTTTGTTCTGTTCTTTTCTAAAACTGTGTAAACGGTTTACAGTTTTTCTTATCTTCTGGCCAATGACTAACCTGACATGCCCTGGAACAATAGTGTTTTTTGCACACGGAACACTTTTGAAACTTCTGATGTCCCTCAGTTTCTCTAGAGCTGGTGCATTTCTGGGTCAATTTGACTGTCCCAGTCACTAGCTGTCCCTTGGGGGCAACTGGTTTTAAAGTTGTCCCTCCTCCTGTGCTGGGTGGTCCAGCACGAAGTGTTCACTACTTGGCAATATACTTCCCCTCGCTGTTGGCACACATAACATCTCAGTCCGTGACGTGGTTATCTTTGTGGTGCGAATCTCTGCTGGAACTGGCTGTCAACAGCTTGATACTCTTGTACAGGTCCACCGGACTAATAAAAAGCTGTTGCACCCCGTTTATTCCAAGCCACAACCTGGGGTTGGGAATAGCATGAATGGTGGGCTGCCCCATATTCAGTCTCTTTGCCAGCAGGAGGATTCTCTAATTTGTGATACCTCCGCCTTGAGATCCTTTAACTGCACTATATCTGCATTGATTTCCTTGAAATCTGACAACAAATCTGTGGGAAGGGTGGAAATCGTTTGTTGGGCTGTGATTTTTTTATCTCCATTTACGTCACTAGACTGAATTGCATGGACTGCAGTGTGCCGCTGTAGTGTTGTCTGTGTTTTTTTTATCTTGCCTCTCTTTCTCATTGGCACATGAGCCTTTCCAAGAGTAACTTATCCGAGGTAGCTGGTTGCAACAGGTAAGTTTGGAGATCAGTTTTAATGTTGTCATTTTGCAGGCTTGTAAGTATAGTGTGTATGAATGCTCTGCAATAGTGCAGGGTCATACTTGAGATTAAATTCTACTTCCTTTAAGGCAAAAATATTTTTTAGTCATAAATCCATTGCTCTAATTAAGACATTCCGTGTGGTCTCTTAACTACTCTGGATCTCTGCGGTAAGCTGTTTGTATAGCCCAGTTGCATTTCTTTCCTGATAATGTGAGGAAAGAGTTCTTCTAAGAGTGGGGAAGGACAGATTCCTTTTACCTTCCAGATAACTCCGTAGTTGTAGTCCTGATCCAATGGCCAGGATAACAGCATCCAAATTTCTAATTCAGGGTAACCTTTACTCAGTCCATTCTCGATTTGGTGAGCCAGGATAGAGAAGGTGACTCTGTCCTTTGGCCCAGGTGCACCAATTTGACCTGAGATTTTATAGTCTTTTCGCCAAGGGTGACTGTTAACAGGGGTTGAGGCTGTGTGAACAGGTACAGATTGATTGTTTACAATACACTGTCTGTTAGTTAGTTCTCGCATTTCAGTTTACTTTTATTGTGCCATAAGTTTAGCTGTTCTAGCTCGCTCCTTAATTTCTCCTGTTCATCACTGTCTTGTTGTTTCTGGCATACTATTTTTGTTAGAGTCTTGCGGGATTTTAATCATGTCCATTAATCTTAACAGTTCTGACATGCCGTCATCTTCAAGTTCACTTAGTTCTTCGTGTTCAATATGTTGGATAATATACGAGACAAGGGCATTACAAGTCTTGCCAGCTATCTTTTCTCGAACTGTTACTGAAATTTCAAGAAAGTCACTTATTTGCATCATTTGGTCTGTGTTAAAATGGAAAAGAGCGCTTTTAATCTCAAACTGCAGATTCTCAATTTCTGGATTCATTCTGGCAGGTGAGGGAGAACTAGGTCTGTGCAAAGTTGTTGTTTCCTGTTACGTTGGATTTCTGCTGCCCCCTGGTGAACACTCTGCACCTCAGGATGCACGCTGTCCTTGGCTAGGTTACCACGCCAACTGTAGCTACACCCTCTACCACTTGGGGTATTTTTATGACATGATCAAAGTGAGGTCTTCTCTACCTCAGGATACTAGCCTCACTTCTCTCATCTCAGCGGTGCCTTCAAATGTTAAAGCCCTGAAAAGGGATGTATTTGAATGAAAGATTCACAGACACAACTTTCCTCAGCTTACTGAGGGTGTAATGACTTCACATAATGCGAATCAATAGCGCAACAAATGCTACTATGTACACAGTTTTCTCATCAAATACAAACAAAAACTGTATCTGTGTACTGTACAAGCTGTACTAAAATATTTTTTAATTAAATTGCAGTAAAAAAAACATATACATACAAAATAACGTCCATTATATCAATAACACTAATGCTACAAACTTTAAAACCAAGTACAGTAAAACCTTGGATTGCGAGTAACTTGGTCTGCGAGTGTTTTTTAAGACAAAATTTAAAAAGTGTTTCGCCTGCCATGCGGAAGGCCGTGGTTCGATTCCCAGCCAGTGCCCAAACCCCCCTTCCAGCCACTGGATGCAGTGCCGGTCCCAAGGCCGGATAAAATGGGAGGGTTGCGTCAGGAAGGGCTTCCGGCTAAAACCTGTGCCAAGGGGGCGACCCCTTGCTGGGAGCAGCCGAAAGACCAACAATAACAACATTATTAAACTTCAGATATAAAAATTTATCACAATTGAAATGTTTGCTTGATATGGTATGTAAGTAAAATAAAAAAGAGTATATAAATGCAATTAAAAACTATTTAGATTGTTTAATTGCATATTCCCCCATCAGTCCAAATCCTTCAATTGTGATATTAAAATTCATACATTGGTTCCACATTATAAGTGTAATATTGCAGGTCTTCGACAGGCAAACCCACGGTCAGCTGCACGGGTTTCCAGTCAGGCAGGCACGCGGCCACCCTCTCATGCTGTTACTAGGCAACGCTCCAACGATGGCAATTAAGAAAAAATACATGACACCTGGACGCATGTCTATATAGGTCCCCAAGACAAAGTAATAGACATGCGGACATTTAGGGAGCACTAGGTCATGGAGCGTTGCTCTGGTATAGGGAGAAGAGAAGAGAAGAGAAAAGGATTAACCCTGTTTAGGGAAATTAGGAGATTTGCGTTCATGTTTGTGTTTTAGTTTGTTTAGTTTTATTAATAAACCCACGTTGTCTCCGGACGAGAAACTTTCCCGAAAAGTTTTCACTAAGCACTTCCGCAGCAAAGGAATAAAATAATCATTCATATATCAGGGATATATGATTATTTGGATTAAAACAGATAGGATATCAGGTATAGTTTTATGTGATAAAACAAAAAAAAGAAAGCTTTGATAGTAAAGGGCGGAATTAGAGCTTGAGTTTTCATGCACATAACCGTTGAATTAAAGCGTTACACCGTTATACCATCCTGGTGAAGTTGTGGAGTTGAAAACTGTAATACAAATGCCAGAGTCTTATTTTTTTAAATCCCAGTTTGTCATAATATACATCTACACCAAAACAACATGGAACAAATATGTTTGGTGTTAATTAAAACAGATTACAGAGCATTGCGTCCAATCACACAATTATGGAAATATGGAACAGCTGTGCAATGTGTTATGTCATTGTTATTCTGACTGTTTTTGTCATGGTCCCTCCGCTTGGGGCGCTCAGAGTCCCTCGGATCCGGCTGTTTCATATGCGCTGCGAATCCGGCGGATCCGCTGAATCCCACGGTTCAGATGAATCAGTACCCGCGATTTTGAGTCTTTTATTTTTCTGACCATGGAGGTATTTTATTATTATTTTTTTTTAAACAACTCGCTCAGTTAGTTGCTCCTACTACTTAGAACAGCTGAATGGTGACATTCCAGAATTAGAGAACAATTTATGCACCAGAACATTTGAAAAATGTTACCTTTATCATTTTCTGTTAATTATTAAAGAAAAACAAGTAATAAACAACCAAATAATTTGATTCGTCCAGCTCAAACATCAAAGGTACACTTTTTATGATATTCTGTTTGTGTGCTCTTCTTGGCGCAACCCTGTTACAAATATTGAAAAAAGTATGTTTTAAAATATTGCTTAATAAATCTTTTACCTTTAATTAAAGAAAGTCACATTCAAATTTAATTTCAGATAAGACTTGCCCTATATTGAGTCATAGGTTATATTAAGTCTTAAGTTATATTATGACATTTTAAGTCTTTTATTAAAAATGATCTAACATAATTTAAACAGTTCTGTCAGGGGTTTGAAGCTTTCGGTCTTGGTGGATGGATCCAGAAGCAGGTGCAGAAGCAGGACGCGGGTGACTTTTGGTCTCGCTCCGTAGGGGTGAGACTGCGTCAGCAGGTGCGTGAGC
>JAQMYJ010000037.1:15746777-15778278 GCA_030014305.1 Clarias laeviceps
TCCTGTGTTAGTACCCGCCGGCAGACCCAGCCTGAGGAGGCCTCGTGAAAGCCCCGTTTTTGTGTTTGTTTTCCCTTATTTTGTTTATTTAATCATTCTGGTGGTAGAGAACTGAATGTAAGAAAGAAATAAATTGAAATTCTCGTATATTACCAACCAAAGCCTGCATTTGCGTAAATCAAGCAGAGATCATGACATTCCTGAATGGTCTAGTGGAAAAAAAGAAAAGAAACAGGTTTTACAGGTTTAAATAAGGGGCATGGAGGAGTGGCGATTATATCAGGTTTCGCCTAATTCAATAGAGGAATAGGTTTTGATTAAGAACAAGAGGCGTGTGGTTAAATCAAAGAAACATCAAGAAAGAAAAGAGAAAAGAATGGTGGAAACAGAGTGTACAGTACTTTTTCAATTTCCATTGGACCACAAATAAGGCGCATCTTCCATCACACTGAAATGATAAAAAAAAAGCCTTCAGGACTGGACATGAGTGCCAATTTAAGGTCAGCATGTCTTTTCTAAATCCTTACCATTGTCATAGATGGAGAAAAAGCAAGAGCAGATTCAGATTAAAGCCTCAAATCTACCTCTGTCTTTAGAGCTCTTAGCTCCACCTCAATTCTTCTCATTCCTGCTGTTTCAACATATCATTCAAGATCTATTGCTTTAAAACGACTCAACCATATTCAGAGACATACCAGTAAGACAGATGTCTACAGAATTTCAGGTAAATTTTGATTACACTTCTTCTATTTGTCAATAAACTCAAGTATCAGAAAAGGAACAGAATTTCAGTGTTCAGCATTCTATTACTGACATCATTTTCTTTTATATTTTACTTGTATAAAAAAGAAGATTCATGCTATGGATGATTTACAGCAGAACTAACTGGTGTACTGCTTTGTGAATCTGTGGCTCAAATTGATTAAATTGATTATTAGTTTAATAGATTTTTTTACACCTTACATTTACATTTTTTTATTACACCTTTTTATAATTAACTATTCATTTACAAAACATGTGGGTCTGGGTAGGAAAGGGATTACATTTGGCTCTCGTGGAAAGTAAAGAATCTCATGACCCTGTGTGGCTGTGGGAATGAGGTTAGGTGTGCAGATCAAAGTGTACAGTTTATTGAGCATTTCATTTATTTATTTTTTTCAATTCAATATCTCATAAAAATAAAACTTATTATGAGACAAGTAAATTTAGTAATACAAGGCCAGTTGCTAGAGTACTTCTTTGCCATCGTCACCTCACATAAACTGCCATGTCAAAACCGATGAATCTATAAATATGTTGTTTATATTAACTTTATACCCTAACGTTATAATAAAGCTGCTTTGAGGTGATATTAATTGCTAAAAGTGTTTTACAAATTTGATTGAATAAAAATTAGTTGTCTGTATGGTGGTTTAGTGGTTAGCGCTGTGGCCTTTGGGTTCCCTGTGCTTGTTAGGTTTCCTCTGGGTTGATTTCTCCTCCACAGTGCAAAGACATGCAGATTAGATTAATTGCCATTTCCATTTCCAATTTTCAGTGGTGTGTGATTGACTATGTGCTTGTGTGACATGCAGTGGATTGGCGCCCCATCTGGTGTGTACCCTGACTTTTGCCCCAAGGCCACTGGGATAAGCTCCAGATTTCCTAAAATCCTGAACAGTGACAAGCAGTATAAAAAATGAGTGAGAGTCACAACACTTATAAAGAATATATTTAACTAATAATTTATGTAAAACCATACTGCATGTGACTTTTGGTCACTGAGAGACAATCTTAGTTATCATGCTGTTCAGGTCCAACTAATAGCATATAAGGACCCCATTTTGCATCAAGTTCCCAAGGTTATATAATGTACTGTACAGTATGTGATTGCTTTTTTCTTTCTTTCTTTGTCTTTCGGCTGTTCCCTTTCAGGGGTTGCCACATCGAATCATCTGCCACCCACTAACCCTATCCTCTGCTTCCTCTTCTCTCACCCCAACTAACTTCATGTCCTCTCTCTCTGCATCCATTAATCTCCTCTTTGGTCTTCCTCTAGACCTCCTGCCTGGCAGTTCCAACCTCAGCATCCTTCTACCAATATGCTCACAATCTCTCCTCTGAACATGTCCAAACCACCTTAATCTGGCCTCTCAGACTTTATCTCCAAAACATCTAACATGGGTTGTCCCTCTGATGAATTTATTCTTGATCCTATCCATCCTTGTCACCCCCCAAAGAGAACCTCAACATGTTCATCTGTGCTACCTCCAACTCTTGCCTCCTGTCTTTTCTTCAGTGCCACTGTCTCTAAGCCGTAGAGCATCGCTGGTCTCACCACTCTGGCTGATACTCTTTTGTCACATAACACACCTGACACTTTTCTCCACCCAATCCCCAGGATACATTTACAGTGTGCTTAATGCTATAACCACATGTTATACATGTTTACTACACGTTTATAATTATATTAGTTTTCCCTTTATTTATTTTTTTCAGCTGCATAATGAAAGATAGCATCGAGCCTACTGTGAAATTAAAGCTGGTGAATGTACCTGGCTCCATGGCACCACCCAAGGGTACACCACAGCAGAGAGAACAGTGGGCCAGTAAGATGGAGTTTATTCTGGCTGTTGCAGGACATATCGTTGGTCTGGGAAATGTGTGGAGGTTTCCATATCTGTGTTACAAGAATGGAGGGGGTAGGTTCCCTTACTTACCAAACCACTGCCTTTTTAAAGCTTACCAGTACTACAGTTCTTTTTGTATGTACACTCTAAACCCGAATAAATTGGCAAAACTCAAAAAAATTTAGGTGATCAGTTACATCAAATCTTTTAAATAATGATGTTTCCAGTTTGAAGTAAACGTAACTGAGTTTTTTGTACTCATTCATATTAATCGTTCTTTACTTGCATTATTGAGTAGCCTAACTCATACTATTTAATAGCAATTATCATTTGTTTTTAGTTGTTGCAAATCAAATAAATTGTTGTTGGTCTTTCGGCTGCTCCTGGCAATGGGTCGCTACAGCAGACAATCTGGTCCGCACACAAGCTTGGCACAGGTTTTATGCCAGATGCCCTTCCTGACACAACCCTCCCATTTTATCTGGGCTTGGGACAGGAACTTCATCCAGTTGTTGGGAATCAAACCCGGGCTTTTCGCATGGTAGGCGAAACACCTACCACTGAGCCACCAGTGCCCTATTGCCACAAAATCGCTTGTCTGAAAGATTTTAAGTTGGTGGAACTTTAAGGTCACAGTTACTGTTACTTAAGTACTTACAGATACTTAAAATATCAAATTTGTTCAGCTAACTTGAAAAGTGTCATTTCTACAAACTCATAAATATCAAAAAGTTCTGGATGCTCATCAAGGTCTATTAATTTTAACTAATTGTAATTATTTAAGTTAACAGTACTCAATATATTTAATTACTTTGAGCATTAGGGTTTACAGTGTACTCTAATAACATATATATTAAGACTACATTTAAAATGATTTGACTATAAATCTAACAGTGATATATTAGTGTTATATGTTGTTATTATAGTCACAAGTACAGGTTCTCTGACTTATATTAAATCCAAAAAAATTTTAATTGGATTATACCAGGTATAAAAGGTTAGTCACTTCTATAATAGGTTTGGGTGGTTTTCTGTCCAAAGGAGCTTTCTTTGTGCCATACTTGCTGTTCCTATTTTCCTGTGGCATCCCTCTCTTCTTCTTGGAGACATCACTGGGCCAATACACTAGCCAGAGTGGCATCACATGCTGGAGAAAAATTTGTCCTCTTTTTGAAGGTAAATACAAAAACAACCCATTGACAAGCAATATTTGAAAAAGATTAGAAACAATTGCAAAAGAACATGCTATCAAACAAACAAATGAATGAATAAAAAAAATAAATGCTATTATTTAATTGTGAGTTACAGTATATTCTTAACCTTCCCAATCCCCTCAGGACTTGGCTATGGTAGTCAAATAGTGATCCTGTACACTGGAGTCTATTACATCATTATTCTGGCCTGGGCATTTCTCTACCTTTTCTTCTCATTCAGCTCAGAACTCCCATGGGCTAACTGCAAGAATAGCTGGAACACAGGTAATACTGCTGCCATTGCCATTAACTGGCCATACAACTATCTAAAGTTACACTGTGTGCTTTTCTAACACTTAAAGTAAGCTGATGATAAGCTATGCACAAAGAATATTTCTTAGGGAAAGTCTAGACGTTTACTGATTGCAAATACTTTTGCTGTTGATAATGTTAGAATTTTCAACAGCAGTTTCCTGGCATCACATAACTTTGTAACAAAGTGTTTTATGTTGTTGTTGTTGTCTTACAGAGTATTGCATGGAATTTAGCAAGAACAGCACAACTGATAATATTCCAGACAAAATTACATCCCCAGTTGTGGAATTCTGGGAGTGAGTTTTGGGAATTATAACAGGAAACAGTACAACTGCACATGTACATTGACATACACTGCCCAGACACAAAAAAGTCACCACCTAGATTAACTAAGCAAAAGTTAAAACTTTTCCATAATTATTTACTTTATAATTACTGCAGTGATTAATATGGTTTAGATTGAAGAAAATCACCCATCAGTCAGGCTAACTGGAAAAAGGCTTCAGTTTGCTAGGGAGCATAAAGAATGGAGTGTGGAGCATTGGAAAAAGGTAATGTGGTCTGATAAGTCCAGACTTACCCTGTTCCAGAGTGATGGGTGCGTCAGGGTAAGAAGAGAAGAGGCCGACTCCCCCATCAATACAAGATCTTGGAAAGAAATTAATGCGACTCTGGACTGAAATAAATGTATGACATTGCATAAGCTTATCAAAACGATGCCAAGGCCAAAATCAAAGCAAAAGGCAGTCCCGTGAAATAAAAGATTATGCAACCTTTATTTGCCTGGGCAATGTACTACTGTCCATGTCTCCGCTTATTTAGGAAAATCAGTGTAATATTTTGCATAATTAAGGAGAACGCACAGATAAATAGAGATAAAATATTTTCTTTGGTTATAGGAAAAGAATTCTGGGTTTGTCTGGTGGCATTGAAGAAATAGGTAATCTGAGGTGGGAGCTGGCTTTGTGTCTCCTACTGGTCTGGACCATTTGCTACCTCTGTGTGTTTAATGGAGTGAAGTCTACAGGCAAGGTTAGTCCCTAGACTTGACATTATTCTAATCTGTGCTGGTCAGGGCAGAAGATGACCGATAGAATGATAGATGAAAGGCTTCCTGGCTTATGGCAAGAGTACTGTGTCACACAGGTGGTCTACTTCACTGCAACGTTTCCTTACTTGATGTTGATGGTGCTGTTAGTGCGTGGACTGACGCTGCCTGGAGCAAGTAGTGGTATTACATTTTATCTCTACCCAGATCCTACTCGCCTCACAGACCCACAGGTAACAAACATTCATTTACAGTGGACATAGCCTAAAAAGCTAATAAATTTTTCATTGGATGTTGAAGTTGCATGCAGATCTTATACATACAGTATATGGTATATTTCTTTCAGGTGTGGATGGATGCAGGTAGCCAGATATTTTACTCCTATGGAGTATGCACAGGAACTCTGACAGCTTTAGGAAGCTATAATAAATATGACAACAACTGTTATAAGTAAATATATTTGTCTTTTAAAAAACGAAGGTTTTCTAAGTCTTTGGTTTGTATATTTAAAGAATATGCTTGGGAAACGTATTATTGTACTATTCAGTTTGCTGCATCTTACTTTATTTATTTATTTATTTATGTTTGATTGTATTTTTTTTTGCAGAGACTGTCTGTACTTGTGCTTGCTAAACAGTATGACAAGTTTTGTGGCTGGTTTTGCCATTTTTTCTGTGCTGGGCTTTATGGCAGATGAACAGGGAATGGACATTTCTTTGGTGGCAGAGTCAGGTATGGCAAAAGTATTGATCCAGTGTCAGTTTACCGCTGAAATAACATTCTGGATAAATATTAAAATTACTTTTCACTTTTTTATTCTAAACATGCTCTTAAAAACATATTAATCAGTATATAAGTTTTAGAACTGATATGATTATGAGTCTAAAGTATTTTAGATCTTTGTACACTCATCAGTCTGTACTTCTCTAGGTCCTGGGCTGGCATTTATTGCTTACCCACGTGCAGTGGCCATGATGCCTCTTCCTCAGTTATGGGCAGTTTTTTTCTTCATTATGATCCTTTTCCTTGGGCTGGATAGTGAGGTAAGTGTTTATTGTTTTGTATACTTCTTTTAATGTATTTTCTTCACTGTGAAAAGGTTATTTGTAAGACCATGAAATCTACATATTATCATAAAGACATATTGCTCCATAAACATTTAAAGGTCATTTAGAAAATGTTCTGAGTGCTTTACTTGTTCGTGCTTTCTTGTGCTGTGGATTTGATTTTGAATGAGTATAATTATACTTAATCACCCATAATTGTAACTGTAATTGCTACCGAGGGGTTTCTACAGAGTATTCAATAAAGGTTCTGACTTCTTTTGTGGATAGGAAACCTCATTTTATTTTAAAATTTTAATTAATGTTCAAAATTCTTTGAAAATCTGTCTTCACTTTCTCATTATGGGTGGGATTGATGGGTAAAAGTGGCAATTATATCCACTCTAAAATTAATTGTCCACAATACAATATAGAGTGCCACAAGTAAGATAATCATACTACTGCTGCCACCCATACTTTTATATTTTTCTGTACTATGATTATTCTTATTTAATATTTTTTCCTTTTGCAAATTTAGTTTTTTCACTTAAATGAATATTTTAAGACCTGATCAAAGACAGTCATACTGAATACTGAATATTATTGTTTTGTTTTCATTTGGTATTTAATTGGGTATAATTTGGGAACATTTTATTTTTGTGCAGTTTGTTTATTATGAAGCCCTGGTAACAACAATCTCAGACATGTACCCATCGTTTTTCTATAATGGACACCGACGTAAAATCCTACTTCTCCTAATCTGTCTAGTCAGCTTCCTTATTGGCCTGCTGATGGTAACGGAGGTAAGAGCTTGTGTTTATTGAATAAGAATCTGTATTTCCTTGTTCATGGCATTCAACGGTAGTGTTAAATGAATGTCTGTGACCTTTTGAGAATTGTGCTTTCTCTCTCTCTCTCTCTCTCTCTCTCTCTCTGTTTTTCTTCTTTCTCTTCTTTAAGGGCGGACTGTATATCTTTCAATTATTTGATTATTACGCCTGCAGTGGAATGACTTTGCTGGCCTTCGCCATTCTTCAGTCCATCTGTGTGGGATGGGTTTATGGTAAATATACACAAATGTGTCATACGTTACTGGGATTGAGAATGTCCAAAAATGTTTTTAATCAAGGGCGTTCATATATGCATAGTAGTACATGTGTATAGTAAATACAAAAGTGTTTACTAATACTATTTGCTATACTTGTTTGACCAGTTATACTTATTAGAGTTAGTAGTATGGAAAGGGTGCTTAGGGGCAGTGGTGCTTAGGGGGTGTGGTAGCTCAGAGGGCTGAGACGAGGTTTAAGCACCAGCTCCACCAGATTGCCATTGTTGGGCCCTTGAGCAAAGGCCCTTAACCCTATCAGCTCCAGGGGCACTATATCATGGCTGACCCTGCGCTCTGACCCCAGTTACACTGGTATATGCGAGAAAATAAAATTCACTGTGCAGTAATGTATATGTGACAAAGTTTTAACTGAACGTTAACTTGACAGCAGCTTAGCAGTAAAATAAATTAAGCACAGATGTGAAGCATTAGTTTTGCTTGCACACATTCACTTTCTGTTTTATTTTTTGTAAGAAAAAGAATGAAATGATAACTTTTTTATGCAGTTTGACTGTAAGATGAACAGCATCAGTGTTGTTACAAAGTAATGTGTTAGAGTACTTGGATTCCGTTTTTGATGTAATGAGTAATCTAACGCGTTAGGTCTGCCATTAAGGTACTCAGTTATTTAGTTACTTTTTCAAAAATATGTAATCCGTTATTTAGACAATTTATGTAATCCATGAGCCAGATAGCAGTCATTCCCAATCCCTTAATGTGTGTGTGTGTGTGTGTGAAAGTCGTCCTACAAGCCCTGCCCCCGATAACCCATTATTCCTGCTGTTATACAACTCACCTATGCGGTTTGACTATGCGAGGACTGACGCGTGGAAAGATGGAAACCTAATCACAGCACCAAAACTCGCGGTGAGTCATGTACTTACGGCCACCGTGCCAAACCGCGTAGGTGAGATAGGGGTACTCGCTGTGATTACGTTTCCATCTTTCCACACGAAAAAATTTAACTTTCCTTGACTAAAACAACATGCATGGAGGAATCACAAAGGAGTTTTCATTTTATGCAATGGAAAAGTACTCTAGTTAGTTTTATCAGAAAGTAATGCTTTCTGATAAAACTATACAGTAATTTTGTAATGTAATTAGTTACTTTAAAAAGTAACGTCCCCCAACATTGAACACCATACTCCTCAGATGTAAACTGATTTTACACATTATTAGTGGTTTTTCATGCATCCTTGGTGCCCCTGTCAAGATTATCTCAAAACAACACAGTAATAATTGAAAGCAATGACCAGGCATTTGCTTTTTTAAAGGGATTTTTCACTTATAGGAGCAGATCGCTTATACGACAATGTTGAAGACATGATTGGTTATCGTCCCTGGCCCCACATGAAGATATGCTGGAAATATGTGACCCCAGTTATTTGTATGGTAAGTTATATTGAGAGAAACATTTCTGCATCAACAAGTTAAGATGTTTTATATGTTAAGATTTTTGACATTGCATTAAGGTTTTAGTGTATGGAATATAAGAATAGATCAGAAAACTGTTTATTGTACCTATTTAATATGTGACACTTCAACACAATATCTAATATCCACTTCAGTGTCCATGCATTAGATCAGCCATCTCTATTCATTATATCTTAGTCTGTTTGTGACGTCATCAGTGCCTGTTTTTCTGGAAATACAGATAAGCGTTTTACCTGCTTTAGAACATTAAAACTAGGTTATATAAGACAAGGTCTGTCTGTTTAAACTCAAAATCTATAATCCTTATTCATTTCACTAACCCATGTTATGCCATTTCTTTATCTTTTCCTGCAGGGGACATTTGTCTTCTCATTGGTTAAGTACACTCCTCTAAAGTTGAACCTATATGATTACCCCTGGTGGGGTTATGCTCTTGGAGGCTTCTTCACCCTCTCTTCCACCATGCTGGTCCCTTTATGGATGGTGTATGCATTTTGCAAGACCCCTGGCTCTTTAAGTCAGGTAAATCTCTATAATAGTACATAAAGAAAAAAATTTAATGAAACAAAGAGTGAAGCACATCTTCATTGTTTAAATAGGTGGCCGCATTGAGTTCAATAAAGCTGTTTATTCATTAAAATAGCTATATTTTAAAATAATTATTAAATATAAATTAATATATAAATTATAATTGGTGGTGGACATAAACAAAGTCAATTTAATGAATTACTGTACTTTACCTTATGATTTCCATTCTATTTTGTGGAATTCAAGTAGAATATAATACTTTCTACACCACAAAAAAATGCATCTGTTAGTCTAAACTGAAAAAAACTGTAGCAAACCTCATTTACCAACCTGGGTACTTTATTTTGGCTGATTAGCACTGACCAGTTGTTTGCACCTATTAGATATATTTAAAAGCGGCAACACAGAATGTTACTACTATAAGATCATTTCAACAACCTGCAATGTTGAGCACCTGGAAAAATTAATCAATTCCATGGCCTAATTTGTAAATTTTTTTAGGTTGTAGAACATTCGAAAAAATAATTGATTTTCAAAGAATTTCAGAATTCTGATTGTCTGATGTCAAAGAGCACCTGAAGGGGAAAAAAGTGCATGAATTCTGCCTGTACTCAATCAAGTCACATGATCACATATCGTATATGTATCCAATCCATGACCACATAGGACAGTCACTCGGATGCGATCTGAAAAACATCAGATTTCAGAGTTGAAATACTACAGACTTGGTTCTTTGTTTTTGTTTTGTTTTGACTAGGTTTGTTTGAGAGAAAATCGTTTTAATTTGTGGGATGTCTAGTTTTGTGTGTGAATTTGCAAAATTGCAGACAATTTTTCCATAGTGGTCCAAAAGCATTTTTTTGTGTGTGTATCCACTACACAAAACCCATTAAAGTCTATGGAGCGATTTTTGAGAGTAATCTGATTTTGAGATTAGTAGACTAATCAAGAAAAGTCTAATAACAAAAATATTATTATAACTTTACAGCTATAATAAATTACCTTACTTTTATTTTTAATACTTAATTACATCTAATGGCAAGTACTTTGTACTTTTACTCAAGTGGCAATTTAAATGGAAGACTTTGTTTACATTTAGTGGAGTAATGGCGTATCTCTACTTTACTCAAGTGCAGGAATTCAATTGCAGTCCACCACTGCTTAATATTAATATTGCTGTCTTAAACATTTTTTAATAAGCTCCCTGAATTCTGAGATTTTCAGAATTATTACTTTAATGGTCTATTTAAAAGATATAACTTGGCTTATGAAATTTTTATATTTATCAAACTGAGACTAAATAAAAACATATATATTTACAGAGAATGAAAACCCTATGTACTCCTGCTGAAGATCTGTCTAATCGGAAACCACGTAAAGATGCCCTCGCCTTTTGCACTTTTGAGACATTCACAGATCTACATTCTTTGCGTCAACCCTCTCCTGTAGATGTATGACCTTTGGTGAGCATGTACTGTATGTATTAATAGTTAAATAATTAGTTAGATAAATAGTATCTTAGATACTGTTTATAGTAGGCTATCTAATATGATATATTGATATACATAATCTATGTGAACATAGATTGAACAGAGATATTATGTTTCCCAATAATGATATTGCATAGCAATTATTATTATTCAATGAAAAGGTTTGTGAGAATCATAATCAATCATTTTGTTTGTTTTTTATGATTACATTTTTAAAATGACTATTTTAAATTGAATGAACTTCTGTGGAAGTGATCTGTGGATTTTTTTTATTTTAGATTTGTATGTTTTTACTTTAAAAAAAATCTCATTTTTATGAGAAGGTATACATTTGTCATACATATTTAATACAATTTTCCTATAAATTTGTTTTAAAACCTCTCAGGTTTACAAATATTGCATGCTTGCATGGGCTTTTACTAATTTATTATAAAAAATAAGTAACATTGAGTGCCTCAAGAATGGATACATACAAAATGAACTTTTTCATGAATCTACTTATTTACTACTGATTATCTGAAATGCACTAAAAAATTTACAAACTGTAATCAATCATTTGCTTATAAGTTAATCTTTAAAAAAAAATAATTAACTGCAACTTCAGCCAGGAATTACCAGTCATTTACTGTCATTGCCACTGTATTTCATTGTTTTATTGGTCCCTTGTTGACTTCCTGTACAAAATGGAGTGAATATTTCAGCCTATGTACAGTACAGTAGGTATAGTTAGTGGTCTTGCTAAATTGTATGAAAAGCCGTCATTACTTTAACTAGGTCAAATCAGTGTGCCACTTTAGTCTGCCAAGCTAAGCAACTAGGATGGCAATTATTTAGAAGAACTACTGTAAGTATTATATATATTGCAGTGCAATAAATTGTCTTCTGTCAGGGGAAATAGTTCCATCTAATGGACAAATGAAGATATTGTCAGTTTTACAATGTTTACTTTCCTTTAAGACTTTGAGGTAAAGGGCAAAGTTTATGAAAAATTTCAACATCACATGTTTAATATGTTAAAATTAAATAAAAAAATTAAAGTTGGATGTTATACTGCAGTTTCTTGAACAGACCCTTGTGGTGTCATAATTTGGGGATTAAGTACCTTTTATAATTCTACAAAATTCTAAAATATAAATGTTATATTTATATATTTGGTTATTATATTATAATACGTATTATATTTATCATTATAAATCGTATAAAATTATACAGGTTTAAAATAAAATTTTGAATTTAGTGCAAATTTAAGATTTATTTATTCATTTATTTATTTATTTAATCTCCCCCTCCCCCAATACAGTGTTTCAAGACTTCAAGCCTTCAGTTCTTGGAAAGAAGGGTTTTGCTATACTGCTTGAACATATACAGTGACCAATAGTGCAATGTTCCAGTTAAAAGCAGTGATAAAGAACAAAAAGAAGTGAATCTGTACACTACTTTACTATACTAAAGATGGGAAAAATAATCTACTGTATTTATCTCTAAAACTGTGCCTTGTTCCTGATAATTGCTCTGGCCAGATGAGAAGTGTGTGGCAAAGACACAGCTGATATAGACACAGCTGAGTTTGGAGTGATCCTTATCTACCCCATTTAAAGGCATACAATATTATTTTATTATTTTATTTATTATTTATTCCCATTGGGTCCCTTATCTGCTTAGGGTCAATGAAAGCATCCTCTTTTTTACTGTCACCATGACACTTGTAGGGCTTATTTTCTGTACAAGCTTTTTAAAATAAAATTACCTTGGGGGCTGTAGAGAGTTCAATTCAGGATGAGATTATGGGGAGGAGTGTGGAGGACAAAATAATTCTCATGAGTGCCATGCAATTGACTGAGAACTTGTTCAGCATGTTCTCAATCTACTTACCAAGCATCTAACCCACCAAGCAATGTATAATAATGAATATCTGAGTGTGTGAGTTTGCGCTTGTGCTCTGTGATAGGCACTCCACTGAGAGTGTACCATGCTTTTTGTGCCCCTGGAATGAGCTCCAAGCCCTCCACAACCCTACAGTACACAGGATTAAAAGTATAGGTAAAGGTTTGAAGGATACATTTGGTGAATCAATATTTTAAAAGGCACTCTTTGGTGAAATTGATGCAACCAGTAAAACTGCAGTAAAATTTGCAGTTTGTATTGGTACTATAATTCTAACCGCATTTTGGTGGTCCAGAGAACATAAACCTCCTATTAACTTACAATATAATATGTCACATTGTAAATTTACATATTTGCACACAGTTCTGCAAACCAATGACTATTTAACCCATTTTTATAACGCTTATACTGTGCTTACAAGTTGGAACATTGAAAACTCTGAAGACTTCAGTTTCTAAAAATGGTGTGTTTGTCTAAACAAAAGTGTCTAAAAGTGTTTGTACAAATTAACGATTTTGTAAATGAAAGCAAAAGTTAAATTATTAATGGAAATCTGATTTTGCCATACTTGACATACACCACCAAAAGGGAGCGCTCCGTCGAATAGTATAAGCCACTCTCTGCCCTGTGATAGTAGCTTGTTAAAAAATAAGTCAGTATAAGAAGAAGAAAAATTTTAACACACATTCACACACTATGGGCAATTTGGGAGCAGTAATTAGCAAGTAATTGGACTGTTTGAGGAACATGCACACCATGCACACAGATCCGACGTGGGACCTGGATGTGCAAGGCGACAGTGCTAACCACAAAGTTACGTGCCATCAAAACAACATATGCCATGTATTAGATTTCTTCCCGACAGGTGATGTCACTAATTAGTTCTCGCCTATCTTACAAAAGAGTTGTGCTTATTAGAATCAGCTGGTTTAATTAATGGATGGAACAAATTTGTAGAAGGACTTTTACTTTCTGAGGGAGGATGTCCACCTCTGCACAAAATTCCCTGAATCCTCAAGTGAACTTCTGTGCAAACTTCTGTGGTAAATTTCTGTACCTGATCTTTAGGAAGCTATCAAGCAGGTATGGACTGAGCAAGTAACACCAGAGTGCTGCAGATGTCTTTTTAACTCCAACTGGTTTTGAAGAATAAAGGACGTAAATACTAAATACTGATTGATTGTTGTATTGCAATTCACAAAATTGCATAAAATAACAAATAAATTTTCTTTTATGATCTTGATTGTCATTATTTTAAAACTTTAAGAATGTAATTAAAACATTGAATGTAACTTTTATTTCAATACTTTTGGCCACCTCTGTAGATGTTTTTAACGAGATTCCACAAGCTGCCTGCTTCTTTGCAGGCTTCACAAAATAATCATTAAGAAAGATAGAACAGTGTTGTGGTTTAATGTTAGCACAACAAAGCTATTTGAATATTACACACATGTACAGTATATTTAAACATAGTTGACGCTGGTGCAGAAATATAAAAATGTCATGAGACATTTGAAGAATGAAGAGCAGCACACTGGGAGCTGGACAGAGACAGTTTGCTTTGATCTCTCTGATAAATGATAAATGCGGAAGAGCCCAGTCATGTCAGAGCCGATGCTCCTGATGGACTACACTTTACACTTATTAAATGAATGAGTTGATTAAAAATGATGAGTGTTGATCCACTTTTTCTTCCTTTTCTGTGCCCCCATAGTAATGATAATAATAATTGATTATGATGAGTATTATTATTATTATTATTATGATGATTATGATTATGATTATTATAACTGTGTAAGTACCAGGCAAATTTTACATAATTTTACATAAGATTTTTTTAGTTCAGGAGTAAGTCATATACAGTATTATGATATGTTTCATTTTCCACAAAATACCAAAAAGGGTCTCATTTCTAATTATTTTAGAATTTAATGTTTATAGATTGAGTGCATGGTATTCAAGAACACAGTACCGTTTTTTTTTTCTTTTTATGTTTCTAGGTCCTAGTTTTTAGTCGCTTCAAAATTTCATTTCCCACTGATGCATGAAAATTTAAATACATCTCCAAGGGTGATCTATTTATTGTCAGGAAACTACTCTACTTAACAGTATAAAATTGGGTCATATTTATTTACTTCTTAATTGTGTTTTTGGGTATTTCATTTGAAAGCAGTGTTCATTAAATACATTTGCTAGTAACTGTTTGATATAGAATATTAGACATTAGTTTTGATATAAATATGTTATATTGTATGTATATGTGATACGTTACAACTCATTCTGACATATAATTTATGGCCCAGAATTATAAAATCTAAAAGCTATATCACAAAGCTTTTTTGATTTATGATACTCAGTGAGAAAAACACTGTCAAAGGGCCAGGCGGGCCAGATGGATGAACAGAATGAGGAGTGGGAAGAGGGGAAGGAGGAGTCATTCTCACCTCCCCCTTACATACACTTGTACTAGCAAATCATTAACAACATGGTGTCTTATCATCCACTCACGTGAGTCTGGGATTACCTTTTATACTCAGCTCTCTGTACTGTAGCTCAATCAAAAAGTTTCCATGATGCACCATGGCAAACCTGCCCTGCTGGAATGAACTACCTGGCAAAATAATCAGTTTGTCTCAGAGAACACTCTTTTTTTTTTCTTTTTAATTCCTTTAACTTAACGTAGAGAACTTTCTATTTAAATAAATACATTGTGACAAAGTCTATTACATTACTTGATCCAGAGAAGGAAGCATTCATATTTAATTTCTTACTAGATTTTTTGACAAATGGCTAAAGCCTATCAGTAGGCTACTGATTACATCATCATCAACTCAGAACAACACAGTTCATTATTTAAGAACACTGTAATTATTACTAACAGGCTTCCTTTTCTTTTTCATCTGTTTTTTCATCCCACCCATCTCTCTCTCACACTCTCTCTCACACGCACACGCGCACACACACACAAAATTCATGTTCTGTAATTGAACCCTACTAACAGCTGAAGACAGTTCTTAAGTTGTAACCTTTCATTTCCTGTTATAAGCTACAGTAAATGACATCAGCTATAGACTTATAGCCACCTTAAGCTGCAATTTGAGGGGCTCAGCACCTGCATGCAGTTAGCTTCACTGCAGTGGGTCTCAAAATGCTAAACAGTCTGTAGCCATGAGGACAGGCCAGGACTCTGACAGACCTAGAGGTCTTAATTGCACCCTAATACCCTCTCATTAACACGACTTTGTGATGAAAACGAACAGCTTCCCCATCGCTTTGTCCGCAGCTGAGAAGAAACGCATTTATTTACAAGAGAAGACACAATGAATACACAAAAATGTAGTTAAAACAATATTAAATAATAGAACAAATCTGTAACAAAGCAATCATAATGTAGGAACAAAAATATGCCACATACAGTAGTGTTATCCCTACAAAGTACTGCATCATTATTTGTAATAATCTTGTAAAGGTGCATACAGTACATTGTCAGCAAGATATATTACAACTTACACAGAAACAAATGATTCATATTCTAAATCTTAATTTTGTACTTCAGTATTTCATACTTCAAGGGAAAGTCACACATATCTAAATAAAATGATGCATGATGAAAATATGCTTATTTTCACATAACAGCAATGACAGTCAGTTGATGGAATTTATAATGTTTCCTATTCACTCTTTTGTCAAGGTTAGATCACAGGGATCAACATTAAACTTTACAAGTTACAACATAATTGCATCACTTGCATAGACTGTGATACACTTTCTGCACTGCACTGAACACTGAACTCTGACTGACTCTTTAACAATACAGCTCTCAAATCAGTCATTTAATATCTTCAGACCGCACCCAATATCAGACTGGTCATTTAATTTCATTTAATTGATAAGCCCTATAAGATAAGAATATCAATAAAGTACATGAAGCACCCATTACATATACATTAGATATCTGAAAATATACATAAGGAAAATACCAGAGACACCATTTACAGTAGCAGAAACAAATCAATTATGGAATATGTAGTTATACAGTATTTGTTACATCCACTCACAGTTACTGACCCACTTACTTTAATAGGAACATCTTCCTGAAGATTCAATGTGTTGTAACTATGGTTGTAAAGGCTGCGCTACTGTAACCTTCCTGTCAGCTTTAAACGTCTGAATATTTTCCTCTGACCTCCAATAAGGCAAATACACCTGTAGAACAGCCCTAACTAGATGTTTCTTTTTTATTTTCAGCCCATTCTTTGCAAACTCAAAACACTGTTTAGTGTGAAAATCCCAAAAGATTTCTTCCTATTAAAGTCAGATTATACACTAAATATCATTATTAGAAGAATAATGAGAAAAATCACACGAAAAGTCTACATAATTATACAAATCAGCCATAACATCACTATGTAAAACATTATGCTCAGTATAGTGAAGGTGCCCCTTGTGCCACCGGGGCAGTTCTGGCCCTTTAGAGTGTGACTTCACAAGACTTCAGCCTCTGTGGATTGGACTTGTTTGTCTGGTGCATCTCCTGGTTGCTCGATTGTATTGGGATTTGGGATGTTTGGGGGCCAGGTTTGCAGGGCCTGTTGCCTGCTGGGGCCTGTGTGGTGGTCTGTGGGGCACTGGGTGTTCTGTTGTCTTTCTATCTTGGCCAGCGTTGACTTTTTTCAGTAATTTGTGCTGCATTGGTGTTTCTGTAGGATTGGACCAGACAGGCTGACATTTGGTCCCTGCATGTATGAGCCTCGGGTGCCCATGATCCTGCCACCAGTTTCCTGGTATATAATTGGTAATCAGTGTTAATGGGTTAATGTTATGTGCTGTTAATGTTATGGCTAATCAGTGTATATTTAAACAACATTCAATATTTAAATGAAACACTTACACTTCCTGTCTCTGCACATACTATAGTATCTTGCATTCATTCCATTTCTTTTCCACTCACAATTCGAAGGTTTTTTATCTTTACTCTATTGCTTTCCTCATGTTTTCTCCAGACTAGCTCCCTCATATGTATATTCATTCTGCATTCTTTTATTTTACTGACTTTCATTGACAAATATGAGTGGTCCTCTAGATGTAGGACTGCCCATCTGTCTGTAAACATTAGGTTGTCCCAGATTGGTCTGCAGTAGGCTGAGTCCTCCACCTGATAGGTCAAAACTTGGCTGGCTATAGAGCCTCTGTCCAAAGCCTGTTCCGGATTGGTCAAAACTGCTTTGACTGTACTGCCTGATGCTACCACTGCGCTTCTCAGAGGGCGTTCTGGAGGGGTAGCGCTGACCAGACTTGTGTAAGCCTGTTTCTTTGTAAGCAAACCAAATATTACCAGCCCAGAGGGAGAAATTCATAAAGCCAAATGCCTGGGGGGGAAAAGGATGGTTCAGAGTAAAAAAAACAAATAAGATATAGGAGTAATGCAGTTAATTTGTTTTAAATAAAGGGTCATTATAATTGGTGTTGTCACACTTCTTATTCTTTTCTTTGAGGTTTTCTTAATTCATGATAGTCATATTTCTCTATTAATATTAAACTAGATTACAATGGATCAGACATATTTAAAGCACCAAGACAATGTATTGCAGTACCCAAGAAGATCTTTGTCTCACTGTCAGATTTAGCAAAGCCTGATGGCATTTGTTCTAAAAATGTATTTAACCTCAATTATAAGACACACAGGATATATTAATCCAGCCTGTCTTTAGGCATCATAAAATTCCCCATCAGGTTTGTTCTCATCACCCTTGTTTGTTCCTGACTTATTTTAAAACTCTCAAAGATTGTTGTGATTCTGATATTAGCTTGCACAATAGTGAATAAAATGAATATTTGCAAACCCATGCTTATTAAATTCATATTGTAGTATAAAATCACTTACCACTGATACGTTAAGACTGGTCCAAGTAGGCTCCTGTAGTGTCTCACACAAGTTCTCCTCATCTCTGCAGGCAGACATTAACATCTGTATCAGACCTACATCCGTGGCTGTCTTCACTCCGGAGAGCGTTTTAGCCCAGGCTATTGAGCTCACAAGCCACAGACCTGAGAAAATTACAGTCACCAGGCAATCCTGTGAAACATTTTAAATGTAATTATTACAATGTCCTTGATCCGCATTCAAACTGTGCTAATTAGTCCCTGTCAACTCTTTTTTATTTGTTATATATTTATTGATAGGCACTTTTTTTAAAGAGAAGTCACAAAATTACCTATTTCATCACAAATGATCTAAAACACATATTTATTGGACTTCATATTTATAATTTATTTATTATTGAACATTCATATTTATTGGACTTGGACATGTTTTAATTAAAACTGTTTATTCTTTCATTATTTTCAGATGTGTTTCTTAGATGATGTTTTATATGTTAATACATTTAATCTTTTTTTTTGTATGTAGGGAAATGTAATTTAATTCGATGAGTTATGGAATTTATTACTTGAATTATTATTTTTTGTACTCTAACTAATGCATAAGAGAATCATTCTTTTCACATGTCCCATGTGCAATTTCTTACTATAAGACATTGGAAAGCACACATTTTATTATCTACATGTGATCACATGCTATTCACATAGTCCTTGTGTGAAATAACATAATAATGTAAAATATATATGATTTTATGGAAGGGATCCTGTCAATCATTTGATTGGCACTCACCACTAGGGGACCTCTGTTCTTCTCTCTGTACTTATTCTGGTAGAAAATGTAGACTACTGTAGCTAGAAGCGAGTAGAGAAATGCTAACACAGACACAGTAACAAAGAATTGCGTTGACGAGGAGTAGTCTCCCTCGAGGAAGAGCGTCTCATACCTCTTACCCTCACATAGAGGAACACTGAAGTGCACCTGCTGCAGTCTGCGGGAACAACATATGATGAACTGCAGGTGTATAACATGTCATAATAGAGTCTTACTATAGATATTCATAAAAAATGAATTCTGCCATTTACGAGCCAATGCATTGTCTGCCCTTTGTCTTCATTGACACGTACCACACTGTGAAGCTGATATAATCCCTGTGTGACCTTGAGGATCTCTACATCAATAATTAATGTTTATAATGTACATACTTATATGAAAGACTACTAAATATGCATTTACTTTCCAGGGCTCTCGTCTCCACCACTTGTTAGTGTACTTGAAGGAGTCAAACATAGATATCTTTCATTAACAAAATACTCCGGACATAAAGAAAAAAAAAACTTGCAGGGTAAAAATGATTGATTAGTTTGGTTGCTTCATGCTTTTATAATTTCACCTGTGATCATGGAATCAAGGTCTGGTAATCAAGGTCTGTTTATGATTATTTGACTTGATTATATTTATGAATTATCTTTAAACAACTTTAACTAATTTTATAGAATAAAATAATCAGATTTTATTTGATTGTAATTTACATGTAATTTTTGGCTTCAAAAAGCAGACAACTTTGTTAGAGTATTTTATACAAATGAAATTATCAAACATAACAACATTTATTTATAAATGCTTTTGATTAAAATCATTAGATTACTTTTTTTTTTTTTTTTTTTGCTGGTGAAAGATCTATCATCGAATTGGTGTTTTCTCAAAAAAAATATCCTTTTTTTTTACTAAATTTAGCCATCATCCCTTGCAACTGTCACTTCATATCACAAGACAATGCAGTGGGAGGGCTAAAATTTCACACACTTCCCTTGAGGCATTTGATGTTATGGACATATTTTTCAACCCCACCAAGCTTCATTGGGAGTGGTGTTTAAATTACTGTTCATTGCATTTAATGGGTTTATGATCCCACAGAATTATTTACCATTTTTTGACCTGTGACTTTGAGGCCATAAAAAAAAAGCATTATGCTTACCTGAATGGATAGCCAAAACTGATGCTGATGTTTCTTTGGGTTTTATCCATGCATTCCACTTTAACCGTTATCTGGCCAGAATATCCCCCACATGTTGCAAATGCGCAAACTGCAAAAAGCTACAAAAGCAAAGTGAATTGACGAATCAAATAAAAACCTCACTATATAATGCTCATGTCACCTCATTCTCTCTCTGTCTCTCACTCTCTCTCCTGCTTTTTTTAATATGCTCTCTACAAGCTACAGTATGTTCTAATTAGAGGAGAAGTGGTTTTGTGACTGTCCCCTAGTGATATATAGCTATACTGAACTAAAAATATTACCATGTTTAAAGTGTATAACAAAGTATAAAGTAAAAGCAAAGCAAGGTACAAACCCGGGAAAATGGAACCTGAAAATAAACTTAATGATAATAAAATAAAGTGTTTAATAGTCTCCTACAGAAAAACAGAATCATAGCAATAACACACACATATTCAGATATGTAGAAATATACTCAGAATAAATACTGGTTAGCAATTAGCATCGATCTTTCAAAAAGAGCAGATAAATTATTCAGAAAGGAAAAACTACAAACAGCAGAGCCAGATGCTGGGACCCCTCACAGTGATTAAATCTGATTAAATAATCAGACCTTCTTAAACGTTCACACAAACATGACAAAAGATAAAAAATGATTGCACTTTTATTAATATTTGTTTGTATATTATTCTTTACCATAAACACTTATACAACAAACACAAAATTATTTGAAAGGAAAAAAATTAATAATAATAAATATATATTTGTAAGTAAACTTATGTAGTCTTACCGGAGCAAATATGACCATGCACATTGAGGAGGATGACTGATCATCAGTTAATATATCTCTCAGTAAAGGAGTGAAAGCTCGCTCCTATGTAAAGCCTCAGATAGTGACTGAGGATTCACTACACAATCCACAGACGCTTCCTCACTGGAACTAGGCAGAGTATGTATTGTGTATATGAGATAGGAACAGAGAGGTAGAGAGAGAGGTAGAGAGAGAGAGAGAAAGAGAGAGAGAGAGGGGGGTCCAATGTGATGAAACATTTGGCATATCCACACGGACTGACTCACATACTGTATATGGACATGACATTTATAATAACCATTATAATCCATAATTATGTTTTGATTATTTAATTTCATGCTACATATTAATATTCCAGGTTACTTTAACATGAATTACAGTACCTTGAGAGTAACAAACCCCAATATATAAAATGTGCAATAAAAACATTATTAGTGATACATTGCATGAGCAATAACCATAGTATAAATGTTTAATCTCTAGAAAGAATTCTCTGATATTGACTTATGCCTATATGTAGGTTACAATCTTTTAAAAATATAATATTTCAAGTAAAAAAAATGCATTTTAACACATCACTTGTCATGTCATTCCTCATAGAGATTCATAGAGTTTCTTTATCACAGTATACAATATATATATATTTTTTATTTTCCTATCTTAAGGCTGTAGGTTTACAAATTTTCTACAATGAAGTGGTGAACAATCTCAATAGATATCATGGATGTACAGTACATTATAGGGAAGCCACCTTTTTTCTTCAACAATAGATATTAAGCTGAAATACAGTGAAATAGTTTTCATTTATGGAGTGGCTTAAAGGGATTTTTTTGTTTTTGTTCTTCAGAGGAAGCACTAACAAGTTTGGGCTTTACAATATCCTCTATAATTGAGCACTTATGAAGTTAAAGTATTGGTTAAATTTAACTTCCTTGTTTATGGTGCACAATTTTTTTTTGCATTGTCCACTGTTATGGATTGGTGTCATCGGTTTTTGTTAACTTGTATACAGTGTAAATGATAGAATTAAAGACTGATAGAACTACCAGGTTTTCAGTAGAAAGATACAGTACTGTATGTGTCAGTCTTTGCTGGTCCTAAATTTGGTATGCCTTATTTGCCTAAGTAGTTGTACTTAATCAAAATATGGAAAAGCTTTGTGTTCTGAAGTTTTGCATGCAGAGGGTGTCCAACCGGAAGATCCAGCAAAAGGCTTCAAATTTGAAGAAGCGAACAGTTTTGGCTCTAAAAGGTTGTGGTTTATTATTGTGCTTTGTATTGTAACAAAGCTTCCACAGTTTCTCAAAGCAAAACAGCACTGCACGTACATAACAGAACTTTTTTTTTTTAATATTAAGCCCACAGTCTAAGATCTAATTTTGAGAGAAAGGATCGCATTTAGAAAACGATTTTTTTTTAGATGTTCTTTGACGGTAAGCCTATCTTATAGCTGGATGGCATTAAAAAGATTGTACATTACATTAATTGCAGTGGCTTTTGGTAAGGGAAAAAATCTAGCCAACTACTGTAATTCTGCATCAAGGAGGTTTTTTCTCCCCAATTAACCTTCTAGTTGCTTATGTGGTCTTTTCAGCTCTCTAATGATTGCCTGTTAGTGAAGATGTGTGCTGACCTTTTTGTCTATTTGAACATGTGGATGGATAAATAAGAGATTGTTTTTTTTTTATACTTTCTTCTGCTTTCTTTTAATTGATTTACAAAAGAGGATGGTTAAATGAAAAGATTATTCTCTCACAGAATAGTATGGCTTTGTTTATCATTAAACATTGTACGCAATTTCTAGTATACTATATGCAGCTACTTCAGCTAAGTGAAGAAGGAATGCAACATGATGTCCTTTTTTGTGAATCATGTGATTATCAGATATAAATAGATGTTACTTACTCAGCAATACCTTTACCTTTTAAATGTCACAGGCAGGCAGTCAGGCATCCACTCTCCCTCAGAGTCACAGTAAAAGCTTGAGCAGTAAATCGACTAATTATACTATTTATCCAAAATATCATTTGAATCCTTATTTATTGTGCTTTTGCAAAATTTACAGACTTGTTGAATATTATTTGAATTTAATTGCATCACTAAAATGACGAAAATCATTGAAGCTGAAAAACTGAGTGTTTTATTTTCAGGTTAGATGTGATCTCCCTCTTCTGGACAGATGCACAAATCACTGCATATTGTACTGTAAATATTTTTTTCTTTATAGCAGTTTACAATTTGCCACACAAAAAGCATATACTGATCCAACATGTGGACTTTTTTTTTACTTTATTGATTCTGTTCAGTAGTATGAGTTAATTAATATTTCTTACAAATATACAAATATTATTGGCGGCATGGTGGCTTAGTGGTTAGCACTGTCGCCTTGCACCTCCAGGTTATGGATTTGATTCCTGAGTTGGGGTTTGTGTGCATGGAGTTATCATGTTCTCCCTGTGCTTGGTGGGTTTCTTCTGACCTTCTCCAATTTCCTCCCCCAGCCCAAAGACATGCAGATTAGACTAATTGGTGTTCCCAAATTGCTCATAGTGTGTGAACCATAGTCTTGAACCCTATTCAATCAGTTTTCCAGCCTACTGTTGCTTCACTTGGTCAGGTTTAGGCTCAGCAACATTATGTGGCAATAAAAAGTCAGCTGACTCAATGTACTGAAGGACTACAGTAGATTATCACATCAGTGGACATTTTCTCCCCTGATAGCACAGGAATATTCAACAACTCAAAGTGTTATATGAGTGGATCTGGAGCATGAGGAATTACTTTCTCTTGTTAACTGGCCATTATATAGTGTGCCGTAATCAAAGCTAAAGTTATACTGTTTAACAAATTTAGCATGTATGATATTTTTTAAGATCAGACAGTGTATATACACATTTAGCCACAAAAATGTTTGAGGTCAGGCACTGATATAAGGTGGGGAGACAGAGGATGCAGTAAGCATTCCAGTTTATACCAAGAATTTGAGTTTATTCACTCAAATTCTTTCACCCCAATTTTGGTAAGCCATGGCTTCATAGACCTTGAGGTGTACACAATTGTCATGTTGAAACATATTTGGTCTTGGACCTTTAAGTGAATAGTCTGAATAGTAAATATTTAAAGGTGCACCATCCAAAAACATCGTCTAAAATTGTGTGCTCCTACTTTGTGGCAGCAGTTTAGTTAAGGCTCATATATGGATGTGATGGTCAGGTTTGCACAAACAATTGGCCATAGAGTGCATATTCTTAAAAAGCATAAGATTTTAAAGTCTTTGACTACTGTATATTCAGTAAGACTTCTATTCTTTTTAAATACAGTAGATGCTACTTGAAACCTTTATAAGATTGAAGCCAGGTGCTGCTAATCATGAGCCCTTGATTGATCATCAGCAGGTGTTTTATATAGGTGGTCACCTCTATAAAAACAGATGTTTTTCAGTAGTCTGGAGCATTCAGGTGTATGTTAAGAGGGAAAGCCTTAAGACATTGCCTTAGAGAATTGTTGCAGCACATAAATCTGGAAACCATTGTAAACAATTTGGAATTTTATGTTCTACAGTGAGAAAGATTATTCACAAGAGGAAAGCATTCAAAACAGTTGCCAAGAGAAATAAAAGAAACCAAGAGCTACATCTCAGAGACTACAGGCTTGACTGAGCATGTTACATGTTAAAGTCCATGACAGCACAATTAGAAGATGACTGAACAAGTATGGTTTGCTTAGAAACGTTGCCAGAAAAAAAGCATCTCTTGTCTAAAAAGAACACAGAAGCATGACTGAGGTTCAAACTTCTGAAATGAACAATGAAATATGGACAAATGAAACCAAAGTAGAGTTGTTTGGCCTTAATGCCTTGCGCCATATTTAGCAAAAACCAATTTCAGTAGAAACACTTCATACCCTCTGTCAAGCAAACATGAAGGGTTGATGATTTGTATACCAGAGGAGAGGCAAAGGTGAGGCACCTGTCCAGTAGCTAGAGCTTGGGCAAATTGTGTTATGCAGTCACAAAGGAAATGATTACTTCCAGGTATGGCTGCTAAACTTTTAAATCATGGGGGTACTTATTCTTGCCCACATGTTTCTTCCTTTCTTTTTGGTATAATTTTTTGTTATATAAGTAATGGCACAGTGAAAAAGTTTTATCTTGTTGTTCGTCTGAGGATGTATTTGCCTAATACTGAGACCTACTACAATCTGATGATTTTTTTATTTAGAAAACACTTACAGTATTAAAAGAGAGGGTACTGACTTGATAGTACATGTTTAAGTGTTCTCCTTTCATACCTTTCTCAAGCTCAAAAAATAATGCATACATATTTACAAAATTACATGAAGAAAAACTGATTAGGGATTTAGGGTTTCTGAGCTTCTAAAGCTGTGATTACAGTAGAAGCTTCCTAAGCATACAGTTTATTACACTCTGCTACCATCTACTGTTCCAAACTGGATAGGACATTAAGCCTGTCCTTCAGTAACATTATTGTATTATGACATGTATAATTCAGTCCTCTGCAGAACCAAACGTGTACAGCAATCTTCTTTGTTGCCATATTCACTTAAAGAACACACCTTTTAATGGTTGGTTGATGTTAAATTTAGGTTTTCATTAATCTGTTCTTAATCTTTTCCTGCTGCCATGCAAACGACATGCTACCTTAGGTCTCCACTGGAGGAGCCATTGAGATTTTTGAGACTGAGCAAGAGCAGCTCAAGTATGCAGCCTTTCCATTCCAATTTCAATCAATACATGCTCTCTCAGTGGTGTAATATCCTCACAAGGTTTTTCATACCACTGTTATGTTATTGACCCCAAACTCATCTGCTTAGAGATTAGCAGACATCATCATAGATGTCATCTGAAACTAAACCCGAACGAAAACTGAGCTGCTGTATATCCCTAGAGATGAATTTCCCGTTTAAGAATTTATGATTTTCCTTTACAATACTCAAATCATAGAAAGCATCCTGCTATAATTATTTCAAAACACTGTTGCTTCCTTACAAAGTCAAAAAAATCCAACCCTCAGCTACCTGAAGGCACCTATCACACCTTGCTCTAAAGCAAATTCCATTTGAGCCTCCAACATGTTCTAGCTGGATCTATCACCGCTCAAGGTACAATGTGTCATGGGGTTTTCTCTGTCCCAGAGCTCAGGAACCTACCTTCTCTGTCCCAGAGCTCAGGAACCTAATCACAACAACCGAATCACTCTACAAGTACTTCCTTACCAAGCATTTAAATGAGCACCAATTTTAAATGTTATTTTTAAATTTATGTTAGTTTATTCATTTTTCAGTACTGGCTCCTGTTTTATATTATTCTTTAACCCTGACCTGTTGACCTATTATGAGAATATGTTTCAGATGGAGAACCATTTAATATTTATGTTTTTGCATGTAGGTTTTTGTATAATAAATAATTTTTGCAGTTTTAATAATTTCCACCACACATATTTAAACTAATATATACAGTAGAAAAATGCCAGTCCATTAATAATAATAATAAAAAAAAGCTATTGATGTTTATGTCTGTTTTGAAAAAGACGTTTAATAGACCTGTACCCAACAACACAATGAACTGATGCACTACTGATGGAAATATCAAATGTTAATTGGACTGCAGTAGCCATTTATCTTTGCAAAAGCATAATTAACTTTAATTGAGAATACAAAGCTACAGAACCACAAACTTGCTTGTATTGGAATTCTTTAATTATTGCTGGTCTCTATGTTCTCTGCAGGTCTCTACAACTCTCTTTCCTTCATGCCAGGAACCACTTAAACTTAATTTCATTTTCACTTACTCCTGTGCACATGCCAGAGAGATTTGTGACTAGCTTTTTAGTGTGGAAAGAAGCCAGTCTTACTGGCGAAGCTGCATGTACTAACAATAGGTGCAAGAGAATTACTTTGTGTATTTATTATTATGACCCATTGAGGCCTTTTGCTGTTTTATGTGTATATCAGTATCATTGTGTCAATATCAGCACATTTGACGCAATACACTAAATATCCCTGTGTGTCCAGACAACATATTGCTAATTAATTATTTTATTCAATATTATAGAATTACCCTACCACTCTTACTTAAGAAAACACTTTAGGAGATGTTCTAAAGCACAGTCTCGCTGTATAAGCATTTCTACAGATCAAGACTTGTTTTCTCTCATTAAAATAGATAGCAGGTATAATTTCCATTAGGCTCTGGCATATTGATGCTTTTGCTGAAGGGGTTTATTTAAGTAGACTGCTTAGTGGTTCTGCTTTAAGAAGCAGAAAAGGTTGGTATGTCCCCATGGAGAGTGAGCCTGACACGTTGACACAACGAGGTTTTCACCATGCAGAAGTTAGGAAAGCTGCTGTTCAACTCTGCATAATTAATGGTTCTTTTTCTGGCCCCCTTCTTGCTCCTCCATTTCCCTCAAACCTGTGAAGCAGATGATGAAAAAAAACAGAGTGACAATACCGAATCAGCTGTGATGTTCTAATCAGGTTGAATGTTCAAGGGTTTAGTAATACAATATATCCTAGAGTATTGACCAGCACCTCATTCTATGTTTTTTTGCTTCAAGAGAAGAACTGAAAGGAGAGAGGATCTTATATATAATTTGAAGCATTTATAAAGCCAGAGAGCTGGCTCAGAATGGAGCAAAAATGCACTTCACAGACAGTGCTGTTCTGCCTGGTAGAGCTCTATATATAGAAATGATGGCAAAACCAGCACTGCTTCTCACTGGGGGTGGGAAGCATTGAGGGATAGAGTTAACAGCTTCCCAAGACATCCAAATAGTCTGAGAAAAAGCTGTCATATAAGCATAAATGAAATCATTTCCACAATATTTGAGGTACAGTATTATATTACTCATCTTTCATTTTAATAGAAAAACATCTACACATTAATACATCAGTAAAATCAAATAGTTATGTGACAGCAGCAAAAAGTGCAAAAATTCATGCAGGTATGATTTGTTCACATCAAACAGCAGAATGGGGAAAAGTTTTTGTCCATAACATAGCCGTTGTTGTCAGTCATTCTGGGTTTTTTTAGAAACAGAGTTTACACAGACTTGTGGGAGAACACTAAATAACTAATAAAATAAAAAATCTAGTAAGAGTCAGTTTTAGAGGCAGAAATATTTTGCTAAAGAGCAAGAGGAGAATGTTCAGACAGTTTTGGGCTTTTTGGGCAGTTTTGAGCTCTTTTCAACTGTTCCACTCTTTTCAACTGTAATGAGCAGAAAAGCATCTCAACATACATCTTACCTCGTGTACTATATATACTGTAAACACACTAGCTGGACAGTGTGTGTGTATGTGTGTATATACTGTACGCAGACTGTATATTTTGTTAGACGGCCTATTGCTTTGATTATGGCGATGCCATCATAAGCTTATACAATGTCACAATATTTATTTCAGTCCAGAGTCACACTAATCTCTCTCCAAGATCTTTTATTGATGATGGGAGAGTTGGATGTTCTCCAGAACATCCCAAAGATTCTCAATGAGATTAAGGTCAGGACTCTGTGGTGGCCACTCCATGTGTGAAAAGATGTCTCATGATCCCAGAACCATTCTTTTATAATTTGAGCCTGATGAATCCTGGCATTGACATCTTAGAATATGCCTGTGCCATCAGGGAAGAAAAAAAAATCCATCGATGGGAAAAACCTGGTCATTGGTATATTCAGGTCATCGGCTGACCTCATTTTTTGAACATATAATGGTGCTGAAATAAGACCTGACCAACAGAAGCAATCCCAGATTGTCACAATTGAGAGCCAGTTTAATCATGGTGCTTGATGTGTTTTGCAAATGCACATGATGATAATGTTCTTGCAAGAGCTATTATATATAGTTAAAAGTTTGGTCACACCTTCTCATTCAGTGGTTTTTCTTCATAATTTTTTTTTCAATATTGTGCATTAATAGTGAAGACATCCAAACTATGAAAAAACATGTATAGAATTATGTAGTAAACAAAGAAAGTTAAACAATCTAGAAAATATTTTGGATTGTACAAAGTATCTACAGTACAGTATATTAACTTTGATGACAGCTTGGCACACACATGGCACTCTCTCATTAGATACACAAAGTAGTCTCCTGGAATGTTTTTTAATTCACAGGTGTGCCTCGTCAAGAATTAATTTGTGACATTTCTTGCCTTTTTGATGTGATTTAGGCCATCAGTTGTCTTGTGCAGAGGAAGAGTGGGTACAGAGTCAACAAATGAGTGCTACTATAATTACTGTACAAGAACATAGTATGGCACAAAACATTCAGTTTAGTAAAGAGAAAAGAAAGTCCATCATTACTTTAATAAATGAAGGTCAGTCAATCTGAAAAATATCAAGATCTTTGAATGTATCTCCACCTGCAGTCACCCAAACCATCAAAACGTATGATGAAAATGTCTCTCATGAGGACTGCCACAGGAAAGGAAGACCAACAGCTACCTCTCCTGCGGAGTGTGTGTGTGTGTGAGTGTATGCGTGTGTGTGTGTGTGTGTGTGTGCGTGTGTGAGTGTATGCGTGTGTGTGCGTGTGTGTGTGTGTGCGTGTGTGTGCATGTGTGTAAGTGTGTGCAGTACACAGTAGCTTGAAATCACCAACAATAGGAGTCACATTTGTGTGCATGTGACCAATACATCAATAGCTGCACTTCAGTAGTGTGGAGATCCGGCATTGATAAATCACACTACACTACAGTGACCTTATTCCATCAATCTCATATTTGCAGAGGGAAGAGGGAGGGGGGGATAAATCGCTCACTGTGTTTTAATATTTCAAAGTGCCTCTTGCTTTTTGAGCGTAAGCTTTCAGATTCACATCCTGCCTTTTTTCATTGATTTGTCACTCTCACAGCCTGTATCATTGCCCAGTGTATGACCTCTATCACTCAAATTATTTGTGATAAGTACACACGCAAACAACCACACATACACACTATGCAAACACAATTAATCCTACTATTTTATTACATTATTATATAAATATTATGTGTTTTAATATTAATAACATCTTTATCCTTTGTCCTTTTTCAACATTTAAAATATTTATAATCAAAAGGGGTACCTATGACAAATTCAAGTCATGCATGTTGCTAACAGCACATAGAGTATGTTCAATTTGCCCACACATGTATTGTACATACAGCTTTAAGTCCCCTGGTTAATGTTTGCAATGGATTGTAGGGCAACTTCATGAATATGCAAATAAGGTTGTTTCTGTGATTGATTACCAGTGAAGTAATTTCCCCTGCTTTTTGTTTCTCTAAAGATCTATTGGCCTTTCACAGAGAGGGAGAGAGAGCAGTAACAATGTGCTTGTAGGAGAACATGCACAATGCTGCATATTTGGGCTACAGCCACATATGCAGCTTTAGAAACACACTCTTGTTTTTATTATTTTATAAGGTTGGGCTATGTTTTTTTGTTGTTGTTGTTTTTCCATTTCTTCTTAATATATGAAAAATTTTGTGTGAAGCAAGCAAGCTCCAGTAACAGCCCCAGTGCATCTTTTCTTATTCATTTTTTTTTATATATATATATAATGATTAGTGTTTTATTGTTGGTTTGGTATATTTGGCAAGTTTCAGTTTATGAAAAAAAAATGCTTTATATGTCATGTCTAATAATTAATGTTAAGAAGAATTAAACTCTGGACTAACCCTGGAAATTAGAGCTTAGTTGCGACTGTGAAAGTTGATATTTAATTATCTTAGGTGTGGGATTGGGGCTTGTTTCAATTTCAATTGCAGTATTAAACTGTCATTAATCAGACACTAATTATTAATGGTTAAGATGCAAATGGGGGCTCCTGCAGATGAGGCAAGGGAAACCAAAAAGCCCTGCTATGAACAGTTATAAATCAGAGTTACAGTAGTATTGTATAGAACAACTAGTAAAGTCAAAGTCAAAATGAACTTTATTGTCAATACGATCATGCAAACAGAATTTACACAGCGGATCGAAATTACGTTCTTCAGACTCCAGATGTGCACAAAAGGGTAAAAAGAGCAAATGCAAATAGCAGCATGGAGGTATATGATATATATTGTGCATATTTATGTTCGTGCTGTTTTTGTTATGTTAAATGTAAACATGTCCATGGTATCTTTTGAGGGAGTTGATGAGTCTGATAGCTTGAGGG
>JAQMYJ010000037.1:15778378-15808913 GCA_030014305.1 Clarias laeviceps
GACTATGGAGGTGGTGTTGGTGGTCCATGTCAGATCATCTGTGATGTGCACCCCCAGAAACTTGGTGCTTTTCACAGCCTCCACAACACTGCCATTTACAGTGAGAGAGGTATGCGGCTTGTGGTTCTTCCTGAAATCCACATTTATTTCTTTTATTTTGCTGACATTAAGTTGTACGTTGTTACTGTCGCACCAGTTGATGAGTTGATGTACCTCCTCTCTGTAGTCGACTCTGAGTCGTTGTCATCACTGATGAGGCCCACCACTGTTGTATCATCTGCGAACTTGATAATATAGTTCGAATTGTATCTGGCACAACAGTCATGTGTCATCAGTGTGAACAACAGAGGGCTCAGCACGCATCCCTGGGGGACCCCGGTGTTCATGATGGTGGTCTCTGAGGAGTTTTTGCCAACTTTTACTGTCTGTGGTCTTTCTGTGAGAAAGTCAAGTATCCAGTTACATAGTGGGGTGCTGATGCCTATTTCACTGAGTTTGTGTACTAGTTGTTGTGGAATGACTGTATTGAAAGCAGAGCTAAAGTCAATGAACAGCATCCGCACATAGCTGTTTTTATTTTCCAGGTGGGACAGGCATAGATTTAATGCTGTTGATATGGCATCATCAGTGGAGCGCTTAGAACGGTACGCAAACTGGTAGGGGTCGAATGTGGTTGGAAGACTGGATGTTATGTGGGCCTTGACTAACCTTTCAAAGCACATCATGATGGGCGTGAGTGCTATGGGCCGGTAGTCATTTACTGTTGTGGCTGGGGATTTCTTTGGTAGCTGTATGATCGTGGTAGCTTTGAAGCATGTTGGTATGGTGGCTTGGCTCAGAGAGGTGTTGAAAATATCATTGAGGACGTCTGTGAGAGAGTCAGCACAGTCTCTAAGGACACGCCCCGGTATATTGTCAGGACCTGCAGCTTTCCTGGGGCTTACCTTTAGTAGGATCCTCCTCACATCGACTGGGTTCAGCTGAAGTGTTTTGCTGTCTGGGGAGGGAGGGACTTTTTTTGGTGTGGTGGTATTTTCATCCTCAAACCGTATGTTGTCCTCACACAGTGGTGGTGTCGGTCTGTAGTCTGTGACTGACCGGATGCCTTGCCATAGGCATCTGGTGTCTTTTGTGTCTGTAAAATGTGCTTGTAGTTTTTGTCCATAGGCACGTTTGGCTGTTCTCACACCCCGGTTTAAGTTTGCTCTGGCGGATCTGAGGGCATCTTTGTCACCGGACTTGAAAGCATTGTTCCTTGCTCTCACAAGCTCACGTACCTCTCTAGTAAACCAGGGTTTTTCGTTTGCTCTTGTGGTGATGTTTTTTATAATAACTGTATGAGCTTAGCATACATTTTTCATCTTTGTTTTTGAAGCTAAAGCTGAAGTAAATTTCATTATTCTCAAACAAGAAATTTTTATTTTTACTTTAAATCTCAAATATAAATTATTAACAGAACATTTAAATAACCAAAAATATTTCATTATTTACTCATTAAAGCATTCTCACCTCTCTAGCCCTACTGAGGAAATGTGATTGCTCATTTGCTCATTGCAACCTGGTTATACTTGTAATTAGAAAATATGCATGTATGTCACTTTAAATCATAGTTTTGTGCTGTATAACAGAGGGCAAACTGCCACAACAGCAATCACAGCTTCCAGAAATGTCCACAGAGATAGTATGGCATAACAGAGGTGAAAAAAAAAGATATGAGCTCGACAAATAGTTTCTACAGTGCACAGCAGAATTTGCTTTTATTTCACCCATCTGATAACACCCTGTTTCTCTAAATAGAGCTTTAGGAAACCTTCCAGCCTGACTAAATAAGTGAAATGCCAATACAGTGTAGTATTGTGTGCATTCAACAAATTTGTCTATTCTTGTTTATTGCATTTTACTTAATACTTTCAGTTTAAGTATTAAACACAATTGGACTAAAGCGTGAAATACAAAGCTGTCCATAAGTAAAGGGGTTAAAGACCTCTAACCAGAAGTAGTGCATCAAGATGGATCAGGCAGGCAGGGATAGCAGAAGGGGTCTGGAGTAGCAAGAGAGAAAGAGAGAGAGAGAGAGAGAGAGAGAGAGAGAGAGAGAGTGAGTGAGAAATACAGATTATTAAGTATGCTTAATTAATGAACGTTATGTGCAGAGTGCAAGTAGGACTAGCCATGACAGCATGCTGATTAATTTCCTATAATCCATAGCAGAATAGTGGACACACCTCATCATGTTTTACTCCTTTTGCATTTATGGATGTAGTCCAATAAATATAAATAAATTATGTATATTTGTATTATGTACTAATGTGTACTTAGAACATACATTAACAGACTACTGGAGCCACTAACCTTTTATGGATGCATTTTCCCTCCATATCACTTTCTCTCAGGGTTATTTATACATCAACCTTTAAAATTTTACAAAAGATCTTAAAATTTGTGAAATATGTAACACAGACAGTACAATGCTACAATGGATAGAGTTGCTAAATCACAGCTCCAGAACCCCAATTCAATTCTGAGCTCTGTCTGAGCTGCACCACATGTTCTTCCTTTGTATGTAAGTGTTTCCTCCAGGATTCTCTGGTTTCCTCTTACTGTCCAAAACATGCAGGTAGGAGGTAGAGAGAGAGAGAGAGAGAGAGAGAGAGAGAGAGAGAGTGTGTGTGTGTGTGTATATGTGTGTGTGTGTTGGTGTGTGTGTGGGGGGGGGGGGGTGAATGTGTGTGTGTGTCTATGTGAATATTGCCCCACTGAGGATTCGCATCTCATCCAATGTGTATTCTTTCTCCTCGTGCCCAGTGTTACACTGATAGCGTCTGGAACAAGTGTGACCTTGATCAGGATATAGCAAGTATTTAGAATGAATAAATGAATAAATAAGAAACTCTTTTTGCGAATATATTCAAAATCCATCCTGGCTATGTTGTGCTCAGTTACTCAATCTTTACTTGGGTAAATGGGTAAAAAGTCTCTCATGTCTCAATAAAAAAAATTATTTTGTTTTTGTTTTTTAATGTTATCGCAATATTGAGAAAAAGAAGTAGGTTTGCTTCAGAAATTATTGAATAGACATATGAATGCTTAGCAGATGTGGACTAAACTTCAAGTGCTACCCTTTTACTGAACATCTGCTGCAGTATCTTGAGCTGTCACATGTTTATATTTATAGTCGTTAGTGCAATACCTTTTGGGATCCCTTTACGACCTAATGTGCTGATTTCAAGAATCACTTACAATGTTAGATTTCTCATAAAAATTCTTAATCATGTTCCTATCTTTTTTTTTTCAGAGAAAAATGAATATTATTTTTTTATTTAGCATCAAATAAAAAACGTATGTATACTTCATATTGGACACTTCTTAGCGCATTCTAAAACACTGTTTAGGGAGCAATTCATAGATATGGGATACAGATACAAAAGTACCCTCCTTTCCTGTCCGCCTAAACATGAGACCTACTGGTGATAATAATAACAGCAACAACAAAGCATGATGTAACATTCACAATTTTTTGTTTTTTTGTTTAAACTAGTAACCATCTGGCAAAAAAAAAAAAGGTTGTTTATCATTACTTTTTTAATAAAATCTGCACCATTGCAGTTATCCACAGTTTCATTGGATAAAAATACCAAAAGAAATTAAATGTATGATACATTTATGAGTGAGTTTCTTAACGATTTTAAATTTTACATATGAATGATTTTGCAATTGCTTTTGAGGGCAAAAATCCTGTGTATTGCCATTTATGTTTAGATCACTATTAATAACCTGGCATGGTACCGAGAGAGAGAGAGAGAGAGAGAGAGAGAGAGTGGGGGGGGGGAGGAAGAGCAAAAAAGCACACTGAGATGAAGGCTGCAGCTTGGTCTGTTTTTATAGATAGAAATTGTGTGATACCATTAGTTAGTCAAGTGGAGTGATTCTGTGTCCTAGGCCGGTGATGCTATGTGAGTCATCATTCCATAGAGCTAAATCATTTGGACAGTATTCTATTTTATCTAACTGCCACACATTCTAACCTCAAAATGACCTTTAGAAATGTCACTTTAGTATTGTCTTTTCTTGTGTGTTGTATGAAAACTATCTTCCCCTACAGGGAAAATGTGGAACTTCAGTCCTTGTGCTGCTTGAACAGGTGTAACAGCGCCATTTCGGTTTGTATTTGAAAGCATGACCTTGTTTACTGTTTTTCATCTGCCCTTAGAATAAACAATGCGTGACGTACTGTAAACATAATTGTATATTCGTTTAAAAAAAACTGTCGAGCTGTCGAATCTTTTTAATAGCAGATTAATTCCAGTTGCTTGCACCATCAGTTCGCCTTTCATGTCCAGGGATAATAATCGATGTTTTTTTTTTTTTTCCTGACAGGGTTCAGTTCAGTCTGTATGTCTCAGAGCACGCTGATTTAATAACCGTTTAAATACGCCTTTGCCCATTCAGGCCGCGTGTATTCTCACAGCTGCGAGCCTGGAGCGCGTACAGCACCACGGACAGCTGCTCGGCAGGAAGTGGCCGTCGGCGCCTGTTCGTTTCATTGAGAGAGAGAGATCTGCTGTGCTCGGCCCCGCCTGCGCGCCCCCGACACTGCTTCACTCTCCTAACACGCCGGTACCCCCCCCCCCCCCAACACACACACACACACACACACACACCCTCCCCTCCTACTCTTCTGTACGCCGTGATTGGCCAACCTGATCCACGGCAGGGCGCGTCAGCATCGTCGCTCTGTCCGTGCGGAGAGATTGCGGTGTCTGTCTCATCCGGCGTCCGCTGCCTCTTCGCTGGGACGTAAGACTCTCTCCATCGCTCCGCAGTTCAAGCCCCTGCTTCACTAACAAACCGAGCTCGGTTCCTCTGGCTTTACTTTTTTTAAGCAGGGTATCGTTTTTCGTTTCGAGTCGAGTCCCTGCTTTGAAGCAAAAATGTTGGATCCGTCATCCAGCGAGGAAGAATCGGACGGGATAGTAGAGGAGGAAAGCAAAGAGACGCTGGCGCCGCAGTCCGGAGGTTCTCGCGTGTCGCCGAGCAGAGGCAGCGAGAGCTCGGAGCGGCTGCAGCCCGGGGGCCGCGGGAGCAGCGCGCGCCCCAGCAGCCCGAGCCCGTCCGCCGCCAGCGAGCACGAGAAGGAGGATGCCGAGAAGCTGCAGCGGGAGGAAGAGGAGAGAAAGAAGCGCCTGCAGCTCTACGTCTTCGTCATGCGGTGCATCGCGTATCCGTTCAACGCCAAGCAGCCGACCGACATGGCGAGGAGGCAGCTGAAGGTAAGAGGATGAAAGCAGAGGTACAGCATCCTCTCTCATCTCATCTCATCTCATCTCACCTTCAGGGGCACATACTGGTCTTTTATTTATGCTGAGGACATGCTGGCACCGTTTATAATACAGGGCTAGTGTGTTATACTATATATATATATATATATATATATATATTTATATAAAACGGTGCTAAAGATATGAGGTCACACCACAGCATGCTGTTTTGTGGGACAAACGAGGGGGGAGGTGTGTGACCAACAGGGACTGCAGAAGCACAAAGATTCATATGCTGAGCTAAGAGTGACCCCAAAAAACAGGCCGTCCCACATCCATCAATGAAAGCGCAAGACGACTTAAGTGCCTGTTCTCCGAAAGGGCGACGGAGCGCCCGGTCCTGGGCTAAATAAAGCGCCGTCATGGCCTCAAGAGAGTCACGTGACCCACACGCTCTCGCGGCAGACTGATCATACACAAACCAATTCCCAAAATCGCTTAACAGTTTTAAATTGTATCCCAAAATAGGCTATTACACCTCGTACGCCAAAAGATGGCGTACTACTTAGACAAACCATTTGCAACATGCGGTTTGGGCCTCTGCACATTGGCTCATACATCTGTCATTATGACTTTTAGTTGTCAGATGTTAATATGAGAACGTGTGTATTTTTCCCCAGTGTAAAGTGCTTAATCTAAAATAATGAAACCTAGAATTCCCTTCTCGATCAATAAATTATCTATCTATTTATCTATCTATCTATCTATCTATCTATCTGTCTGTCTGTTTGTCTGTCTATCTAAACCATGATTTAAAGCTTGTGCAACTGACCCAAATAATACTCTCATTACTCTGCATGAGGTCTGTTGAATTTGGCCCTTTAGTTGCCACTATAATGCATCCCCCATCCTGACATGGAAACCCAAAGAATTTGGAAACAGTACAATTTGTAAGGTTGAAGTAATCCATTTTTGAGTAAGAATTAAAACCAGGCCCTGTACATCTTTGTCTATTTTCAAATCTAGAAACAACCAAACATTCTATTGAGTTACAGCCTATTTGCTCAACGTATTGCTCTGTGCTTGCAAACTGTTCTCTGCATTGCATTTAAAAAAAATAAATAATCCAGTTTTTCTTTCTTCCTTCCCTCCAGAGCCATCGGTATTAGTGTAAAGCTTCAGGCTATTGATCACAGTATGCTGCAGTGTTTCATACTGTTTCCACTCTTTGTATCTGATCCTGATCTTGCATGGGCGCACTACAGCACCCATTTAATTCCCCTCAGATATTGATTTAGGTTGATTATTTACAATTTACAACAAGGTCCTAACAGCTTGAGGTCATGAGTCATCCACTGTCACTGCCAGATAATTAAAACCAGTTGTTCCATCTTTATTTTAAGATACCTGTCCAAGCAACAATGGCTCAGTGTGGAGATATTTGCCTGCATATACAGTAAGTAAAAATTATAGTCTAGATGAAATAAGTTTGAAAAAGGACCTTTATGGACATTTAGTGTATCAAAGTTGTATTATGTCTCAAATACATAAAATGATAAAATCTGAAAAACTTTATAATTTTTTTTTTTACCAGTCCTTAGTAGTCTATAATGTGAACTTTGACCATTTAAATTTTATACCAGTAACAAGCCTCTGATTCTCCCATTGGGAGCTAGATGAGTTTAGTGAGTCATGGCTGGTGATATTTGGGTCATAGAAATTAATTTTAGTGTTAAGTCACTGCTTAGGTCCTTAAAGTGCAAAAAAAAAGCACTGCAATCAATTATTATCTGCATCATTCCCTTGAAGGAGTTATGTGCATTCATCAAGTGCAAAGGGTAAAGAACTGAGCGCTTGGGCAATGTATGTTCTACAGCCATGTATAAAAGCTAGTGGCCCTTCTTTTTTTATGTAAAAACATAATAAAAATCATCTGATTGTAATGGGTATTACTATTAGGGGAATATGATGAACAACAACATAAAACTTTTTTTTACCATGCCATTATTTATTTAACAAAAATAAAGCCATAAAGGAAAAAAAAACATGTATTCTTACTGCTTCTGCAGGATTTAGGAAGGTAAGTTGCAGCCAGGTGTTGCAAATCATCAGCCCCTGACTAACTGATCATCAGGTATGCAGACCTCTATAAGAGTCAAAACCAAGCAATGATCTTAGAGAAGCAATTGTTGCTGCAAATCAGTCTGGAAAAGGTTATTATACCATTTCCACACAATTTGGAGCTCCATGTCCTACAGTGAGAAAGATTATGCATCAGTGGAAAGCATTCAAGACATTTGCCAATCTTACCAGAAATGGACGTCCCAGAATGGCTGAAAAAGAAAAGAATTTTGCAAATTCCAAGAAGCCTTAATGAGCTGAAGCAATGTTGTAAAGAAGAATGGGCCAAAACAAAAAGACTTATAAAGTCATACAGGAAACGATTACATCAAGCCATTGCTGCTAAAAGTGGGTCTACAAACTTTGGAATCATAGGGGTACTTAGTATTGCCCACATGATTTTTTGTTGTTGGCTTCATTTTTGTTAAATAAACTAATGGGATGGTGAAAAAGATGTATGTTTTTAACCCAAAGAGGGGGCACTAACTTTTACACATGACTTTAGGCATCATACAGTTGGTTTTTAATGAAAATAAATATAGGTATTACTAGCTAGGATTATTCAGTTCATTCCTTTTTAAATTGACTTAGATTTTCAGTTTACCAATTAAGGAAAATTACACAGACATGAGGAATCACCTAAATATTTAAATGAAATGAATTTAAAATGTTATTAATCATTATCACAAACAGCATTTGAAAAATGACTTATTATAGAAAAATTATCATTATAACTCTATTCTGTTTTATAGTAAAAAATAAGCATATTAAGAAAATGGTGCAATAAATAATTCAAATATCATTAATCATGTAATTTCATTAAAGTTATTTCTATTTCATGGCTTGGATCATTTAGTATTGTCATAATAATGTAGTATGTGTGTCAAGTGAAGACGTAGTGTCTCACAAAGAGTTTTGATTTGTAGGATCTAGATGCTGCGATACACAAAACTGTATTCTTTTTTTTCTCTTTTATTATATAAAGAAAATGTATAAAACTACTGATATAAAATATTTTAAGACAGTTAAAGTTTTTTTTTTAAATCCTCTTTCTTTTCATAAAATAGTGATTAGCACAAGACAGGATTGTGGAAAGATTTAAGCCTGAATAAGAATTCTATAGGTAAATAAGTTCAACATACAACAATATGGATGGACATTGCTGCGTGAAATATGCATGCTTCTGAGGTTCTGCTGGTTGCTTTGTACCACAATAGACTCCAATAGAAAATTGCAGATATTTGCAGAAGGAGTGTGTTCTGTAATAGGCTATTACTGTTCACTGGTCTTTGTAGCATTGTCATTTCAGTTGATTTGCACTGCTCATTATAAATAGGAAATATGGTGATTCCTCTTATCATTATAAAAATAACTAAAAATAGCATTTTTCTTATTTTAAAAGTTTTCAACTCAGTGGAAATTCTACGCTCACACACTTCATAGTGGTGAAACCTTTTTAAACAAAATTAGTGTTTCATTAACAATTATATTACTGATAGGATATAATTTAATTTGCCATTTTTTTTCAAAAGAAGTAACAAGTCCTCTTTCCTTAGTCCTGTCTAGCAAAATCCTCGCTATATATCTACTGTACAGTAGGTAACTACTTGTAGTAAAAACATAATCAGCTGACTGAAGTAAAAGACAAATCGTAGGGCACACCGAGACAAAAATTCACAAAAGTCATACTAAAAGAAAAAATATGGAAATGAACAAAAAAAGCATCATATTGAGACCTCAAGTGGCGCAGTGGTAAAGTGCTCGCCCTATCATCTGGAGATTGCTAGTTCGATTCCCGAGTGATGCTGTAGCCTCCTGCAGCCAGGGGTCTAGAAAGAGCTGATTGGCCGAGCTCTCTCAGCGGGGTGGGGTGGAAGGCACTTAGCACTCTCACATCAATCACGGCTCTACGGCCTATCATTGGCGTCTGTTTAGCTCATGCATACAGAAGGAATGGATAGCGCAGTCCTGCGAATGTGTTACACCGCCCCCAACAATGCGTGAACAAGCAGCTCGAAAAGATGTGGTCGGCTGGCCTCACGATGTTTGGAGGAAATCCCGTGTGGTAGTGGCTTTAAAGTGTGAGTCCAGTAGTGATGAGTAGGAATTGAATACGACTAAATTAGGGATAAAATCAGTAAAAATAAAAAAAAACAAACGAAAAAAAAAATCTAATTTTTAAGGCATACTGCTAGCGTCCATAACTGCCTCAGTGCACAGATCTGCACTAAGATCGTCTACGGTTTTTGATTTTCATCACTGGGAATCTTATAATGAATGCTCAGATGACTATTTCAAACATGAAGATCTTTAGTGAATGTCTAACGAGTAACTCAATCAGGCTTTGCACTTCTAACTGGTAAATGGCTTGTGATGAAGCCTGACGGAACTGCCCTCCATTGCAGACAGACCCCAGGCCACATGATTACCTCTTTCTTCACAAGAGGCTGCAAATCAGGGCATTATTGTGTGATTGTGTGGTTAAGCTTGTGGGAATGTATTCAAGTGGCCAGTCTTGGAAATTCACCTGCTTTCGTCTCTGATTTTCCCTTCAGATCTTTTTACTGAGGTGTGTATGTATGTGTCTGAGGCAGAACAGACACCTTCAGCCCTTTGCTACATTTGAAAATGATGCATATCACCATTTAATCTTCTGGGAATACAGAAAAGACAGAAATGTCATTACAGAACAGCCAGGTTTTGTAGGAACTCAACAGGCAAAGAAACATCTGACTTAAGAAGAGAATAATGACAAGCTGCACTCTGCACTCATTCTGTCGAGCTAAGCAGAGTCTAAGATTAGGGCAGAGTTGACAGCACACTGTGCACACACTATATACTGACATTACAGTAGCTTAAGATAGGAGATGAGCCAGAAATTTGTATTAACTACTGTCTTCAATCATGTAGATACACAGATAAGGCTACTTTTGAACTACAAATAATATACTCCAAAGATGACATATAGTCTGCTCTAGACATGTCTGAGCAACAACAACAACTGAGACTTGTGATCTTAAACAAGAAGATTGTCATAAGAAAGGGAATTTTATTAGACAAAGAAGGCAGGTAGAGAAGATGCTAAATGATGTGGTGTTTATGAAAATTGCAGTGGTGGCAAATGCAGTAATAGACAGCAGTATAACGTGTGTGAGTATATACTGTACATCGATCAGCCATAATGTTATCACTACTGCCAAGTGAATTGAATAACATTGATTATTACTATATACCAGTAAATGGTGACAGGATAATGGGCACTCAAAGCCCATCTACACACACTCGTGGGGCCAAAGACTAGCCTGCCCAATCCGATCCCACAGAACAACCAATGAAGCATAAAACACTGAAAAATATAAATAATGGCCATAACAGCAATGTATCAGAGCACACAGTGCATCACATCCTGCCAAGTAAGGTGTTTAACAGGCAATGAGTTCAAGGTTGTTGATCTGGCCTCCAAATTCCCCAGATCCCAATCCAATCAAGCATCCATGGTATGCGCCAGACAAACAAATCTGATCCATGAAGACTCACAACCCACAGCACCCAACGAATCTGCTGCTAATGTCCTGGTGCCAGGCACCACAGCACCCCCCAGAGGTCTTGTGGAGCCATGCCCCAAGGGGGTATAACTGCCACAGCGGCACAAGGGGAACCTAACCTTGGTAGATTGAATATTAACAGTTTTGGCTGATCGGTAAGTACAGTACTGTGCCAAGGTCTTGATGACTCCCCCCCAACTTTTCTTCATATTTTGCTTCCAAAGAGCCAGACTTTCTTGCATTATTAATATAGCTTTGAAGAATATGTTCTCCAGATTTCCTAAAGGACCTTTTTGGCTCTCATTTTTGCCAAGTTTTGCCTTTCACATTCAGTCCAGTCCATGCACCTGATCAGTGTCACAGGAAAATGTATTTGGTTTGTTAAACCACACAGAGACCTTGAAGCATAAAAAAAGTATGAAGCATGAACAAGAGAGGAACAGGTGCAGATGATGAAGTTGATCTGGCCTGTGATTAGTAAACTGGTGCTATACTGGTGATATTGTTAGGTTGATTATTGGTAGGTGAGGTTGTTACAGTGGTGAGTGAGTGGTGGCTCAAAACTTTTGCACAGTACAGCAAATTACATATTATATACAGTGTGTACGGAAAGTATTCAGACCCCCTTACATTTTTCACTCTTTGTTATATTGCACAAATAATTTAAGTTCATGTTTTTCCCTCATTAATGTACACACAGCACCCCATATTGACAGAAAAACACAAAATTGTTGACATTTTTGCAGATTTCTTAAAAAAGGAAAACTGAAGTATCACATGGGCGTAAGTACAGTATTTAGACCCTTTGCTGTGACACTCATATATTTAACTCAGGTGCTGTCCATTTCTTCTGATCATCCTTGAGATGGTTCTACACCTTCATTTGAGTCCTGCTGTGTTTCTTTCCGTACCCACTGTATGTCTTATTTTCCAACCATTGTGATGTAGATTTACTGGTATGCTTCGGATCATTGTCCTGTTACATTACCGAATGAATCGATATACAGAGGAGTTCATGGTCGACTCAATAACTGCAAGGTGCCCAGGTCCTTTGGCTGCAAAAACAAGCCCAAATCAACATCCCTTCATATAGGTCTGCACACCTGCTGATGATCAATTAATCAAGGGCAGATGATTACCCTCTTACATCCTGTGAAAGCAGTCAGGGGGTACTTAGTATTACCTGCGTTGCCTGTGGGCTAGGTTGACACCTAAAATTCCTTTTACACATTTAAAAAGCGAAAAAAAACCTGTATGTAACAGCAGTTATATATATATGTCTTTGTTACTACCAGATGCCTGTGTATGAGCTGCTCTTATAAAATCAATAATATATTATAACTACCTTCACCTCTTTTAATTACATGAATCGTCATTCACTGTTGGTCGCCAGCTCCACCAGTTGCGGTTAGTCCCTCCAGGCACGGAAGGATATGGTAGAGCAAAATATCTGGTAAAATAAACAAACAAATAAAAATCTGTTGAGAGGACATGAAGTTAGTTGGTGTAAGAGAAGTGGATGCAGAGGATAGGGTTAGATGGAGGCAGAAGATTCGCAGTGGTGACCCCTGAAAGGGAACAGCCGAAAGACAAAGAAGAAGAAGAATACATGGTGTTTGTGGAACTTGATTAAAAGCACTATCACACCTAATGTCCTGCACATCCTCACATGCGATATTACTTAAATATGTATTTGAATTTTGTCATACAGTATAACGCATTTTTTCGGTTAAATAAATATTTTTTATTTTGATGTATGAGCCATTTGGTGGGTCCTGCTATCATGAGTGAATATGAAACGGCGGGTAAATATTGGTCCATTCACTAATTACTCCCAAAGTACTATTTAGGATAACGCTAATAAAATATGTAAAATATTTTCTCATAACTACAAAAAAGACTAATGGAAAACATTTGTTACATAAGAAAGAGGAGGTGGACTGTTGCATTCTCATCATTAAGCACAACAGCAGACCAGATGTTTTAAGATCAATACAAACACACACATTCAAGCGCAGTAGCAGCTCGCCTTATTCTAAAGACCATTGGCTCCTTCACTCCCATCCACACCCATTCATGTATCAGCACAGACACTACATTCCATCTCGCTTTCCCACATCTCATTATCCATTAAGCAACACCTCCCCCTCTCCCACTCACACCCAGCTGGCACAGGCTTGCATGACCTTTCCTTATCCTCAAGGTTGAATAGCATGCCGCTTTCTGCTCAAGGTCTCTCTTGCTAACAGTAGGAAAATGAAAGAGCATCAGACAATGGTCTCACACGTGTTTACGGTAAAGTTCTCCTCAGAGGCATGCAGCAGGAGGAAAAAAAGACACTGATTCCTAGACGACATGCTTTCCCTCTGTCTGCCGCCTTTTCGGTCACAGGAAGCCATTTTGCTCAGCGTGCCATGTCATATGGCTCAATTCCTTATTTTTAGCTGGAATTGGAGAGTTCCAGGCAAATGCTCACACTCCCCCACACACACATTAGCTCTCCCTTGCAGATACACATATTATCTTGTGTGCAGGCGTTTACATGCAAGCACATTAAAAATCTGTCTAAGAACTGGGTATAACTGGGAATGTATAGCACACACAGAGATATCCTCTTGTTTGATGATACAGAGCGCGCATAGATTTGATCATTTGATCATCTTTATCTCACACAGGCACACACGGTGTGTATCTTATGGATCGTCCATACAGTTTGTTAAATGATCAATGTGAATTTAGAAGCATGTAGAAATCTCTCGCTCCTAATTACGTAAATTCTCATTGGTATAAAATTCAATAATATTTGCACTAATACACATGCATTGACCAGGCACAGACATGTATCCTTTTATGACTTGGTGGTAAAGGCTGCCAGAACATGAAAATATTTCAAAAGATTTATCCCAGACGCATACACATTTTTGGAAATTCGATTTGTTCAACTGCATAATCTTTTATCTGTTAGACCACCCAAATGCTTCATTTTCACAAAATGGACAATAAAATGTTCTTTCATTTTTTTTTTTTTTACACAAGAAAATCTTTTGATATCCACCCAATTAACCTGCTTTGAAATCTAGAGACTTTCCCCCAGCTGTTTGCTTTAGGTCAGTGTGCAGGTCTATGCTTTTATCTGCTGTAATCCTATTAGCTATGATAACTTTTAAAAGATTGTAACTTATACCTATCTGCTGTGAAATGACCTGATAAAATCAGCCAGGAGACAGATGATATCCTATAGTATTTCACTGATGAGAGATTGACTGGACCATTAAACTGGACCATAGAGGTCAGCAGAGGTGAAGCAAGATCAAATGCCTTGAAATAGGCCATACTTATTGGACTCTGAAAGCTCACTGTAAATTTGGAAGACATTTCTCACACTAGAGTGTACATTCTCGTAGTGATTACAGATACCTGGTTTTAATGGAATGACTGTAGTGGAATGTAATGGAAAAATTGCATAATACAATGCAATAAGTGTGGTGTTTCATGACTAGCTAATTATATAATATGAACAGTTGTGATTGCTATTCATATATTATTATTGCACTAATTCACAGTGCACATTACTGTATAATGCTGAATGTGTCATTTATATTTTAGTATTTAAGAGGCTGTTTATTCTAAGTACATTTAGCATGCAAAATTTGATTTATAACAGATGCAAAACAATTTTGAAAATATGTAAAAAGGTAACATTTACAGGCATTCAGACAGCATAAAATGTTTACTGTCCCTCTTCCAAAACATACTCATTTTTGGAGGTATACCGTTTAGGAAATGCAGAGTGACTTACAGAAGTGCAATATTGTCTCTATTAAAATATCCAAAAGTATGCTAGCACAAATATGTCTAAGAATAAGAAAGAGAATAATATTCAATTGTTTGTTTTTTTTAATTATGAAGATGTGGGTGTACAGTCTGTTTAAAGACAGCCAAAAGAAATCCCTTGATTATGGTGGCCCAAAAAGGACAACGCAATGCAGATGGAAAGATGTGCTGCAAAATCATTAAACACTTTCATGAAAATGACAGCTCATAACAGGTAACAGGCAAAAAACAAGGGCATAGCCACTTCAAAAGCAAGCTCCTTGAATACATGGTTTGCCAAAATTAGTGTAAAAGAACTCAAGGGCTTTGACCTTCACCCCACTGAACACCTTTAGGACAACCTGGAATGCCAACTGCACCCCAGGTCTTCACCCCTGGCATCAATGCCTGACTTTACAAATGCTCTTGTGCCTGATTGAGCAAATCCACACAGCCAATCTTAGTGCTCCAAAATCTTATGGAAAGACTTGAGTGAGTGGAAGCTGTTATAGTAGCAAAGAGTTGACGAACTTTGAAAAAGAATGTTCAACAAGAACATATTGGCTTGATGACTAGCTGCCAGCATATGTTTAACCAGATTGTGTAGCTATCAATCATAGAAGTTTCATATATTTTGCAGTAACACACTGGCTAAAAGAAAATGCCAAGATGGTGCCGGTTGCTTGGAATTATAATTTTGATGGCTCCATTGTATTGTATTGTGTTTCCTGTCAGTGTTTTTTGAAAATTCTTTTGCTGGAGCGGCATTTTGTAAACAAATTCATAGCTGAATCAACATGTTGATTTATTCATTCATCTTCAGTAAGCACTTTTCCTGGTCCAGGTCAGTAGATCAGTAGGCCAGTAGATCCAGAGCCTACACCAGAAACATCAGACACAAGATTTACAGTACAGAGGCATGAGGCAAGAGGCATGGAAATGCACACTAGATTTGATGAAAGTTTAGTGTGACGTTTAATGTACACTAATTCGCACACATCAGAAATTTTGTGAATCAAGTATTCCTGTTGGCATGTTTCTGCAAGACGGGAGGTAACCAGGAAAACCCAGTGAAAAAATGCATCAAGAAGGAGCTAAACTGAGATCCACAGATTTTACATTGCCTTTATGCATTTGCAGCACCTTTTTAAAATGTTGCATGTGTTGCATTTTTCACCAAAGTGTTTTGTGCATCTTTAAGCTTGCAGTGCATTGGGGTTTGTCAAATCATTTCATGATGAAATGGACAAAATATAAAATGGTACAAATATTGATTGCATAATTGCTTTTTCTTTTCTTTTTTAAGAAAATTGAAGATGTGACATTTTTGAGAATACAGAAAGAACCAGAAAGAAGGTTCGTTTGCACAGAAAGTCAGGCACTCTGGTGTCTTGCTTTTGGCTCGGCGTATACTGAAACCGCTTCAGCAGTTGGTTCGCGATCTTTCAGAGCACTTTCATCATGAGGAGAAAGAAATGGTGGGAGGTGCAGGGAGGGAAGGTGCACAGGGAGCTGAGGAGTAACTGGAACGCAGTGTTTCTTTCTTGGTACAGTTCTCCCAGAGATCTCGCTAGCCTGCTGGGTTGTGTAGCGCAACGGGCATCTATTTGACATTTGTTCTATATTGATTAGCTTGTCGGATATGAATTAGATGCAGATGATGCTCTACTGAATGCTTTGTATGCACAGAAAGAGCAAGTCTGTTTGCTCTGGTCACTGTGTGTGGAACTGTGTATTTGGCTTGCTTGTGTGGCTGAAATATCCTTAAGTAAATACTGCAAAAACCTGCAGAACCTGCATACAGGAGGAGTTTCGTTGTATTATTTATTCAAGGACCTTTTTTTTTGTGTGTGTGGCTGAGTATGTTTCTTTTATGAGTTCCAAGTACTCTCTGCTTTTTGATTGCTGCTCCTTTTTTAAAAGGTTTCTGCCCTGAAACACGAATACTGAATGTTAATATATAAAAATCTGTCTAATGTGCTTGTTTATTCAGGTGCTAACTTATCAGTAGACTTGATTATGATCATTTCTGTGAGACATACAGTAATATCACAAGGGATAAGGGATAAACAGTTAGTTTTTCCTTTAAGGTCCTAAAAACAAAGTCACTTTTGCTCTCACTTGCTGTGATCAAGAAACAGACTCAAAGGTCCACAATGCAGTGCATTACAATGTACGTATAACTGCGGTACAGTAGGTGAAATGTATCAATTAATAAAAAAATTAATAAAATAAAAAATCAGTTGATAAATTCCTTATCTTCCTTTTCTTCAAAAAAAATCCTGTAACCCAAAACATTGTTTTAAAACACTTTAATGAACACCATACAAGCTGGTTATTCTTTGTCATAGAAAAACATGCATTTTCTCGCTATAAAACCACACTACTGGTGAAATTATTTTTAGAGTGAGCAGGAAAATTCTGGTGTCAAAATGTGGCCCTCTATCATATTACTTCACGGGATCCTTGATCACATATTCTCATAAACAAACTCACACTGGCCATATCTCAGGAACCGGACATGATACAGTAATATAACGTTAGAATAAAATGGAGCTTATTGAAGCAGGAGTCTGAAAATATGCATTAATATGCAACTTTAATCACCCATAATTTGACTTAATACCTGATTTAATGTGACATGTCACATATGACAGAGGAGAGTGACATAGATGGTAGTATTAGTGTAACAGCTGAGGCTGTATAATCTTATGTACTTGAGCAGAGCGTCAGAGATCAGGGGAATAAAGCACTAAAGCACTACTGCATTAAGGCAGAAAAGAAATAAGGGCTCAATTTAACTGATGCAAGTATCTGTGTGGGTCTGTGAGTTTACACACTCTCCCTGTGCTTGGTGGGTTTCCTCTGCGTACTTTGGCTACCTCACACAGACATGCTGATTAGGCTAATTGGCATTCCCAAATTGTGAATGTGTGTGTGTACCCCACAACAGGATAAAGCGGTATAGCCAATGAGCGAGTGAGTATGTGTGTGTGTGTGTGTGTGTGTGTCCTGAGATGGATTGGCACCCTGTCCAGGGTGTACCCTACCTTGTGCCCAAAGTCTCCTGGGATTGGCTCCAGGCCCCGGTGACCCTGTACAGGATTAGTGGTATAGAAGATGAATGAATGAGTGAATGGAAGTGTCAGAGGGTTGTTTAAAAGCATTGCATGTTTGTAATAAATGGCATTTTATTACAAAATAAATCCTAGATGCTGTTAAAGATTACATTAGAATTATAAAGATTAATATGCATAGTACTTAAGGTGTATCTTTTTTAGCGGTCCACATGGACATGATGTACCTGCTTTACAGTGGCACCTCACTGAGATAACTAAGCTCTATGTCACATCACATTTCAATGCGTAGGCATTTACAGACACTCCTATGGCTTGCTAGTTTTAAATGACAACTCCAAACCAGAAACCTGACACGCATATTATGTTCTTCTGGACGCCAGATCACAACACCACAAAAAAATGTACAACTAAATGTACAGCGACTCCTTAAACTCAGAATGCAAAGTAGAGCACAAAACAACAGAAAAACAGACAGAAATTGTGTGCCAGCACAAGGTTGGCTACCTCTTTGATGAAATGTGTGTGCGTCATGCTCATAATATCTCCCCCTCATTTCTTCTTCAGCTTCTTCAGCTCTAAATTCGGCAAGCACCTAAATTTTTCATTACCCATTGAGTACTTACATAATATCTAGCAAAGGTCCTTTTCCTTCCATTGTTTCTCTGTCTCTGTGTTGGTGAGCCAATATGGGAGTCTGATCTCAGACTGTTCCAAACCCTGTGTAATTTAGTTGCAGTTTTAATTGTTTTAGGTAAATGTGGATTTAATTAGAATGTATTACAACAACCATGAACATGCATGCTTAAAAATGTAACTCTCATATATCATAACTCTTCATTTTCTAAGCAGTAGTGAAAGCCTTATTCTTGCCCTCAATTCTTGCCTGAATTCCTTGCGATGGATTGGCACTCTGTCCAGTGTGTACCCCTCCTCGTGCCCTAAGTCTCCTGTGATAGGCTTCTGGCCCCCCGCGACCCTGAATGCAGGATAAAGCGGTGTAGACGATGCGTGAGTGATGAGTGACAGATGATTCTTCTTCCCAAATCACACACAAATTCTCTCAAGTGCTCTCGAATAAAGTTATTTTTCACAGTTTCCTTAAGGATAGTGTTTTGCATCAGTACCACAAATCAACAATTAAAACAATTAAATAAATTACCACGTATAAGAAAATAACATACATTTCACATGATATTTTGGGAATAATTTGTTATCCTGTGTGAAAATCATGGGAAGGGACACTGCACCCGTGACATCATGTGTACACATACAACATCACATACGAAAAATATAATTGATTCATTAAATAAATAAAAAAATCAATCATGTGAGAAAATCTCTTGTGGAAAAATAAACATGTAAGGAGTCCAAAAAACCACAGATGTAAAGCTCAAACTTTGCTGAGATTGTTCCTGTTCTACATTTAAGCATTTGGCAGACACCCTTAGCCAGAGCAATTTACATTTTTATCTCATTATATATTTGAGGGCCTTGAGGGTTAAGGGCCTTGCTCAAGGGACCAACAGGGACTTGGTGGTCGTGGGATTTGAACTTGGGACCTTCCAAACTATAGTCCAAGGCCTTAACCACCGAGCTACCCCTGACCCTTTCTAAAAGTGTTATTTCAGGAAAGAAATGTGTAATAGAAACATGTGTGAGAGGAAGATTTAGAAATCAAATATGTATACAAGAATACCCTCATAAAAGTGAAACTTTTTTTTCTGCCAGTAAGGCAGAGGGTGGAATGGTGGCTTAGTGGTTAGCACTATCGCCCTGCACCTTCAGGATCTGGGTTTGATACCTGCCTTTGGTCTGTGTATATAGTGCATTTCTTCTGGGTGCTCTGGTTTCCTTTCACAGTCCAAAGACATGCGGATTAGGCAAATTGGTATTTTCGTGTAGTGTGTGAGTGAGTGTGTGTGTGCCCTGCAATGGATTGGCACCCTGTCCAATGTGTACCCCGCCTCATGCCCTACGTCCCCTGGTATAGACCCCACAACCCTGTATACAGGATAATGCGGTATAGCCAATGAGCGAGTGACGATGAGTGAGTGATAACTGACTGAGGCTGCGTTCACATTACAAGCCACTTTGATCAAGAATGGTCTGATCAGAGTTGCATGTAATGCCAGTTTACATTCACAGGAACAAAAATGACTTTTATTTGTCCTTTAAAACGGCACACTAGTGCACTTTGATGCGCCTGGGTTAAAACACGTCATGAGTTCATGCAACCACTTATTCATTTCAAACAATGGATGTGATTTTTGCAAAAAATATGCTTGGGATTTTGCTCTGGAGGAAGCAAACAGTTAGTCGGCTGTATTTGAGGTCCAGAAGAAGGAAGAAAGCCAGATGACTCACTTAAGATGTTTTATCTGCTATTGCTAGCAATCCTATGAAATCCTTGCACTGCCGGTACTCACTGATGTCAGCGAGCACTCTAATGCTTGCACAGAGGCAAAAAGTCAAATGAATTCCGATCTGTCAGTTCTCATTTAAGTCATAGGACCACATATCGGACACATATCTGATATAGATATCTGATCTGCAAAACATCAAATTTGTGCATTCAGATAGCCCTAAAAATATCAGATCTATGTCATGTTAGCGTAAAAAAAATAAAAAATAAAAATAAATGAAGTTACTTCAGGGTGATAACATAAAAAAGCCTGAATGATCCTCACTTTTAATATGTGTGCTCCCAGGAACTGCTTGGTAACAGAATATAACCAAGATTTGACCCAACAACACAAAGAAGAAAATGAGGAGCTTTGCTCACATACTGTACACATTTAGATTGCAGCTGTTTACAGACTCAAATGAACCGGATTAAAGACAATAAGCTCCATCAAAAATATTTTAAAAATCCAGCAAGAATGAAAACAAACAAGTATAGCAATGAATGTGCTTTCTGGTGTTATTGCATATGTAAATGAAAGCCATTTTACAGGCTCTCTTTATATTCTCTTGGCATCGGTGGAGCAGTTGTGCAGCGAACATCAAATGTAAATCAACTTTAAAAACATGGTGATAATTCTAAGAATCCATCTCATTATTTGGCCACTAAGTCATAATTCAGGGAAATGGTCTTGTTATTGTGACTTAATAAATGGATTTGTTTTTCCTCCAAGTGGCAAAAACATGCTTCCATAGACTATTGGTTGAATAAGAGTAAAGGCAGATTGTGGGAAAAAAATGAAGATGAATATTAAGCAAAGGAGATTTGTTGGAATATGGGTAGGGAAAAAATAATCCTGGTCAGATGCTTCTTAAGGCAGACTGTGGACTGGCAAAATCTTGGCTTGTCTATTCTTGTTTCCTGTCCAAGCAATATACAAGAAATAAAAAGAAATAAGTATGTGTGAGTGAAAACTTATGCTAGGTTACATAAAGAAATATGGATGCCTGGTGTACGTTGGATCAAAATAGAATTTCCGACTTGACTAAAGGGGCCGCCTTCATAGTCAGACTTTTAGCAAAAAAATTGGTGATGGTAAGTCACACTTTCTCAGTGTACTTCACACTAACAGAGACTGGCCATCTGTACAAGTGTGCATGTGTGTATGTGTTCTCTGCCCTTGTGCTGTCATATCAAGGCTGATTTATGTGTTTGTCCTTTTTAGTCCTGTGTAGTGAATCTAGCTGTGCTAGAGCAATCCTTAATAAGGTTGCTTTGAAAAAAAGGATCGTAAGGTAAGATGTAGGCGGAGATGCAGCATGAGCCATGCCTCAATGCCAGACATAACGAATGAGTGAAACCAGTGACAGAAAATCATTAACTAAATAGGAACTCACATGCTTTTAACGCAGTTAAGAAAGCAACCTGTGTGACCTGTGCTTTTGTTCTGACTCACTGAATCCATGTAAACTTTTGCTTCCCAGAGACTAATACCGACAGATACTGTAGATACATGAGAATTTAAAATTAAAGCTATTTTTCATCAGATACTTTTTGGAGAGCATAACATGCACTAGATGTCCAAACATTATATAGCTATACAGTATGACCATCACACCCTTTTGTGCTTTTGAACAGATTTAGTCCCCCTTTGCTGTTATAACAACCTGCACACTTCTGTGAGAGATTTCCACTAGATTTTGGGGTGTGGCTGTAGGGATTTACCCAAGAGCATTAGTGAGGTCAGGCATTGATGTTAGAAGTCGTGGTGCCCAGTCAGTGTTTCAGTTTATCCCAAAACTGTTCAGTGAGGTTAAGGTCAGTGTCACTCGCATTTGTCCTCTCCAGCATTGGCAAACCACCATGTCTTCATGGAGCTTTCTTTTTGTACAGGGGTACTGTCATCCTGAACCATGCCTTAGGCCTCTTAGTTCCATTGAAGGAAAACTGTAATGTTACAGATGGCCTGTCCTGTTGGGTGCTTTCAAATTTGTGGCAACAGTTTGTGGAAGAACCACAAAAGTGTAAAATGGTCAGGTGTCCACAAATAATAAATATCTGTAGTTAAATATCTGAATGGGGCAAACGTTTTAAAGAAGACAGTACGTCTGCAGTACAGCCCATTGCAGTCGTTCTCGTGATAATTCAGCGAGTGGAATGCCTGATCCTTGAAAATTGACTTGTGGAACTTCATTCAACTTGTGGAAGACAATGCATCTGTCTGTGGAAACTGTACACACAATCATTCATGAACACCACTTCCAAATTATAGAAACTCGACTGGGAGTTATTGCCAAATTCTGACCTTGCTTCCAGCCATTTCCACATTTCCATTAAAGGAGTTCCTGGTAGGCCAATGTTGCAGACTTCAAGCAGGCATTTAGATCAAGGCTCAGGGGATTATAGAGAAATAAAGGTAGTTTTTATTCTCATAACTGTGGACTGTGTTTTGTTATTCTGCAAAACCCTTCACTTTAGCACCCTTTTTACATGTCACTCACTCATCGTCTACAGTATATCGCTTTATCCTGCATTCAGGGTCACGGGAGCCTGGAGCCTTCCCAGGAGACTTACAGTAGGGCACGAGGCGGGGTACACCCTGGACAGAGTGTCAGTTCCTCGCAGGGCGCACCCATACACACACTTACTTAAACACTACAGACAATTTGGGAATGCTAATTAGCCTAACCTGCATGTCTTTGGACAGTGGGAGGAAACTAGACTACCCAGAGGGAACCCACCAAGTGAGGAGGCAGGAATCAAACCTGGCCGGGAATCAAACCTGTGCAAGGTGACAGTGTTAACCACTAAGCCAGTGTGCCGCCTCCTATTACTTACATATGGTGTTAGTAAAATTATTAAAAGAACAAGGAATAATTGAAGATTTGAAGTCTCATCAAAGGTGCAAATAAGCATATATAAGAATACCCTAAGGAAAACTTGCATGTCTCTTCTATAGTTGTAAAACTAGGGAAGTGAACGTGAAATATAATAATTCTAAATCTGCGGGGTTTCATGAGTTTTCCCAGGCAGCAGTGAATGAGCACTGCTCAGATGCACAAACCCAGTTAGTAGACATTTGAAAAACCCGAATGACTGAAACCTTTTACTTTCATACAAAAGTCTGTATTTCTCTCATTCATATCTCCCAGAGCAAAAACATATCTAAGAGACCATTAATTACATTTACATTTTGCTTATATCCACTGTTCACATCACAGATACAGGTTCAGTAACTCTGCGAGGACTAATAATGCATGTGTGTCCATTTCTATGCCAGAGAGAGCGAGGACATTAGCAGAGAGATGAACACACAGATGGTGCTGTAATGCCTCACAGGCACACTCTACATGGTACTTTTCCACCTTCCTCCCACACCAGAATCTATCTCACATGCATGCAAACTCGCACACAATCACATCCTTTCCTGTTCTCCTACACACAAATACACACACCCCAGAATGTTTATTTCTCTAGAGAACACTAGACCACAACCAATTAAACATCGAGTCGCTTCAGGCACCATAATGGATGACTCCGATTCTCCTAATTCTGACACACAAAACAGTTTTCTTCTTATTACCACATTTTCTATTTTCCTTTATTTATATTTAATTCCAAATATTTTAAGCACATCACACAGCAGAACCTCTATTCTGAAAAGAGTACCACATTCCGGGTCATAATGTTTCATGACTATAATAATAATAATAATAATAATAATATTATTATTATTATTATTATTACTGTTGTTGTTTTACTTAATAATTGTTAATTTCTGTACTTAACATTTATAGATATGAAACTAGTAAATTTTTAATGAAAAATGTGGGAAAAAAGAAAGAAAACGCCAATATTTAAATATATTTATATGTACAGTATGTATATTATTATTTAGAAAGTTATGTGGAATATGAATTATTCTTGTTTTTCCTACACACCTGATCCAGCTCATGAGAGATCTTAATCAGTTCATCAGTTGTCTCACTGTGTGTTTATTACCTGATTTATTATGCACATTCTTATTGTTTCTCTTATTAATTTTCTCTTTTGTTTTTTCAGCAATTTATTTTTTATATTTATTTTTCCTTTTCGTAATAAGCACAGTTAATGAACTCCTGTTAATGAGCCAACCTTAAATGAGCTTCTGTTAATGAACCTGTTCACACTCTAAGACCAAATAGATGAGCTCAGCTGTGTCATTAGCAATTATCGGTTTTCTTCATTAGAATATCTTTCAGCTGTCAGGACTGTAAATATATGAATTCCGAGTGAATGTTTTTTGCAAACTTAAAGTAAAGTAAAGTTAAGATTGTGTGCAATGGAACGCCATAATTCCTTACAACAATCCAAATATAATATTATTAAACTTATTTCTAGTCAAATTTTACTAAATGTGTAAGCAATTATGTCTTGTTCTATTGGCAGAGAATTTTCCTTCTTTCAAGAAAAAAATTCCTAAAACCAGCAAAGAATAAGATTCTTTTTTGATAAAATTAGATTTTTAGCAAAAATCTGATTAGCATAATATATAATATTATACTTATAATCTTTTATTTGGTTTGTTTTAAGTCTTAATTTAAGAAAGTGTAGATTGTATTCAAAATATTTTCAGTTGCTTTTAAATAAGTTTTAATTTATTCATGCAGTGTTTTTTTTTTTTTAACTGGATTTTGGCTACTTGGCATGTTTTCCAGCATAACTATGATTCCAAAAGCTTGAAAGTGACAATTGCCTTGTGAACTAGTGAACTTGATGGGCAAATAAATAATGAGTCATTTAAATAAGTCCAGTAACCTTTCTGCTACAATTGGACCTGGGAAAAATCAATACTGTAATGTGATAGTTGTAGCATGCTGTGTAAAGTAAAGTGCTAGTAAGGTCTATTGTTTATTATGCTGTGCTGTGGCAGTTTAGCTGGCCAAATAAGTAGCACAGCTCGCAGTGTTTAAACAGATATATGAATGGTTTGTATTTGTTGCTATCTGTACTTGCCAACTTTATTTACTGGAAGTCCTGTCCCTTGGAGCACACTGTGCTGCTGTATATCTTAACAAGAGAGTTGGCTCTTACAGTAGTTACCTTTTTGGAGCCCTCATTAGTGTATTCTCTTTTAAGGGCAGTTACATATTACAGAAGAACTTTCCTGTAATCGAAATGGTTTCAGGCATACTGCAGCAGTCTGGCATTCATGATTTATATAAAACTTTTGTCAGTGACAGAACAGTTTAATTATAATTTTGTGGTGTCCTAGAGTAATATACTATGCAGCCTATTTGCACCCGGATGTAATTTTCTCTTTTTGGGGCAAGGATTAGATGTTGATGGTCCTGAACATTCACTAGATTATTTTAAACAGAAATGCTGTTTACATTGCTTTGCTGTCAAGCTGTCAACTACATAACACCAAGGTAGCTGCATTATTTTATGGCTGTCTCATTTGCTGCTGCTAATTGGCAAGGGTAAGGCGAAACATGTATACGCCACCATCAGCCAATTACACCACATAATATTAACACATTAACATTGATTATAAATGATATATCAGTAAACTGGTGACAGGATCATGGGCACCCATGGCTCACCCATGCTCGCGGGGACCAAAAGCTAGCCCATCTGGTCCAATCCCACATAAAAGGCAATGCAGCACAAATCAGTGGAAAAAGTCAATGCTAGTCATGATAGAAAGGCATCAAAACTTTGCTAGTACGCAAACAGCCTGCCACGCAAACAGGACCCAGTAGGTGAAAAATTTTGGCTAAGGCAAAAAAGGCCAAGACTGCCTTCAAATTCTCCGGACCCCAGTTCAATCAATCATCCATGGGATGTGCCGGACAAACAAGTCTGATCCACGGAGGCACCACCCCACAACACATAGCCCCCAAAGGATCTTCTGTCAACATCCTGGTTCCAGACACCACAGCACACCCCCAGACGTCTCGTTACATCATGCCCCAAGGGGCCAGATATACGTACCAACACAGCACAAGGGGAACATACACTGGGCATAATGATTTCCATTGTAATGTTATGGTTGATAGGTGTACATATAGTATAATATACAGTATATAATGTACAGGATAACTGTTATCTTCTGCCCTGTTGTTATAAATTCACAATGCCTTCATATTTGAGCCTTGTTTCAACTTACTACACACCTGATCCAGGCAAACAAACAGTATTGGAAATAGCTGGCTCAAATGTGTCAAGAGCTGAAATAGAAAACTCTGGACTGATTGGACACCATTGAGAACTGAGCTGAGAACCCATCTCTTATTTTTTCTTCCCTGGCACAGAAGAAATGGGGAAGAGATTCTTTAGTGCAGAGTTAAAGTATGTGGTTTTATAAGATGTGAAATGAATAAAACATACTGGTGGCAAACAAGACAGTGTATTTTGTTTTTTGACAAATGTGGCATGTATTATTGCTAAGAGGCTGGACCGATTAAGAGCGTTTGGACTTATAGCAGCTCTTGATTCATTACTGAATAAATCTTTTTTCTTCTTCTGGGTTCATCTTCTTCAAACTTATTGGTATGGGGCCAAATTGGACTTCTTAGATTTGGAACCATTATAACAAATCCCTAAAAAATAATCTATGGAAATATAAATGAAATCTACAGTAGCAGACAGAACCAATCAATGTGTAAAGACAAAGGAGAATTTATGGATTTTGTTATTTGTCCTAGACTCTACTTCTCACCGGTCCTCTTTCTCTCTCTCACTCTCTCATTGTGTGTTTGTATTATCATGGCTTAGCCACTGAGGCAGATTTGTTTTCTCTCCCTCCCTAGATCACCAAGCAGCAGCTTCAGACCACCAAGGATCGCTTTGAGTCTTTTCTCAAAGGAGACACTCAGATTGTGGCAGATGAGGCCTTCATCAATGCAGTTCAGAGCTACTTTGAGGTACAGACAGAATCCTCCATTTTGTTTGCCTTTAAGTTATTAGTATACTTCACTGTTTTTATATTTCTTACTCCATAGTGTGGTAGTAAAAATACACACTGTGATATTTAGTATGGCAATAAAATATGGTAGATGTTTGATATAAAATGACATTTTTGTTCCAGCCTACAGTAGATAGTCCTAGATAATGGTGCCGTGCAAGAGAATATATTGTACAGTATAATTAAAAAACAGCCTTTGACGTTTTATGATACTGTAAAATATTTCATAGTGTTATTATGTTAGAATTGCATTCCATTTTGTTATCATCAGCAAACACCTGGGTTATGACATGACTTAGTATAAGAAAATGAGCATTGAGGTAACGGCTCTAAACAGCCCTCATGGGATACAAATGACTTTTTTTTTAGCCTATATACATGCATGCACTGTCACGGACACAGTCATGGAATTTGTATGCTAATTTTTTTGCATATAAAGTATTGCTGTAGTTGTCACTGTGTCATAATGTCGTTCTCTGGTGTTGCTTTGGATTGGATTTCTGCAGTTGCTAATTAGCTTGTGCTAATAAACATGTCGAAGAATCACAGACTGCATAACTAAGACCATGATTTTGGGATTATGGTGCAGCTCTTGCTTAAATATGAAGATTGTGCAGCATTGTTTTGTGAGCATAGTTATTAGGTCCAAGCACAAGGCGCATGGAATCTTCTAGTTGTTGTTTTTTTTTCTTTTTCTTTTTAGCCTCAAAAACATTTAGCTCTACCTGTTTAGGTTTGTAGTCCTAAATCCTACCTTTAGTGAACTATACTAAGATTAATCTAAGATGGTGTGTCTGCACTAAAATCGTGACCAGCATCAGCCAATCAGATTTCATCAGGCATTTAACAAGGTCAACCATAATATAGTGTCTTGTATATAAGCGCTAGAACTGGCCACTAGGGGCTCTGTTTCTAAACAACATGCAGAGCCCTCATATTGCTGCTTTAGCTAGATAGATACAGTAGATCGATCGATCAATAGATAGATAGATAGATAGATAGATCCCAAAGGAAATTCCAGATAAGTGATAAATTTACAAATTTTACATGACAAATTTATACTGCTCAAAAAAATGAAGGGAATGCTTTGGTCTCATGTACAAGGGATGTTCAAGTCAAACTGGGACAAAGTGTTTCCTTAATTTCGTTGAGCAGTGTACAAGGACACCCACATAAATGCAGATAGGAATGCATTTAAAGAGAAAGGGTTTTCCAGTGTGTATACAGTGTGTACGAGAGGCGGTCATAAAATTTGTTATATATAAGCGTCTCAAAGATGGCGATGAGGTGATTACTGAGGTAGAACTTTTCCTCAACAGGCAAAAAGAAGGATTCATTAAAGAAACCTCATCCATCATTTGGAGAAAAACATTTGTTTTCATTACATTTATTTTTCTTAGCAATAATAATTTTATGACTGCCCCTTGTATCATTAAGGAAGTGGTTACATTAAAATACAATTTAAAACTTTTGGTCTCTTTGTAACACAGGAGGTGTAGGACCTATCAACACTCTGCTGGTTATGGACTCAGTGTATTCAGAGCTTAGACACACACACACCAATAACACACACTGCGATCATGACAGATCGGTCATCACTTCACAGCATCACTGCACATAAAGTGTGTGTGTGTGTGTGTGTGTGTGTGTGTCAGTGGTAGCACAGTATTAACATGCAAACCATTTGGCTTTTGTGACCAGAAGTCAGAAAGCAACTACAGAAATAATATAAATGGTTTGATAGATGTTGTTGATATTACTATGATTCTATCATATACAAGAAATCATAATCAAACATTCTATCCTGATCTGTATATGAAAACCTTTTTTAATTGATAGGATGGCATTTTCTAACCAGTACTATAGTCACGTTCATCTGGAATCAGTTAATTTCCAAAGTAGCTTAGATACTTTATGCACAGGTAGAAAGCGACATGTGGCAAATCAGCTTTTGGAATGGTACCAGACAGCAATTTAGAGCCCAATTCGTCTTCCTGAATACAGCAGTGGAGAGGGACTTTTAAAGTAAGGAAAAGCAGCTGCCAGATCTAGCAGACTTTCTCAATGTGGAAAAAACTGACATAAATCACATTTCACTCGCAAGCCCATATAACTCAATTTGAGACATGGGTAGGAGAAAGATGTGTGTGTGTGTGTGTGTGTGTTTGTGTGTTTGTGTGTTTTTGTGTGTGTGGTTCAGGGGGCGGGGGACGGAAAGTCTGGATGTTAGTCATCCCCTTTAAACCTCATTCAACTGCCACTGCAGCAAGAGCCGAGAACAAATCACACTTCTTTTCCTCTGCCTGTTTTCAGAACGGAAATAATTCAAGACTAAATAATTCAAAGAACAAGAGAGATGGAGAAAGGTGGAGAATTTGTAGCTTTTTGAATATAACATTTTTGTTCTCACAAGACTCATCATTACTTCCCATGGCTATAATGACCTTGCTATATTATTTCAATATATTACTATAGATGGAGGCAAATCCATCATATTGTAGGAGATTAAACCAAAGTCCAGAGACACAATTTTCACAAGCATATTGCAGCTGGATTCATTATTGATTAACATCATTATGGAGATTACACACTGACTCAAGTGCACGTCTCAGAGAAGCAACGCTCAAAGGTTTATTCAAGCGCAAGTTTTAATTTTCTTCCTATTCTCTCAGTATTTCAGGAGATTAACATGCAAATAATACAACCAGAGGGATCGAACATTGCATTAATATATCTGCAGATGTATATATATTTAAAAAAAATAATCATTTAGGAAGAATAGAACTGGAAGAATTATTTGGCACTAACTGGCAGCTTGCTTGAAAAAGCCACTGCGTGTATCAGCTGTTCAACACATTTTAATCCTCAAAAAGTCCTTGTTTGTTCCATACATTTTAAATGTGGTTAAAATATTATTAAAAGATTAGTTTTTTATTATTTTAAAAATTCAGAAATTGACAAATACCAAGTGATATAGCACTATAGCAGCCCATCTGACCTATTTAGCTCTATAGAGTAATTAGTACACCTAGTGGTCAAAATTGGGAAATGCATGAAGCATTCTCTTTATGGAGAAATCACGCTGTGAATATTTAGGCCATTTAATGACAGAGTTGCCAGGGTTGGGATTTTTGTTTCCAAAGGTGATAAAATTTTATATTTTATGGCCATCAAGATGCTGTTTTATAGCAAATCATCAGAATTAAATCTAATAAATGTTCACCAGTGTTGGGTGTAGAGTACTTGGGTTATTTTTTTGATGGAAAGAGTAATCTAACGCGTTAGGTCCGGCATTTAAGTACTCAGTTATTTAGTTACTTTTTCAAAAATGTAATCCGTTATTCAGACAATTTATGTAATCCGTGAGC
>JAQMYJ010000037.1:15810229-15843718 GCA_030014305.1 Clarias laeviceps
AACTGATTACTTTTTAATGACAGTAATTTTGTAATGTAATTAGTTACTTTAAAAAGTAACGTCCCCCAACACTGATGTTCACAAACAAAGGCAAAGTGTAAGTGCAGACAGGGTATTTGTGATGTACAGAACCATTCCTGTACTCTTGTAAGGCATCCCAGTCTGTTGTTAGATACATTTACTGAGACTGTGTGAGGTAAAGGGGATTTGTGGAGTGGATAATGTCTACACCCATGTTTCTCACATAAAGAAGGAAAATGTGTCCTTTTCCAGCACCTGACATTTTTACAACTAGTTTAAGGGCTTTTGTGTGATTCTTGAGATGTGTTTGGGCTGTAAATTTTGCTGAAACTGTCGACCCTGTTTTTTGTTATTAGCTCACAGTTGAACAAATATATGTCTAAATCCACTCAAAACACGCTAGATGATTGTATGTTGTAAAATCTCAACGGCTTATTGTGTAGTTCTTACACAGAAGTACAGTTTTAGCACAAGTGTGTTAATTTTGTTTCAATTGATGATTAATGTTGTCCTGCACGACCATAATGCAATGTCAGGAGCCAGTAATGGTGCTAGAATTAGTATTAAATTATTATTGCTAATATTATTATAATGTCATAATATTACTATTTCTAACATTACTATAATATGATTACTAATGTTGTTAGTATTGATAAAATTGTTGAAGTGGTAAATAATCCAGGGTATGTAATTAGGGCTGTTTCTACACAGACACCCGGAGTCTCTCATACTGTACTATACAGGATTTTTCAGTCATGGGCAGGTCCTTGTGATGGTATGTGGCTTTGGGCATCCAAAGGTTACTTCAGCTCTTCATACCTCTTTGATGAGTCTAGGCATTTGGAAGCACTGTTGCGCTGTTCATGACCTGTTCACAAACAGACTGTGATGCCTTTCAAGAATAATTACTTCAAAGAACAAAAACTGCTGTGTAGCAGCACTTTTGCAATTTTACCTGGACAACAATCTATCAGAATCACATAAGCATATGACACTGCATATATTTTAGTTTCCAGGGTGTCACTATACAAAGCAATTTCATACTATTTTATTTTAATATAAGTTACATTTACATATTTTGTGAGGTATCTCATTAACATACTTTAAATTAAAATTTTCTCTGGACATGTGACTCGTAGGTGTTTCTGAAGAGCGATCGTGTGGCTAAGATGGTCCAGACCGGCGGTTTTTCCGCTGTGGACTGCCGTGAAGTGTTCAAGCGCCACATTGAGAAGCGTGTCCGCAGCCTGCCTGAAATTGACGGCTTGAGTAAAGAGACGGTCCTAAGTTCCTGGATGGCTAAGTTTGACACCATCTACCGTGGGGATGAGGACCCACGCAAGGCTCAGCAGCGCATGACCGCTAGTGCCGCATCCGAGCTCATCCTCAGCAAAGACCAGCTCTATGAGATGTTTCAGCTGATCCTTGGCATTAAGAAATTTGAGCACCAACTGCTGTATCAGGCCTGTCAGGTGAGTGTCATGTTTAGAGCTACAGTAATGGGGCGGGGAAATGTTAGTTTAGTTATACTGAACATTATGCAAACATGCCTTAGGGGATTTAGCCTTTTCTCATTTGAAATTTTTTCTTTTTGTATTTTAAGCAAAACATAAAGAAAACAATCAATATATATTGTACATATATAGAAAACATGCTGGGCAAGTCCAGGGGTGGCCAAATCTAAAGTAATAACCAGGCGAACAGGTCGGCCAATGTACCTTCCCAGTACCATGTTTTATACAGTACTGTGCAATATTATTGAGCCACCCCTCATTTCTTCATACCTGTAGTTTGCTTTCACAGAGCCAGACTTTCTTGTATTTTTAATGCAGTCTTGAGGAATAGTTCTCCAGCCTTCCTGAAGGACTTTTTTGGCTCAGGGTTTTGGATTTCATTTTCAGTCCAATCCTTGTACCTGACCAGTTTCAGAAGAATGTTTTTGTTTGGTAAGCCACATAGTCCCTTACGCAGAGAAAATATATTTCTCTATATATTAACAGTCAATATATTAAATGATTCCGTGTTCTGATCTACTGGTAAATTGAAAAGATTTTATAATGTTAATATTTCTTGTTGCTACGTTAACTGATACTAATTAATAATTAACACAAACAAAGATATTCATATTCAAAAATCTATTCAAAATATACAGAATAATATATATTGTATTAATATATTACAATATATTGAAAAATACATAAGGAATTGCTGCTTTTCATATATTAAGAATTATATTAAAATATATTCAAATGTTCAGTATATCTTAATGTATATAATTTTATATTCAAGAATATACTTCATAATATATTGAATTTGGTTGAATATATCTATATCTTTGTATATATATTTTTTACAATATGTTTATATGTTAATGTAGTTTGAATAAAATGTACTTTATAGGCATTAATCAGAGCACACTGACAAAGTAAAAGTGTGCATATAATTCTTAAACATGCGTAAAGTTTCAATAATGCTTCAATAGAACAATTATAAGTATAAATATAATGTTTTTTGTCTTCATTGCAATATATATCTCCATACATGGTCCATTCATATATTGCAATATATTGATTTTGACAGTTGACAGTTTCCTATATGGAAATGTATTATTTAATATATTGCATTATATGTTACTATTTGTTGCCATATTTTTTTTCTGTAAAGAGTGAACCATGAATCATTAAAGTATAAAAAAAATCATCTAACCTAAGGCATGAACCAGTAAGAAACAGGTGCAAGTGATGAGAGATGCTGAGTGGTTGGAACAGACAGGAGGGGAAATGAGGTTGCTGCTGAGGCTATTACATAAACCCCCTGTTATTTTTTGTTATTGTATTTTGAGGCACTTTGCAAAGTATGAAACATTGTTCCCATTACTTTAAGTTAATCTACAGTACATAATCAAATTGCACTTAATATGAGGAAATGATGCACAGTCCTGTAGGTATTCGCAGTAATTACACAATTTCTTTCAAGGGTTTGACAAGGATACAGATTGTAGAAAACTACTTGATTAGTACTTTTAGATTACCTGTGAGAGGAAAGATGAGGTAAAAACTTACTGTTATCTGTACAGACCCTAGTTCTTGAGTCAGGTGCAGAAAGTGGAGAAATTTGTTTAGTGTGTGCCTCAGCATCAAGATGTTGAGAAAAAAAGGTCTCCTTTGGGATGTTATGTTTAAGCATATCAAATGAAAGTTTTTTTTTTTTTTGTAAAAGTCAGTCGAAAACAGAATTATTTGTTTTTTGGTTGATGTACTGTATGCGTTAAGTATAAAAAAGGTAGAAAAACACTGCGTACTAACATATCACCAGCCTTCTGAACCAGCTTGTCCGTGAATAAAAAAAAAACTAATAGCCCGAATACATAATGTTCTTGTTGTGCAGGCTATTTATCCACCTCTGTATTTATGCATGTTGAATATATAGTGATGTACAACAGTAACGAAACATAATTTTAATGCCATCGAGTTCATAATTCATGCTTATACCATGTTTCGCAGCATTTAAAATGAGATCCGTCAAAAACAAACCGTTAATTTATTCAACTGTGACATTGATTAGAAACCTTGTCAAATGGTGATGAAACAGGAAGCCAAGACAAATTTACATTTCATTAACTGTGACATGTATTTGAGCAGACTTTTCTTGAAATATCAGTTCAATCAATGCTCAGCCTTCCAAAAATGTATTGTCAGCTAAAAGTTCAGGTGATTTTTTATTTATTGATTTTTTTTTTTTACAGTTCCCCAAACGGGTCCACACTGAACGTGTTTTCATTCCATAGATCCCTGAAGCATAAAACAATCCAGGCGTCTATTTTTGTCTCCATCGGGCAGACATCAGGGATGAGTCAGTGGCTTAGTTGTCATCATCACTCTGCCAGTTAGTGACAGCAAAAGCATTTCACATCATAAAACTGTAATGACTACAGTATAGAGAAAAATCCTTAGTGTTCTATTAAGGCTAAGTACGTTCATATGAATAAAGATGCAAACAACAGAACATGGTAATGGATAATTCAAGAAGTCAGACTTGGTTTGAGAACAATTTCTTTCTGAAACCCAGTTTGACGTCTTGTGCTCTAAGACATATCTACAATATACTGTATGTACATGACCCCAATGTTAAACTAAACCTTTGTTTGTCCCATCCGTCATCCATTGGCCTCACCCAAACATTAATTAAAACACATGAAATATGTCTGTAAACCTTATACATCACACTGTCCTCTACTCATCAAACTGAGCTTGTTTACTTTTTGTGAGTGGAAAACAGCTCACCCAGTCTCATTCCCCCCCCCCCCCCTCGCTCCTATGTTGGTCTCAAGGCCATGCGTAGGAGGATTTTTCTCTCTGCCAGCCAATAGAAGACTCATACACCACCTGGAGTGTATTTAATGAAAGCACAATCACATGTAATTGGCAGAAATTGTCTGGCACTCTGTGCACACAGCCAGAGCAACTGCACTGATGCCTACCCCATCGCACGCTAACACATAAACACATTCACATCACATCACAAATAAAACAAAAGGCCCATTATCTTACATTAACAAACTCTTCATCCAACAGGAATTTTAGCTTGTGACTGCTAGAGAGAGAGAGAGAGAGAGAGAGAGAGAGAGATGCTGGAGCCAATGTTATTGTTGACTCTGCATATTTTGGTATTGAATATTGCAAGATAAACCGTTGGTGAGGCACCGCATCGGAGATAGGGTAGTGTAACGATGATGACGTACATATGCAGCTAATGAGACCACCCAGATGCAAACTGCATTTACTCATCTTACTGATGTATGGCATTTATTACTTTTCATCTGCAGGCAGTAGAGCGGAATAAATGTTTGACATTGTTTAGAAGCTAGAACAGTTAATTCACATTCTGGAGTTTGTTTGTTAGAGCTTTTCAAATAATAATATGTCAAGGAATTAATTTATCCATGTACGAGGGGCATTCAAGTCAAACCAGGACTTTCGATTCGAGAATAATACAACACAGGTGTAAGAGTAAAAATTAACTTTATTTGTCTATATAATCCCTTGCTACACTAATGCACTTACCCCAGCATTTCACTAGCCATTAAGTTTTCTCAGTATACTGGAGCCAGGCTTCGCATCTAAAAGTCTGGCCTCCCAAGAACTCCTTTAATGGCCCAAAAATGTGAAAATTGTGAGGATAGGACTGTACAGGGAATGTGCCAATAACTTCCAGCCAAATTCCTGTAATGTGCAAGTGGTGTTTGTGAATGACAGTTCACAGATCTCTTTTACATTTTGGCGACAAGTTATGCATGGATTTTTAAGGATCAGACGCTCCACTCGCTGAATGTTCATGAAACGACTGCAGTGGGCTCTGAGCCACCTCAGCTGCGATCATTCACAGACATACTCACTCACTCACTTACTCACTCACTCACTCACTCATCTTCTATACCACTTCATCCTGTATTCAGGGTCGCAGGGGCCTAGACCCTCGGGGTACACCCTGGACACTGTTCACAGACATACGGGCTTCTTTATTATGTTAACACTATTCAAATGTTTTACTGCGGCTAAGAGTCTCATCTCCACACTCCAAATTTCCCCTAGGTTTTAATCTGTGTGTATACTGTATGCATTGTGCCCTGAAATGGACCGGGATCCCATCCAGAGTGTATTCTCACCTCATGCCCAGTGTATTCTCACCTCATGCCCAGTGTATTCTCACCTCATGCCCAGTGTTCATGAGACTTTGGCGTCAGCGCAACCCTGGCCAGGATGAAGTGACATTAATAAATAAATGAATAAAACAGGTATGTAGTTGTGGGAGATAGGAGTGTAAGTCTGGACCCACCAGAATAATCATTTATTTATACCTATATAAACCTGTCACCCTGTTTTATCCTGTCCCTGGCATTTTTACTTCACTCTTGGGAGATTTTTGCTTTTTCTCGATAAGCAGAGCCATTGTTAGAGCCATTCTTCTAGTTTTGAAGTCACACCCTGGAGCAAGCCTGCGTCAAACCCTTTTATTTCTTCTGACGTCGCTATCAGCAATGTAATTTCTATAAACACGGTTGTTTTCTTCCCCCTTTATCATCCATCACTATTCCTGAGTGGTTCACTACTGCTTGTTCATTTGTCCAAAACTGGTAGTCCCACTGGATTTTGGCTTTAATGTTTCCACCACTCCCACTTCCCACCCCTGTGGTTTAAGACATGAATTTCAAGGCAATGTCCTTGTATGTGATTCCTGTTGATCCTGTTTATATCGTACAACCTGCTGGATTACCTTAAAGACTTGATATAACACAACCCTGTTTGAATTGATGTGCTATAATATGCAGTTATATATTATACTGTATACACAGAGGCATGGTGCAAATGGGTATGGCACCGGTTGCAAAAAAATGAGAAAGCAATGATGTCTTCAAAAATAATGAAAAAATTTTTTTTTATATGCTGTACAGTTTTATATACAGTAGAATCTGCTAGGAAGGTTTATTTAGGCATGGATGTTCTAAACATCTACAAAACTTGCCAGTTTCTCTGCAGACCATTTATGTTTTTACTTAAACCCGGGGTATATACAAAGCTTTAAGTTTTTTTATTATTATTATTTTAATATATGAACAGGAATGCATGCTACTTTATTTAACAGTGTAAATCTTCTTACATCTTCTACCCCTTCAACATCTTTTCTACTGATCTTTTCTACAAACATCTAATATAAGATATCCCCTCACCAGCCATTTTAGTAGGAACACCCTTATACATAATCTTAATACAATTACTGTACATAATTAGCCTATCATTTTGCAGCAATACAGTGCATACAATCATGCAAAGACTGGTCAAGAGCCTTAGTTAATAATCATGGAACATTTTGATGGTGGTGGTAAAATGTATGTCCATCTGGCAGTAATAAACATACCATACACAAAGTCACTGAGATCACATTTTCTCCCGTCATTCTGATGTTTAATGAAGCGTTATCTGTATATGCTTCTGACATAATAGTCTGATATACTGTACAATGATCAGCCATAACATTAACACCATATATCATTAACATTGATCATCATTTATATACCAGTCAACATAGATAGATAGAATCCTGGGCATCTGTGTATGTGGGGACCAAAAGCTATCCAGTCTGATGGTACAGAATGCGAGTGTAGCCGAAAAAACTTCATGCTGACTGTGATAGAAAGGTATCAGAGCAGTCAGTGCTTGCTGTGTTGATCTGGCCTGCAAATTCCCCAGATCTCAGTCTGATCAAGCATCCATGGGTTGTGCTGAACAAACTTGTCTGATCCCTGGAGGCTCCATCTGATGCTAACATCCTGGTGCCAGATACCACAGCACAACTTCAGATGTCTTGTGGAGTCATGCCTCAAGGAGTCAGAACTGCTTGGTGGTACAGGGGGAAACCGAGCAATATTGAGCTTAATGTTTAAAAGTTTAATGGCTGATTGGTGTAAGTGGGTAGATATGTGCATGTGTGCTGTCACACCATGGTTCCTAATTAAATGTGCAGAGAGTGTATGTACTTTAAGTTTAACTTAAGACTTTTGCACACTGCTACAAAGTATATATCTCTTCCTTCTCCAAATGTTGTTGATATAACTGTTAAAACTATATACTTGATGCCATATGAGGCGGTGTATACTATGTAAACCTTTGTCGATTTTTCTCGTTTTGACTAAACCTTGACTGAAAAAATCCAAGCACAGCAGATGCATTTAACTGTACACCTACCTACATATAGCTTTTAAAATAGAAAGTACAAACCATCTTTAAACACCATATGTGTTATAATACTCTAAGCGTACGCACTGCTTTTGTTGGAATGCCCTGACCCTCAAAGATACTATTATATCTTGGTGGAATAGTGTGTAAATGGTGGATTCACACTCATCTCCCTGCCGTCATGAATATTTCCCCTCAAGATCCGCTTTGCAACTCACTTCTCTCTGCAGCACTCTTGTGCTGATTGAATTAGTTAACGACCATCAACGGAGCATGAGAGCAATGAACACGTCAGTCTCTTACTATACGTGAAGAGGCATTAGGAAAATGTGTGCCAGCACTGAATCCAGGATGCACAAGTCTTAATCTGTCTCTCTTCCACTCAGTCCTTCATCACGGGTCAATAAATCAGTCAGGTTGCTGGGTCGCCTCCCACATTATAAAAAAAAAAAAAACTTTCTTTAGAGGGAACTGCTGAGCTGCTTAAGGAGGTGTTTACACATTTATGTCGCGTGGATTAATAACTTTTGATGGTCCGAGTATGTGTGGGATCCTTCTGATTTCCCAGAAGGAGGATCAACGTGATGGACATGCTGTAAGAAATGTCTGCGAGTGTGTTTGTGCAAGTGAGAAATGCTGGCAAGAATCGATGCAGACTTGATAGAAGATAGAAAAAAGAGAGTGACTTTCTGCAGCTGGTGGCTGAAGCTAATTACGTGCTCCACTAACCAACAGCTCTGAGAGGACCACAGGGTTACGACACGCACACATGCTCGCACGCACTCACGCATACACACACATACACACTGTTAGGGTTCTTCTCTATAGAGTAGCACATCTGTAAACCTCTCAGTGATTCACTGTAGTTTTGGTATTATTGTAGCTACTATACACTTAATTATTAATGTGGAAACCATTAGTGACTTGGAGAGCTGTCTATCCCTGTCCTCACTCCTTTGTCTATCCTTCTCTTTGTCCTTATCCCTTTTACCTCCTTGCACTGGTTACTGTCTGTCTCACCCTCAAACATGAACGTGAGTAATTAAATGTAGCCGATTGCTTATAACCTTAGTTCTACAGTTATTGGTTAAACAATAGAAACTACATTTAAATACAAAAGTTTTCACTTAACTTAAAACAGATTAAACAACTTTCCATCTTTAAATCGTCTACACCTTTTGGGGGCTGGGAGGCTCATGGTACAAGGTGGGGTATCTTGGACGGGGTGGCAACCCATGCCGAGGCACAAGCACACATACAGTACTCATACTGTACACCCAATCATACACTATCGGCCATTTTGAAATACCAATCAGCCTACACTGCATGTCTTTTGACTATGGGGAAACTTGGATGAAACAAAACAAGCAGCGGGAGAACATAAAAACTCCGCACACACTGACCGAAGGGAAGACTCAAACCCCCAAGCCTGAGGTATGAGATGACATACATAAAGCCACTGTGCTTCCAAATTTCCATAATAATTTCTAAAATACATCCAAAGTAAGCAGGGAATCAGTTTTTCAATTCAAGTCTGGTATTAGCTTTCATTGTTGCGGGAATATCACAGATTCTGGGTTTCTTTTTCACACCAGGAGGAAACAAGTCCACCTTACAGCATCTGTCTAACAGCATCTGTCCAACTTTTTTGTTCTGCTAGGTTGTGCATAAAGCAGTTAGGCTATTTTCGTTTCCTGGCATGTTCAAGTGAGAAGCTGTGTTTTTAATCTCGTCACGACTGGGACACACTATGGTTTTCTCTACAACCCGCACTGGTGACAGTACTTCACAAAAACATCTCATTACCTGTCCACATTTGTCTCAGATTCTGGAAATGAGTCGAAAATAACTTACTCCTCCCAGTCTTTTGGATATCATGTATCCGGTTTGCATTTTTAAGCTACAGTAGAAATCATTGTTGGGATGGTGTTAGCAAAGTAGCAGACCCTGAGGGGCTATAATGTGGCTCATACTGTACTGTGTTTTCAAATTGACACTATATAAGGTAAAGGTTTCACCAGATGTAAACACCTGTGACAGCTTTTCTCTCGTCTTCTCATACACCCAGACATATTTTTGCTGGTGAATCAGGTCATACAAAAAAAAAGGACTTTCTCCTAGCGAGAGTCATAGAGATTGAGAAAGACAACGGGTTTTGCGATCTGTTGTTTTTTTCCTCACGTTCACAACCGCTGTCAGCAAATATAAATCTGTGCATCCATTATTAATGCATAGGAGCCTTTCTGCTCTCCATCACCATGTGAATGAAACTGGGCTAACAGCTGCCAGAAGCTCCCTCTGGTGACACTACCATCTCACGCCTACTAAAGTAATGAGCCATACAGTCAAACTCAGCACTGAGATTCTACTGTACTGATGCCCACTGTAACCTACAGTAGGTTCCCTTAGGGCTGTCAGATATTCCCTGAGTTTATAAAGCTTTCCACGATTGCAAGCTACAACATCAGACTTGACGCTTCAGGCATGCTGTGAGTACTTTTAAGTAAGTTGTGTAGTACAAGCTTTTCATAATTTATAATGCAGAAACTAAAAAGGCAGGGATAACAATATAATGAATTCTGCCTTTTGTGTTAGCTCATATAGATATATGGTCCTGTGTAAAAGTCTTGGGCTACCCCTCATTTCTTTATATTTTGTTTCCAAAGACCCAGGATTTTTTTATGTCGTCTTGAAGGAATGTTATTTGTTTGTTAAGCCACGAATAAAGTGACCTATAAATCATTTAAGCATAAAAAAATCTAACTTAAGGCATGAACTAGTGAGAAGCAGTGAGATGATATCAGATGATCAGGCTGGTGATTAGTATCCTGGTGATGCTGAATGGTTGGAATAGACGAGAGGGGAAATGAGGTTGCTGCTGATTTTGTTACATAAACAACCAATTTTTTACATTGTATTTTTATGCATTTTGCAGCCTGTCACAGTAAAACATATGTTTCAATTTCTTTCCATTAATGCACATAATTAAATGTATTTTAATGTAATATGAAGAAAAGGGTCGGGCAAGACTTTAGCCCTGTACTGTCTATGTACATCTATACCATAGCCCAGTCTTCTCCTTTGTGGATTATCGTCATAGAAACAGCAGCTATGTCTCTGAACTGAGCAAGGCAAGTGACAGATCCTTCAGGTACACTACAGGAGCAGAACTTCAGCTCGCCATACTGCTGCACTGCAGGCCACCTGCCAGAACCATGAGCACGTCGAAATATCATGCCAGTCATGCAGCAAACAAAGTGGAGTCATGCTGTGAGCAGAGAGAAAGTGGAACATTTCATCTGTAGCTTAATTAAGTCACTGCGTAGTATGAAATTAGTTGTGACTTCCATCTTAGGAAATGGCATTGCAGAAATATTTTTACATGCCAATATGTGTTTTGCGTCCTTATCTGATTCTATCTTTTTTTTTTTTTTTTAATGTGACATGTCTGATGTCCTCTGTAGTAAAGCATGTTTATGATCCTGATAATGGTGTTGCTGTTTTATTATTTAAAACATTCCCACTCCATCTGCAGGTCCTGGTTAATGCACACCATTTGGTCTAAAAAAGGTAGAAGCATTCAAGGTTACAGGCAGTGTTTGTTACACACTGTCTCTTTACTCATGTTACAAAAGTACAGAAATAGATTTCGCATCAAGTCAAAGATTTCGTAAGGGTTCGCCACAAGCGCTGTTCTTGTTTAGAGTTCAGCCACCCACTTACTGTCAGCACTGTCCTTTCCTTCAGTGGAGTATTAGCCACACACACACACACACACACACACACACACAGAGCCTCACAGGGTTTCCCGTTGATGCCGTGCCATGTTTAATTAGAGCAGAGCCCCAGGGGAGCGGGCTACAGAGGGCGGGCTCTGGGGACACGACTGTGTTTTGCCGCCGGTGATGGGGTATCCCACTCCACAGTGACAGTTGCCACAGCATGGGTTGCTGCGTCGCTGTAGCCCCTAGATCCTGCGTGGGTGAGAACAAGACAGTGACATGCACAGGAAGTGACGGCTGACTGGGCAGGACAAATGTGCACGATAATTCAGTTAGAAAAATAGGTGCATGATGATACACACTCATACAAACATGCTGTATTTTATTTGCTTGCAAATCTACACACACAGACCTAAAGAGTTATTATCACTATCACTTATCAGTATCATTATTTTAAACACTATTCTGCGAGCCAGTGAATTACCAATTTGAACTTTGCATTTAGGTAGAAAAAAAAAAGCAAGATTTATCAACTTCAGGAAAGTTAATAGGTTTTAAGATCCAGACCATGGGGTGCTGGAAGCACAGATGGTGTTAAATTATATTGTTGAATGTTTCATTACACTAAATGATTAAGGTTCAATAATAAAATGGAACTTATATGACTCCAGCAGCGCTTTTTTTTTTTTTTTTTTTTTTTTTTTTTTATCATTTCAGCCTCAGATCTGCTCCGGTCTTTTTACTTGCTTGTGTGCAGAAATTGTGCTGAAATAATATGCTGATGCTGAATTTCCCAAATCTTATATCACATCTGATTGCTTAAAGACCGTCTGCAGTGAATGTCATAATTGCAGCATAATTGTGATTCTGTTTGAGGTGGCTAGAAGAATATCATTTCATTAAAATTCTCTTTATTTTAGAGCAGAGCTATAAGATTATGTTTTGACTTTGAGAACTGTTGTAGTTTATAAAAACCTGACCAGTAGTTTTGGAGTGTTTTTTGAAAGACTGGAAAAGAACAGGCAGGGGGAACCTATGAGAATGTGCTCTCGATGTATCTTTATCAGACCTGCTGCCATCTTTTAATTCATAACACTCCAGTTTAATCAGCTGACCTAATTGGAAATTAAACTCTGTAACTGGCCTTTGACCCTCTCATCTTTTCCTGAAAACAGCAGACCTGCTGCTGTCTCGTTAAAAAATGAAGCGTGACCTTTGACAACCCCAATTGTGTTATAAACGGATGTGAAAACTTATTAGAATTAGAACAGATTGATTCACGCTGAGGGAACGAGAATTATTCAATGCGTGTGTCTGTGTGTGTGTGTGTGTGTTTGTGATTTATAGTTGGATAATCTGGATGAGCAGGCCGCTCAGATCAGGAGGGAGTTGGATGGGCGTCTGCAGATGGCTGATCAGATTGCCAGGGTGAGTTTCATTACTGGATCAGTCCATAATCACACACCTTAGGTACACATTTATCAGCCTGCACTCTAAATATGAAAAATTACTAATGCTTACACTTTAATTTACAAAATGGGAAGTACTAAGGTAGTTCATTTTTATTGTGTAGCACATTATCTGATGATAGCTTATCACTATACAAAAAATACCTGGAAAATTTAATACTGACATCATTTCTATTTCTCACTACATGTTTATGTTGGACACCATCTGCTTAATCTGTGTTGCGACTGTGTTCCACTAGATACAGAAACACCATGCACTGTTAATCTGAACATCTAAATGAAATGTGCATTTTTTTTTCAAAATTATAAGCATTTTACACATTTTTTTATTCTTGCGAGGCTTACCCAGCTTTGTATACAGAGTATCCAGAGATACTTAAACTGATACGTTTTTGCTGCATCTTCTTTTTTTAATACTAAAGGCAGGCAAGTTTCCCAAGTTTGTGTCAAAAGAGATGGAGGCCATGTACATTGAGGAGCTGAAGTCATCTGTAAACCAGCTCATGGCTAACCTTGAGAGCATGCCCGTGTCCAAAGGAGGAGAGTTCAAGCTTCAGAAACTGAAAAGAGGTCACAACACATCCATCATCGACATGGGCCAGGAGGATGAGAACCAGCTCTCCAAGTCAGATGTGGTGCTCTCCTTCACACTAGAGGTACAGAGTGTGGAGTTCACCTGCTTAACCCAATACTTAACTGCTTCACTTCACTGCTTAACTTCTCAAAGAACATAGTGCAGTATGAGTTTTCTTGTTTATTTAAAATTATCTCTTTGTTCAAAAGACACATGTTAAGTACAGTTACGTGAGTCATCATTTGCTTAGTAAGATAAAGGTCTCCAGGACTTAATAAAAAAAAATCATGTTGCTATTATTTTGACACATAATATGATTGCAGTTTAAACTGTAAACTATTAAATGTGGCATTTTGCATTTAAACATATTAACCTAAAATAACTGGACAAAGGATCTTATTAAGAGAATATAGACAGTTAAACCTTGGATTGTGAGCATAATTCGTTCCAGACTTGTGCTTGTATATCGAATCACTCGTATATATCAAACCAAATTTCCTTTTAAGAAATGATGGTTCTTAGATGATTTGTTTGACAACCCAAAAATATTTGTTTAAAAATAATTAATACAAAATATGAAGTAAAAATAAAACAAATTAACCTTCACTTTACCCTCGAAAAGAATCGTAGTTGTAGTGATTGAGACCAGAGAAAGCAGAGGAGGAGCGAGGGGGGGCTACTGTATAGGATGACTTTCACACACACACATACAGACACACACACATATGCGCACAGATAAACACTCAAACTCACACACACACTAACGGAATCACTTCTCTGTTGGCAAACTTCTATAACAAGGAACATCTCTATGACACTTGCTTTTGCCTCCTTTTGAGGATTTCACGGAAATGTGACGCTGCATTGTCGTTAAATAGATTCATCTCCCGCACTGCTACAACCTTTTTAGCCTCTTCCTTCCCGGGAATTTTTAGGAATTGTCATAAAACTTAATAAATAAAAATAAAATATCGAATAAAATTCTATATGAATCTCCTTTCCCAATTATGTAATTGCAATGGTCCATATTGCGATTTTGATCTTTATGTGATTAATTGTGCAGCACTAGTAAGATAAAAATTTTAGATTGTTGTTTTGAGCAGTCTACAGTATGTTTTTTTATGTCTACTCTTGCTCATATTCATTATTGAACTTAGTTATGTGTTTCCGTTGTTGATCGGAAGTAGTGGGCTACTTTTCAAACCGACCCTAGATACCATAAGCGTTATATTACATACTGTGAAGACACAACTGTAAGATTAAAGAATACTAAACTGTATCTGCCCTTGAATTCGCACCATTCACCTGGATATATGGATTCTTAAAATTTTTTAAAGTGCATAAGCAGACTATAAATTACTATATAGAATACATGTATAGTATATGCTTTATATGATGAATAAATGTACAACACATGCCTTTATACCTTCTTATATAAACAACATTGCTCTAAAATTGCAAAAGGAGCACGTTTGAGGGTACCACCTCAGCAACAAATATTGGCACAGTTAATGTGTTTTTTTCCTTTAGTTATTTATGGTATTTGGGTGTATTTGGATTATTTTGGACATATTTTTTTTGCATGATTACTGTACAATAACACATATTATTAAATCACCCTAACAACTTCTTTATAAATAGCAAGTTTTAAATGCATGAATGAAACTCCATGAGACATGGCTCTTGATTAGATGTAAAGGTTACAAACATTTACAATATTTGACAAATTCATGCCTCTTCTTGGTAAAAAAAGGATTAGAAAATAAAATCTTTGACCCTGACAGAAACACTTTACAGCTACAAGACAAAGCACAGGTTTTTATTACCATTCTGAAGACATATTCTTTCTATAGTAATAACTTAATAACTTGCATAGTTGTTGTTCCCAGGTGGTTATTTAACAAAGAATGTATATAATTATTGATATAAAAGGGTATTTAACATTTATGGGAGAAGGGACTTTGTAATGGTGTGGGAGTTTACTGACAGGGAAGTGTTCAGAACAGAGGAGTTTCCCTGTTTCTAAGTAACATGACAAGCTGGGGCTTTTTAAGTTGTAAAAACCCCAAGAGGAAAATAAAAGACTGGTGAGGGAATGACTGTTATATTTAGATTATATGTTTATAGCTGCTATAAAATAAGTGATAAGTTATCTTGTGGCAGTTTCACATTTTAAAACTAAAACAGTTAAACAGCTGGCATTGATTAATAAATAAAAAATAGTCAAAATCATTGTCAGATTGTCATGGTATGAAAGAAATAATATTGTGGGACTTACTGTTATTGGTTTTGTATATGTAACTCTACTAGCGCCTGTGTTTTATTCCTTACTTAAAGAACCATGCTCTATTTTTTTTTTTTAGAACTTACTGAACGTTTAATTTATATTTTATTTCAAATGAAAAAAACTCAAACCCTACCTCCTCCTCATTATATGTGCTTGCTGCATACAGTATAATCAATTACTGTATAATCTTACCTAGGTGTTTTTTTTATTGTAGGTTAAATTTAGAAGAATATTACATTTCTTGTGGATCTGCTGTAAATGGTGCTGTTTCTAAAAAATACAAAAAAAAAACACTTGCAACAATGATGATCTTAGATTATTATTTATGCATCAATGGTAATTCAGTAATTTATTCTAAAATAAATCTGGCATGCTGTGAACAACAAACTTTAACATATAAAGAGTCATGTTACAGCCCAGTGGATGGCATATGAGCAGTACTACTCAGTACTACTGTATTTACCACGTAAAGTGCTCTTGGTGCAGAGCCTAATAGCATTGTCACTCTCTGTCACTGTCAGTGACCATTTTATAGGAATATTTCATTACTCACAGCCCACAATGCGACTCTTCTGCCAAGCAGAAATGTGCTTTTAATGTCACTGGGAAAGATCATCTAAATGTGCTTTTAATGTTGTTCCTATTACACGCCATGTCTTTCAGATACAGGAGGGAAAGAGATTTAGTGATTTGCACCAAAACCTGATTTATAAGTAGACTGCAAATCAATATTTGCTGTGATGGGTGCTTCTGATGAGATTGTCTTTCCATACTATTCGCTGTGCTATTTTTAAATATCCAGTCTTTGCTTCATTTACATAAAATGTCCTCTGCCAGCTTTTAAGGTTGGACTCTCCTCATTAGGAATTCATGAAGAGCATAGTTGTGATAGAGAATCTGAGACAGTTATAGATTTAGCAACACTGGCAGCTACAGTGTTACTTTGACACCTTTATAAGGCTTCGATTTTCACAAGATTTCCACACTTGAGTGTAGAATTACAGGCGCGCTATAAGCAGACAGGAGACAGGACCGCAGTATATTAAAAAGAGTAATACTATTTTTTGATGAATGATCTCGGAGAATATTGAATACCCAAAAGCTTTCTCCTCCCCACGTTTGTGCTAAAATTAAATAATTTTCTGCCGGATTGTCCTCCTGGCTGTTTATTATAATACAGCAGGGCTGCAGTCATGATAGTACTTGGCAAAGCAGTGATTTATGGATCTAAACAGGGTTGAGACATGAGATGTCTGTTTTGTGTCAGTGCTCTGATTTTGTGGGTTCTGAGGGTGGAGGGAAAATTGATTTTGTCAAACTGATTTTCAGCAGTGAAACGAACAGCGCTTACTCAAGGAAATGCTGAAACAGCATGTGGCTTTGATAAAAAGGGCACTGGATTGAAAATCGTCACATGTTTCATGTTCAGATTCCGGAGTGAAAAGGAACAAACTTAAATACCACAATATAATTCTTATAAAAACTCCTGTAATCTGTTTGTTTTCTTAAAGGGAAAGTACACGATGGAATACATTAACCTTCTGAAATCTGGACTCTACACTTATGTACAGTACATTTTATCCTCATACAGTAGTTTCTGCCTAATAACTTATTCAATGCCTCCAGGCAGAAAGAATTTTGGCAACAAAAAAAAAGGAAAAAAATAGCAAATAGAATTGTACAAGGATATATAGACAGTGGAGTTGGGAAAAAATTCATGTCCTCATAATTGAATCTAAGTGGGCGGCACGGTGGTGTAGTGCTTAGCACTGTGGCCTTGCACCTCCAGGGTCCAGGTTCGATTCCCAGCCAGGTTCGATTCCCGTCTCTGTGTGCATGGAGTTTGCATGTTCTCCCCGTGCTTGGTGGGTTTCCTCCGGGTACTCCGGTTTCCTCCCACAGTCCAAACATATGCAGATTAGACTAATTGACATTCCCAATTTGCCCGTAGTGTGTGAATGACTGTGTGAGTGAGTGTATGTGTGTGCCCTGCGATGGATTGGCTCCCTGTCCATGGTGTACCTTGCCTCGTGCCCTATGTAGGTTCCAGGCCCCCCGTGACCCTGAATACAGGATAAAGCAGTATAGACGACAATGAGTGAGTGAATCTAAGTGTAGCAGAATGCTGGCTTATAGGTTATGGAGTTTGCAATTTTTCTTTGTATCTTTCTTGTTCTGGGTGCTTTGGTTTCCTTCCACAGTCCAAAGACATGCAGATTGGTGTAATTGGTGTTCCCAAATTGCCTGTAGTGTGTGAATGAGTGTGTGCATGTGTGTGTGCCCTGTGATGGATTGGCACCCCATCCCGGGTGTCCCCCGCCTCGTGCCCTAAGTCTCCTGGGATAGGCTCCAGGCCCTCATGACCCTGTGAGTTAGTGAATGAGTGAGTGAGTAAATCTATGTATTGTTGATGATGTCAAATAAAAAAACAAGATCATTGATCTTAAACATGAGTGATAACGTTATGATTTTGTTTTAAGCACCTACATAGAAAAGACCAAGAGCTTGTTTTCACATTCACAGTTTTCAGCAATCCTAATGAGAAATGAAGTGGAGAAGCAGACAGCAAAAGTTGGATTTAGAGTTTCACAATGCAGTGCAGCTAAATGTTGACATCATAGCAGAAAACGTCTCGGTTTGTTAGCATTGTACAAGATGATGAGTGCAACGACAGTGATGGAAGTGTTAGCAATAAAGCTTGTAACCTGATCTGTTTGAGCAGAGTGCACAGATGCGGGGATAAGTGAGCTGGATAGACTAAAGGAGTAAGGCATTGCTTGTCTCCTTCGGGAGAGATGACGTAATGTCAAACTGGCACTGCTATTGTACGAAACCAAACCGTTAACCAAAGTGACCACACATTGAATTTAAAGGTATGAAAGGTTCAGGGTGGATGTTTTATTTAATTTCAGTTTCTGCATTATTTTACGTGATTTCATGGGTTGTTTTGTGCCTACAAAAGTTTTTTGCACCCTGTGGTTTTTTTTTGTACAAAGTTGGTTATAGAGTTCTTGTACTTTATTAGTGATTCAGTACAAAAACATTTTTAGCCTTTATCAGAAAACACAGTATTCCTCCACAAAATGAAATGTTAGAGAAATTTGTAATTTTAAAATGCATGTGGTTAAGACTTAAGGAAGGACACATATTTAACTCACTCACTCACTCTTCGCTTTATCCTGTATTCAGGGTCGCGGGGACCTGGAGCGTATCCCAGGAGGCTTAGGGCACAAGGCAGGGTACACCCTGGAGAGGGTGCCAATCCATCGCAGGGCAGGACACATATTTATTGAATTTAAAATCTATATATTTATTTTAAACACATCTGCCCATATGTTTATACACAGTTTTAATACTTTAACTTCTGTTGTTAAATTTAATGCTGAAGTTACTTATACAGAGCTTTTTAGTAAGTCATTCTTAATGCTTTTTTATTGTGCTCATATGAATTATCCTGCTCAGTATGCTTATCGTCTCACATAATTGTTTTTCTGCCTCAGCGGAGCAATAAAGCACAATCATGGCAACGCATATTGACATGGAAATGTAATATTCACAGTGCCGCTTTGCTTGAGTTTTAACATTTTTCTATATTTTATGATACTGTTTATCATTTTAAATGCAGGTTAAAGAAGGTAACTGTCATTTGCAAAAATAAATGAAACTACCATACTTTCAGTATTTACTGATGTTCAAATCCAGAAGGCGTGATGAAAAGTAATGATAACACTGATGGCGTTTTTATTAAATGTATTGTGATTAATGAAGATGGACACCAAAAAGAGGCCAACTGTTCTTTATTTGGAGAATGCTCAGTAAGCTGGTTAAGGATGATTATTCTGGCCAAGAATTCACAATAGCTGTTTTCCCTCATTTCACCATGAGGTATCAGTTTAGTAGGGTATTGAAACATGCATCTGAGTAAGTTTCATCTTTCATCTGCTCAGTAATTAGTATTGACATAAATTGTTACAAATGTGACTGTCCTGTGTAGGTAGTGATCATGGAGGTGCAGGGGCTGAAATCACTGGCTCCAAACCGCATCGTGTACTGTACTATGGAGGTGGAGGGAGGAGAGAAGCTACAGACTGACCAGGCCGAGGCTTCCAAACCAACGTAAGATACACTTACTGTTATTTACACCCTCAATCCATACCAGCTGAGACTATTTCATTTTTTTTTTAAATGCTAATTTCTTCAGTAACATTCTCTGATAATATTTATTATCCTTAAGTAATGTTTAAACCAACAACATACACCAAGTAGCCGTAATATAAAAGCCACTAGCATTAGCACTACCACTAGCAATATCATTGATTACAGTGGCCCCTGTTAAAAACGGGGGAACATGTCAGCAGAAAGTGAATATTCATTTCTCTAAGTTGATGTGTTGGAAGAAGGAAAAAAGTGCAAGCATAAAACTCTGAGGCTTTAACAAGTGCCAAATTACCGAAAGTGGTCCAAAAAGGGATGACTAATTTGCAAGAAAGGACTAAGGTGCCTGGGGCGTGACGTCTACCCTGTGTGGCCTGATCCCATAGAAGAGGTACTGCAGCACAAATTGCTGAAAAAAATATTGCTGGCTATGATACACCCCTGTACACTGGGAAAGAAATGTTCCTAGAATGAACATTCATACAAGTCTGAGAAAGAGGTGGCACCAGGATGCATTATGGGAAGCTGGAGTAGGCAGTGAGATGTTCTGGATAATGTTCATGATTCATGTGGATATTACTTTGACATGTATCACCTAACTAAACATACTGACCAAGTGCAGTACAATCCTTCATGGGGACATTATTTCATAATGGTTGTGGCCTCTTTCAGCAGGATAATGTGACCTGCTACTCTGCACAAATTATTCAGGGATGGTTTGAGGAACATGAAGGTGTTGACTTGGCGACTTATTTGTCCAGACAAACACGTCTGGCCCATGGAGTGTCCCCACCTCACAATTTATAGGACTTAAAAGATCTGCTTCTAATATCTTGCTGCCAGATACCCAAGCAGACCTGCACAGGTCTAGTGACGTCCATGCATCAACAGGTCGAAGCTGTTTTGGCAGCACAAGGGAAATCTACATAATACTAGGCAGGTTGTTTTAATCTTAAAGCTCATGGGTGTTTAATGTCATAGTGCCTGAGAATGCATTTTAAATACATGCATTTGCATAAGAGCTTTGACTGCTTTTTTAATCAATTCAATGGGTTCTTTTATTGCCATAAATATTATGTTGATGGACAAGGAGGAGATTTTTTCCCCCCAGATATACAACAAGGTCTGTTGTGACCACTACTTAACAAAAAGCTTTTTTTTTAGTGTGGGCTAGAAAATCCATTGTGAGCTTTTGACTCACAGGACAAAAATCATGGGTTCACAGGTTCACAACATTCTGTTTCCTTCTCGTTTTAGCGGATCTGTGAAGGAATTTTATTTCTGTTTCTGTTTATGACAAATTCTTTAGCTGCTTTAGCTTTCTGGTGTCACTTGTGTTGCTGTAGCACAAAGTCTAACATCATGAATGCAAAGATGTTTCTCCTCTGGTGGACCAGTTGCATTTTTGTAGATTTCTGACTCAGATAATGTCATAATGACAAATTATAGGCTTGTTATCTCTAAGAAATAAAATCTGCTTCAAAGACCTGAGCAATTTGTCAGTAATCAGAATTCATGTCATTTATTTACTTCCAAAAAAATGTGCTGTTATATCTTTCTCACAGTAATTTTCACACAATTAAAAAAGACACAGAGAATATAAATTTTAATTAAATGACATTTAAATGTCTTTGGCTCACACACTCGTAAAGTCTAATCAAATTTATTGCAAAATGTTAAAAATCAACACTATAGTATGACTTTCAATTAAGTTGCAATTAGTGTCCCGGATTTGTTGTGTATTAAAAGTGTTTAGGGTGCAGCTCACCCCAGCCTGGATGTCTGCATACGTCACTGCTGCTTCAGGTGCTGTGTGTTCCAGCCTGTACTCATTTGGACACTCCGGGGCTCTGGGGAGGAGCACATGATTTTGAGCTATTTCGGGGCTCCCTATTCTGTCACTGGATCAGGTGCCAATTTATAATGAACTGAAAAGAGGGGAGAGGAAGAAGAGAAGGAAAGGAAAGAACTGAGAGCAAAAAAGGAAGAAGGAAGGAGAGAGCACAGCCTCTTTTACCCCTCACAAGTGCAGTCAGCTGTGGAGAAACTGATTAAAAACAAGGAACGAGAGAGTGAGAAAGACAGTCAGAGGGAGTGTGAAAAGAGACAGAGAGAGAGAGAGAGAGAGAGAGAGAGATGAGGGAATGGAAAATAGATTGAGAGTGAAAATGAGCAAGCCTCCAGGACTGAAGTCTAATGACATAACAGGAGAATTAGTTTGATCCATCATCACATGCAGCGCATAGTTTCACATAAACACATCTCACTGCTTCATACAAAAGACATACAGATTTATCTTAAAAATATATGAAATTTTCTCTCAAAAAAGTACTCTTTTGCTTCACGCACAAGGTCACCTTCATGGTCTGCGGCATTGATGACAAACTGCATGAAGTAGCATCAAGGACACTCTCTCCTCTATTCATCCCATTCTCTCTCTCTCTCTCTCTCTCTCTCTCTCTCTCTCGCTGAGACAGAGAGAAATGAAGAGGCAGAAAGAAAGAAAGAAAGAAAGGAAGCTGGGGTGGGGTCCAAACAATGATAAAGGCTATATATGCCTGCAGTTTATATTTAAACCTAATTGTAATCTATCCGAATAAGCTAGACAAAAGAAAGAAAGAAGCCAGTGTTATTTAATAAGGTGTGCACACGCACACACAGACACACGCACATGCACGCACACAGACACACGCACACAGAATACTGTGATGCACAGTGCATTGCAGTGTCAGCACCCTCGCTGCCAGAATGTTAACCACCCCATCACAAGAGGAACCAAACATTCTGGACCAGGAATGAACACCACCTGACCAACAGCAGAGAAAAAGCCAAAAAAACTGAGTGATAATGACACACACACACACACACCCTCACGCACACACATTACTCCTAGCAAGTGCCATCAATTTACCTCACTAACTACTGTACAACCAAACACAACCTTTCACCTATCCTCCTACATGGAGGGAAATCTTCACTCTTTTTTTTAGTTTGTGTTTTATAGATGCTGTGATTTTTGTATAAAAATGTCCCCACAAGGTTAAAACTGTCCCATATGGATATGCGCACACACACACACACACACACACACGTCTGAGGCTCTCTCTCTCTATTCAGGTACAAATGCCCCAGTTGGTTTTCATAGATTAGATAAAGTTGTGTTAATGTATTTGTCCACTTGTCCTTTAAAGCTTTTTAATAGTTTCACCTTTATTAGAGATCAACCAAAAAATGGATACTTATTTCAGGAAAAGAAAAACTTGTATAAATATTTTAATACTAAATGTATTGCCAAATATAATATTATTATTATTATTATTATATAATATGAAAATAATATATTATTACAGTATTATTATTATTATAATACATCATATTATTTTTCTTTTCCTGAAGTGAGTATACATGTTTTGGCTGACTCTTTATATACAGTATAGGGATACTAACAGATTAACAATACAAATCGAATCGACACCTACAGTAGGTCGTATCACAATAATACTGTGATAATTGTGATGATATCATATCATCTGATCCCTGGTGATGTTTATGGACTCTTTCCTACAGAGTTCTTTGTGTTTTGAATGTAGACTAGGGATGCTGTCTTTGCTGAATGTCCTTTCTTTGTGCAGACTCTATATTTGTCAGTACCCAACTCTTCTGATTCCCACTAAAGCATTTCTTCATATTATTTTTGTCACTCACACACTTACTCAATCTCATTTGACTGCTGCCTCTGACACGTGCAGCCTGTTTCCACGGCAGCAGACGATGTCACGTGTTCATTTCCTTACTGGGGCAGTTCAGCTTCTTATGAAGGCTGTGGAAGCACATGCATTGAGAGAGGGATGATTGCTCAGGGGAACATACTAAACATGTGATTTTAAGCATGTATTAAACCTCCAACTTAAATTGCAGCACTGTGAAATTTTCCGTCTCACTCCACATATTATGTGGTGATTAAGCCGCTTTTCTGTCTACATTCCGCCTGATATCATTGCATCTATAACAGAATCAGATGAATCGCACTCTTGCTACTGCAATCTTTATAAGTAGCAGCAAAATGTTCTACATGTTTCCTTCCCTCCCCTCTCACTTTCTGTCTGCTCACACTGTTGCAGTATCTCACATTCATATAAGTGTTAGAAATGAGTCTACTCTGTCCAGCTAATAAGTCCAGCTTGCAGCAGAGCGGGGACGTAGTGCCTGTCTGCGTTTATTGTGCTCCTTCTCTTGTGATGGCTTCGCTCAGAATGAGGAAGAATCTGCTAAAGGAGAGAAGCGAGCATGAAACATGAAGCTAGGACGAAAGCAAAAGGAAACAAGACAACAGGGTACATGAGAAGGGAGGTGAAACAAAATGCCTGGAGTGTTATAAAAGTACTGGATAAAATCTTTGAATGATTTGACAACAGAAATTTAAATCCCAGGTTTATATTAATGTGTTCCTACATTATCGTTTCTATAGTAACAGCTCGTTCACAGGAACTTGAACTGTAGATACTCTGCATGCTTCAATAATAATAAAAGATTTTTATTAAGTGTTGTAGTAAAAACAAAAAAAAAACACATCATATATTTTTTTGGCAAGGCCACATTTACTTAACCTTACCACAAGGGGTCTTGGGAGTCAAGAAGAATGTGTTCTACCACGTGAGAGTCTCCAGGATGGAGGACGTTGCTCTTTGTCTGTAAATGACATAGAAAAAAAGCACTTCAGGACATGCCGTTATGGCTATACAACATCAGGGTGGTAAGAGCCATGTGCAATGCATCAGGCATGCATCTTGCCACCCTGTTGTATTTTTCCAAAACTGCATGCCACAATATATTAAATGGATTACTTATTGTTTAAACTATGTATTTATTACTTTTTGATCATGTTTAATTCATGATAGTTAAAAAAAAGACCATGCACATCAGACCATAGACGTTTGATTGTACAGAAAAAAAAGAAGATAATTATAACAGTAAAAGCTGCCTTTTTTCTCTATATAATCCCGTGTTACAATGCTAATGCACGTATCCCAGTGTTTCACTAATGCTCGGATACCATCAAGGCACAAGGTTTGCTCAGTATGCTGGAGTCGTGATTGGACTACCTACTCTACATCTGAAACGCTGACCTCCCAGGAACTCCTTTAATGGCCCAAACATATGGAAAGTGATGTCAGAAATGGCATCTCTTCTATAGTAAGTTGGCAACTTGGTCACATTTCAAAGATGAGGTGTTTCACTTGCTGAATGAATGAGCCACTTTATCTGGAATTGTCATTTACGGACGTATGGCCTGCTTTAAAACATTTGTAATGTTCATTGTTTTACTAAAAGTCTCATCACCATACTCTGCTTGGAGTCTACTGTAAATCATAATCACAATTAGTTTTATGCCTTTACAGTAATTCCAGTTTGGCTTGAATACCCCTTATAGAAAACCTTTATCAGCTAAGTCTTTTTGGAGCTACAATATCTCAGACGAGGTGGAGTGTGAGTGTTTATTGTGTGTGTTTGTGTGTTTTAGATGGGGGACTCAAGGAGACTTCACCACTACTCACCCTTTGCCAGCAGTGAAGGTCAAACTGTTCACTGAGAGTACAGGGGTGCTGGCCTTGGAGGACAAGGAGCTGGGCAGGGTAAAAATCTCCTTCTTTTATTGCTAAAGTAGCATCTGTTGCTAAGCCTACCATATCTGGCTTACTGGCTTTTTTTCTGGCTTGGGTAGATCAGGTCACTTATAGCAAGTGATAGCAAACAAAAACACCGTCACCATCTTGAAAATGTTGTCAATTGCTATAGAAGATCATGTGATTTGATTACATTTATATAATGTCATTGCACCAAATGCAAGTAATTATATAATTAAATCATTCCTGAAGGAAAATTATGTTCCTAAACATTTTTTAATCTACAGCATTAGGCATTTAGATATTTTTAGCATACCCCTGACCATACCCATACCCCTAATTGAAAAAAAGAAGCTTGGGTAGGTGACTGTGTAGTGGTCTTTTCTAGGGATGGTATTATCTTGTTAACTATTCCCAGGATTCCAAAGTACATGGACATATTTTTCATTTTTGAACTTACACAACTTTCCTTTTAGTATTGCTGCAGTGTCTGAACAACTTATAGTATTTGTTGAATAACAGCATTTTCATACGAGATGAAAAACCTCATAATAGTTTAAGTCATTAATTCAGGTTATGCCCTTATTGATCCTAAACAGTAGGGAAGTAAACAAAGATATTAAATGCATTTCTACTTTGTTCTAGTGTTTCCTTTGGTATAGTGGTAGAGTTCATATTACATTACTAATAATAATTCAAAACCAAAAAGTGCAGACCATGCTCTGAATACAGAAACAGATTTGAAAATATAAACAGGTGGATTATATTACCTTAGGTTCAATCACAGGTAATTAATTTATGTACATCTAATTTATTACTGTACTTCAATTCATATTTCATGAATCGATGCTTTTCTTTGAGTAGTTTTATTGAAGGATACTTTTTCTTTTTCCTCCACCACATCCTACAGCAAATATCTATACTTTTGCTTCACTACATTTCTGCCTGGGATCAAGTTACATAACCATAATGGTTTGTATTATTTGAAGTGGGAATTTAACATATTAACTAATAACATAACTGGTGTTTGAAATCAGAAGAAGAGCTGGTTGCAGAAAACTAGTTCAAGCCCAGTACCTTTGATACTTAAATTTAAAGATAAGTAAGATAAGATATCTTGTAATACTTGCCCTAGGGAATCTCTATTTTTACGTAAGTACAGGATTTGTGACCACCACTGGGCAAACCGCAGGTGCAAGTAAAAGTTTCCCAGCTTAGCATCTAATCAAATAATAGTGAAGTACAGAGTAAGCAGTGAAATACAGATACAATTAATTCTATACAGTGTAAATATGAACAGTATAAAAATGTGCAACAGGAAATATAAAGATATAAATATCCAGTAAGATAAATGGGAACATAAAGACAGAGTAATGTATATGTTATTAAATATTAACCATTCTTTAAGTGTGTAAAGGTTAATGTGGAAAATGGATGTATGAAATCTAAATAAATGTGATGATGATGCATAAGGATAATAATTCTTTAACCTTTTTAGATTCATAGATTTATAGCTATCATATATTTGGTTCTTATAAAGGGCTAAAGCACACTGCAGTTTTAGGAGCATGTCAGCAGTGATGGTTAGCTTCTTTTATCCCTCTTTGATTTTTAAAGCATCTGTAGGAAGGAAACTGTTTAGCTCGAACTGAAAGTCTATCCATTCTGTCCATTTGCTGACTTCACTTTGTCTTTTTTTAAGCTCCCTGCTGACATAAACACAAACACCCACACAGTAGAAAGGTCTATTTCAGACTCAGTTAACCTCCCTGTGGAGAGACGTGTCCAGTTCACACTTTATACCCAAACTGTGACTTTCACTACTTAGACCCCTGTATGATAAAATCACTAAACTGTCATCGAAAACTGTTTTGGCAGGTTGTTTCTGTTACGCATTACCATTTTTCAGTGACCATTTTAATAAAAAAAACATTATATGTCTAAACAAACTGATACTGTTAACATGACTATGACAAAGCTTAAATTTACATTTGGCTTATCCACACAGCACAATTCCCAGAGTTTAATTAACACCTAGAGTCCTGATTTAGCATTTCAGAGTACTTATGTAAACTCTCCGCGTTGGGTCCGTGTGCATGGAGTTTGCGTGTTCTTGCAAACTTCCAAAATTTTTCTTACACACTTCCATAAATTTTCTTTTCATTTTGTGAAGCTGCTTTGAAACAATGACCATTGTTAAAAGCGTTATATAAATAAAATTGAATTGAATTGAATGTTCTTCCCGTGCTTGGTGGGTTTCCTCCGGATTCTCCGGTTTCCTCCGACAGTCCAAAGACATGCAGATTAGGCTAATTGGCGTTCCCAAATTGCCTGTAGTGTGTGAATGTGTGTGTAAATGTTAACCGAAGGTCCTACCACGGTCGTACAAAATGGGAATAAATACAATGGCCTCCATGCTCCCTGGTTGAACTACAGAGGTTCCTACAGTAGATGGATGGATGGAAACTCTCTAAGTATGAATTCAACACTGGGAATTTTGCTGTGCAGAGCGACTTACATTTATCTCATTTAGACATCTGACTGGTTAAGGGGAAAAGCCCCTTGCTTAAAAAGCTTGGTGGTGTTGGAATTTGAACTCTTAACCACTGAGCATCAATTTCAAATGTTTGGCTACATGAGCAGGTCTAACATATTCAGCTTTAGCCCACGTTAATATGAGCACAGAAAATTGGTTGAAGTCTTTCCAGAAACAGTGTGTGCAGTTTGAACTTGCCTATTAACAGGGAAGTGTGATGTGTTTCCTCCGAGGAGCAAGCTAGCTCAAAGCTCTTTAAACTTTGCAAAGTCAAAGATTATGCTAACTCATCAAAGGCGCTCAGAAAGTGAGGTGAGTGAGGAGTCAGACAAGAGAGGTGCACTGAAAAAGCCGACACGAGATATGATAAGAAAGAAGCTTGCTTCCTTCTGATAAGATGCCTTAGGAACAGCAACACTTGCAACATTCAAATCCCCTCGTTCAGGAGGATGAGTAAAAATTCAATGATTTAAAGAGAGAGAGAAAAGTGCTGACTGGAAATGTAACATGTACATATTAGCTCAGCTCAAACAGATACCTGAATGATATTTTGTGCCCTTCAAAGTGCTTGTCCGGTTAATGATGCTGCATATGTGAAAACGCTCTGTTCTTTGTTTGAGTGGGCATAATCTCATGCAGTCATATAAGAGAAATAATAAATCGCTAATATCCTCTCTGATTGTTGATTAGGTTGTCCTTCACCCAACCCCTAACAGTCCAAAGCAGTCTGAGCTGCATAAGATGACTGTGACCAAGGCTTGCCCTGACCAAGACCTGAAGATCAAACTGGCTATTCGCATGGACAAGCCCCAGAACATGAAGGCTTGCGGGTATGGATGAAACCGGTGATCCAAAACAGAGAATTGCTTTCATGTTGGTCTTGAAAAATTTTTAATTAGCAGAACTAATAATTATGTATCAGGATATACTGTAACAGAGCTCTTATAGTGCACCATTACAGCTTTACATTGTTATATATTGTACTTTAACACTGATTGTGTCACTGCACATGCAATAGTATGAATTGTCCTTAAATTCCATTCACATTCCCATACTTTATCTGTTTTACTGCATAGGTACTTATGGGCTTTTGGAAAAAATGTTTGGAAGCGCTGGAAGAAGCGCTTCTTTGTTCTGGTCCAGGTTAGTCATTTGAGATTTCTTTTGTGTGAGTCATGCAACAGAAAAAATGTCTAGAGAAATGGGTGATGAATAAAAATATGACATACGGCACAGAACATGATGTTATTTTAGAGAAATAAAAGTCAAGCTGCACCAAAGACTCATGTGTATATATTACTGTATATACGTATGTTTTATGTTGCAGGTGAGCCAGTACACCTTCGCCATGTGCAGCTATCGGGAGAAGAAGTCAGAGCCACAGGAGCTGCTACAGCTGGATGGGTATACTGTGGATTATACTGATCCACAGCCAGGTATACATAAACAAACACACACACACACACACACAGTCAAACACAGAGTTGTGTGAAATATGCTCACACAGGACAGAGCTTAGATAGGGTTACAACCACTTAAATTATATTGTAAGTGCGTCTCGTTACACCTGATTCTGAACTTGAATCGACTTGAGCAAGAAGCAGTGTTGTCTTCTGACATTTAAAGGATTCACAACACAGTATGTCTTCCTGAAATGTATATTGCTTGAAAAACTATTAGACAAAAAAAAAAATCACATAATCATAATCTGAGACACTACGTATCTCAAGGATTGAATGTTATAGATAAAAGTAGGAACTACACTTGTTTAATGTAAGCTGTAAGCATAGCAAATGAGTGCTCGGTCAGGTTGTACTATAGAAAATCTTCTTCACTGGAAACAATGAACAAGAAAAATCAAGCAATTTTAGATATGAAAAGTACATGTAATTGTTTTTGGTGTTTCTATTCTTTTGGTGTTCAATATTAACTACTTAATTAAATCACTCATCTTTAATACCCACTTTTTGGAAGTATTCTGATTTGTGGTAGAATCACTGAACCTTTGTGGCACAGTTTAAATTGTGTCTTTCTTTGTTGTGTACAGGTTTGGACGGAGGCCGTGCTTTTTTTAACGCTGTCAAGGAGGGCGACACTGTGATCTTCGCCAGCGATGATGAGCAGGACCGGATCCTATGGGTGCAGGCCATGTACCGGGCTACCGGCCAATCGCACAAGCCGGTCCCGCCCACCCAGGTTCAGAAACTCAATTCCAAGGGCGGGGCATCGGCACAGATGGATGCACCCATTTCTCAGTTCTGTAAGTTCTGTTCCACAAATGTACATTCTCACAGACTGTTAGTGTATAAAATCATTTTGATATGATCAAGATGCCAAAATGGCCTAGTGTACTATAAATTTAAACTTAATCCTCAGCAATGACCAGCAAGTTTACTGCTAATTTGAAACACTATTGACACTGTGATACATATAGCTACACACTCTCACATGCACACACACTTTAGGCATCTTAAATATATCCTAGTGTTCACCCCAGTCATCCGTTATGAATTATTCAATAAACTCTGGTCACCACTGAGAATCTAATATCTCACCTGTACAATAGATTACATTCTTAACAGATTGCAGCAGTAGAAAAAGGTAAGAAAAGAGTGTGTAGAGTGGAATGTGTGTTGAATCGTTGATTCTAAGGTATCTTTTTCTGTGTTAGGTTTTAGCCTGTGCGCCAAAAACAAAAAAGATGGAGCCACTTTCGGAGTACATACACTGCACTGTATGCCTTAAATGTTTCAGAATGATTCAGTTTTTTGACATCCACGTAAATGAGAGAGGTTTGAATTTGGTATAAACACGAAAACCATTTTTCCCCAAAGACTAGTACCTGCTCTTTATTTTTGTTTTCAAGTTTTTTAATTGCACACATATCTTCAGAGAGTTCTCTATTCAACTAAAAGTGGACAGTAAATCACAACACCTAATGAGTACGGCCTCTAAATGATCAAAAGCTTTTAAAATTTGCTTGATTGCAATAATCTGAAAGTGCAATCTGAAAAATGAAATCTTTTACATTTTAAACATGAAACTTTATATGAGCACCATATTCATAAGCAATCTAAATAACATTAACCAGAATTACAATTCAGCTAGTCTGTAATACAATATGTTATTAATAAGACATTAATTAACTCCGATAATATGCAAATGAAGCATTTTGAAGAGACAATAGAATGTCTAAACAAAACAAAAATAGATCCTGCTATTCAGAACCGAGTCCATGTTTTTGGTGTGCATCTTTCAACCTCAGCATCGGTTCAGACTGAGGATTTAAAGTTCTGAATCTTCTTTTGAAAGCTACTGAGATGTTATCATCTTTGCACTTTTCTTGTAAGCAAACCACTCTTTTTGGAAGGTTGTTCTAAAGAAAAACAAACAAGTTTTTGCTGTTTCTCATTGAGTTGCATTACATTATTCAGTATGTAAATGGTTCTTGTGGTCAGTTCTTATCAAATTTAGCTGATGTAATTCTGATTCTTCAATCTAAAACAGATTATAGCTCTTCCCTCTGAAACGCATTCACATACTATAGATGTACTGTACACTCACCTTAGTGATAGGTTTTTATGACACAGAGAAGTAACATGCACCACTTACATTCCTCAAACAAAGAAAACGCTTCACACAGAGGAAACACTTCAATATTCAATGCAGTTGATTCAAACAGATTCTTGAATGCTATGAAGGTTCTGAAGTTTTCTGATTGATTTATATAAAATGTGGTGAAATTAGAGGGAAAATCCATCCTACAACACTTGCATATCTTCTCACTTATCGTCTATACCACTTTATCCTGTATTCAGGGTCATGGAGGGCCTGGAGCTCATCCCAGGAGGCTTAGGGCATGAGGCGGGGTACACCCTGGACAGGGTGCCAATCATTTGCATATCTTCAGTGGCATATTTTTTTAATCAAGAGTTGACTTTTGGTTTTGCCTGCCTGCAAAGCATAGGCGACACATAGTGATCATTCTCTGTCAACATCATCCGTCTTCTGTCATCACACATTTCACCTAAACCATTTGTGGGCATTTGACCAAATCTTCACAAAACCTTTTAGGAAGAATAGATGTGCTCTAGCTATTTCAATTTTGGAAAAAAAAATGTTTTAAACATAAACAAAAGAAGGAGGGTCAAATATGCTATCCACAACCACTTCTAAACCATTCATGGAAGTTTGACCAAACTTCAACAGTACCCCTATTAGGAAGCATAGGGTGAGAGGTAGGCAAGTTCTAAATGTATGGCAATTCATGAATTAACCAGGGTTTAGGTGCAGTCAGCTCCTGTCATGATGGCGACAACCAGAGATCCCACAGTAGAGCTTCAAATACACTCTTCAGCAAACCTATGGGTGACATCAGGGAGAATTTGTCCAGTTACTTTTATCTGTAATTTAAACAACTTTTATCAACATTTTGGTCTGTGTTCACTTTGGCCCACAATGTCCTGCATTACCCACAGTGGTGTTCGACATCCAGCTAATAGTGGCAGCAGAAGAAACTCTCACTCTCACTTCATCTCAACAAAAAGAAAGCAATGCAGCAGTGCTGTAGTTGTTTAACCTGTCCAGATATCTTATATTCTCATCTTTACACTCTACTCAAAGTGATCATGTTCCAAAACTTCCACTGTATGATAAAATAATACCACTGTCAACTGTTGTGCTCATCTAGCCGAGCTAAATCTGTGCTATAACTCATAACTGCATCGCCATTCTGAGAACTTTCTAGCATTCTAGTCTAGAATTTACTCTCTTCACTATCTTTGAACTTCTTATGATTATAACATTGAATGTCGCTGAATAACAATGAGTGAGAAAAAAAAGCTGTTGCTGTTTTGCTTTTAAGAGCTAAAGAAAAGCCTGACCATTATACCTTATGTTTAATGTTGTTGAACTTCTCATGGGAAAAATAAAAATACAGCACCATCCATTGCATTAGCACAAGAATCCTTAATTTCATCATAATATATTTTAATATAAGTATCCTCAAAGTGTTTAGGGTGGTATTTTCCTTTAAGACAATGTTAAAATTGTGATTAAATCTAAATATATTAAGACAATTTTTTATTTTAAAATCTTTCTTTGATTTTGATGATTTTAAATGGCAGTATTCTCATTTTTCTTTCTATTATTGGTTGAATGAGAAAGTCAGGGGAAATTTAAATGAGGTAGATCCTTTTTTTTTCAATTAATGTAGTGCCTTCATAGAATCCTTATAGTCACTGTTACTGGCATAACATTATATACTCAGCAAAAAAAGAAACGTCCCTTTGTCAGGACTGTGTATTTCAACAATAATGTTGTAAAAATCCAAATAACTTTACAGATCTTCATTGTAAAGGGTTTAAAC